>CM026402.1:24011421-24108921 GCA_014843695.1 Archivesica marissinica | reverse complement strand
CGTAACACTCAAAGTAATGTTAATCAACGTAACACTCAAAGTAATGTTAATCAACGTAACACTCAAAGAAACACTCAAAGTAACTCTACTCAAAGTAATGTTAATCAACGTAGCACTCAATGAAACACTCAATGTAACGCTCAAAGTAACGCTACTCAACGTAACACTCAAAGTAACGCTACTCAACGTAACACTCAAATGTCAGTAAGAGTCAAATAATTAACACGTCGCTTTTTATTGATTTAATGCCACATTTCTCACGGAACTCTGTATTGCTGCATAGAATTGGTTTAAACATAGTTTGTTCGCCATGATAGTCGTACATTACTAAGAGGATACTTATTTGTTTGTTTCAGTGAATTATCGAATTATATTTCACCGAATGACCATTGAAAGCATCATTATCATGAGTGGATCTAAACATAGATTTCTATGGTCATGAAACATAATTAGATAATGACGTCATAAAAAGACGTCATACATGACGTCACTAACAGCTTGAGTCCGAAAACCATCGCGTTGACAGCATTTTTAACATGCAGCGGCCAGGTACCACACGCGCAAACCAGTGAGAAATAAAATGTGTTATTTCACTGATTTCAACCAATGAAATATTACAACACATTTTATTTCACTGATAACATTTCTATATTTCATTTGGAAGCATAACATTAAAATGACAATACTCACAATAAAGACACGTGGATTGAATCAAAAGCGTACACGCATATTGAGATTCTGTCCACTGCATAAAATAATACAAGTGTCGTGATATGTAAGTAGGCCTACATTTTGCAAGATATTTAACTCTAACACTTAAATATTACAATAAAAAGACGTATAGGCCAAGTAAGATAATCCCCTTGTTAGGCATGACTGACTTATTTATTGTCGGGGGTTTGGTATTCCCATGGGCATATATTGTGTGCACGATTGATAACAATTCAATTCAATATATTTTATTTGGCATAAACATATTCATCGCCATAACACATAGCATGGCGGTCACAATAAATCCAACATACAGCATCATATATTTTGAGAACAGTGTGTGTATTATTAATTACATGTACAGTCAAACCTGTGCTAAAGGCCACCTCCGAATAAAGGCCGCATATGAAAAACCTGTCTCTAAAGACCACCATTTTTCTCTCCCGTCGAGCCATTTTCAATGCATTTAACCCTCGATTGAGAGGCCACTTTTTGACTTTCCCGAGGGTGGCCTTTATAGACAGGTTTGACTGTAATTAGAAAATATTGTATTAGGTGCATATTTTTATAACATAATATTAATTATTTATCTTTATAAACTATGTAGATCTAAGTATATATCAAGGAACCCTACTGTTGACACCCATGCTTTATACTATATACATACTTTTTGATATTCAAGTTTCCAACAAACAAGTGTAAAACAAGTGTAAAACAAGTGTAAAACAAGTGTAAAACAAAGATAGTTTAGTTTATACAAATTTATGTTAGCTCGATTGCGAAACAAGTTCTTCCAACTTATATCAATCACTCTCAAGACCTCATTCCTGATGGAATCCATCGCCATGAAGGAGAGAGAAGAGGCAATGTGGAATTTAAATGCCTTGCCTAAGGGCACAATTGTAACGACTCCAGCGGGGCTCGAATTCCGGACCTTTCGCACCTGAAGCGAACGCGTATCCACTGCGCTATCACGACTAGGTGACCCCATAACAGTTTAAAGTGCTTGGGTGAACGAATACATATGTAACCAGGATGAAATCTTAGATGCTCTGCATTTACAAGATGTTGCACTGCATAACACATCGACTTGCCGCATACAAGTCTTTTGTTAGCATAACATATCATTTTAATGTACATGAAATTTAAATATTTACAGAGATGGATAATAAGAATATAATTAACATAAAACGTATCAATCTAATTGCACAAGGTATGACGTTTATGTTGCTATAAATATACTTTGACATGGAGGAGCATGGTACACATAATGTTGCCATTATTCCACACATATCGCAATTCGAAAGCATTTGTGTGGTATACCAAGCATGGTCGATTTGGAATGTATGTCCAAATAACAGACTTGTCTCTAACTCTGGGTTGGGTTTTTATGATGTTTAGTTGCTTTTCAGTTAATACGAATTTTTTTTTTTTATTATCTCAATTGTGAAATAAATTCATGCACGTTCTTACACGATTTGCTTAATCGCTCTCGACACCTCCTTCCTGATTTAATCCAGCGCCAAGGGGGAGATAGAAGAGGCTATGCGGATTTGCCTTAGGACACATTTGTTCTGGTGGGGTTCGAACTCAACATCACGGTTACAAGGCAAGTTACTCCATTTGATTGATTCTGACATAGACACCACCAGCACAAAATAGTTTGCTTACAACTTTAATGCCGCGGAAGCCGTGATCGCGCAGTGGTAGCGCGTACGTTTCATGTGCGAAAAGTCCGTATTTCGTGCCCCGCTGTAGCCGTTACGATTGTGTCCTTATGCAAGGCATTTAAATTCAACATGCACTTTCTCTCTCCCTCGTGGCGATGGATTCCACCAGGAATGATGTCGCGAGAGTGATTAATATAAGTTGTAAGAAATTCGTTCGCAATCGAGTTAAAATTAAATTGTATAAACTATTGCCGAATATACCGCTAACAGATGAGTAGCATTTTGGAAAAGTCATCATATTGCTATACACGTACTGTATGATTGTAGAAGTATGTAACAGACAAACCAATGCGTACCCCCTCAGTTACAGAAAATCACTTTCTGCAGAACGTCATTGTGTTACAAAACCTGACAGTTCAGCTCTCCAAAGTTAATATTGTAAATTAGAGTGGCAAAACCTGTTATTTTATACAGTTAGAAGGCTATCTGTTACTGCTAACACACGATCTGTTTCATGTCTCCGAAGCAGATAGACTCATTTATGGCCGATATAAATATATAATATTATATATATTATATTTATTAAAGCAAGCTTTGAACAGCTAATGATCTTTATTGAGCTATAAGACTTATTTGGTTTGTTGCACATATTTCTACTATTATTACTTCAGATGATAGTGTACAAGCCTTTAGCACATGTGTGCATTACCATTGCTATATTTACTAGATACTGTGAATGGTGTGTGTTTTACGTTTATTTATCATCGCTACTTGTTGCCCATATGAGCGACGCCTCCTGAAGAGATTAGTAATTTTAGATTTTTGGAGGAAAGTGCAATGATACAGACAGAGACCCATTCCATAGTCCCCTCTGGTTCTTTTACGTGCACGGTGTAAAGCACCGACACGAGACCTCGGTTTAACGTTCCATCTGAAAGACTGTTAATTGTATTAGGGTCAGACGGGGGGTCGAACCTGCGATCCTTGGATTACCAGTGTGACTGGCTGTCCGTATGCTGATTTTATACTTATTTTCAATATACTGTTAAGTGGATTAGTGGAAGTCGTGATAGCGCAGTGGATGCGCGTTCGCTTCAGGTGTGAACGGTCCGGAGTTCGAGCCCCGCTGGAGACGTTACGATTGTGTCCTTAGGCAAGGCATTTAAATTCCACGTTGCCTCTTCTCTCTTCCTCGTGGCGATGGATTCCACCAGGAATGAGGTCTCGAGAGTGATTGAGTAGCATAAGTTGAAAGAACTTGTTTCGCAATCGAGCTAAAATAAATTTGTATAAACTAATATAATTATTGTTATATAGATTTATTGTCATTAATTGTCCCATTCCCATTTTCTACTCTACTAGCCAATTCCATATAGCATCATATCCCACAACATATTTTCAGCTTTAACGTTACTGTACATTTCCAATGTGAAGTTTCCACTTATAGTCCTATCTTTTGACTGCATTTGATGTGTATACTAGTATATGTCAAGGGCCTCATGGTAGATTAACATTTGCTAAATAAGTTCTCAGGTATAATAAAGTCTTTATTATTATTATTATTATTAAAATTATTATGTTGCTGGATATATTTCTTTATTAAACGAGTTTCAAGCCAGCCACATGAAATAATTGGAACCCACGTGGGATTCGAACATACAGTGGTGAGACGAGTGATTTCACGTCAACGACCGTAACCATTCGGCCACGGAAGGCACATTGTACTTAAAGCAGCATTACATCGTAATAAAGGATGTTTTGGGTAAAATATAAATACTAATGTGTGTGTGTTTACAAAAATCGAAATAGTCGATCAGAAACGATAAAATAAATTTAAACCGTCGTATACGCGAATTTGTTTATCAACACACGAACTGTAAGCACGCACAGCGCGCACGCGTGAAACAACAAAGGATGTAGAAAACATGAAATACTATATATCTATCTTCCTCTAATGTCAAACCCCTCGCGGGGATGTAGAAATGTCCCTAAAAAACTTAGGTAACAGAGGTATGAATCAACATATCAAGTATATCAAATTTAATTAAAAAAGACAACGTGGGACAAATGGGGTCGATGCATTCCGAATGTCAACAAGTGCGGACGATGCGTTCCGGTTGTAAACAAGTGCGTGACCGATCGACTCGGAAAGTCCTACTTTCGGTTTCGAGTTTGTTTTATCGCAAAAAAAACACTGTTTACCAAATGAACATAAGCATACACAGTATAATGTTAGAATGTGTAGCAGCGTTGCTATCCATACGTAAAAATTGAATTTTTCAAATATATTTGATTTCATACGATGTAATGCTGCTTTAATATAATATGGGCATAAATGTGTAATAAAAAAAATAAAAAATAAATATGTGAACGAGTTATAATGGCAAGTATTATACCCGTATCAAGTGTTCTGTAGTCCAGTGGTAACACGCTGGACTGGTTATCCAGGGATCGCAGGTTCGATCCCCTGTTCGATCCCCCGTCTGACCCTAAAACAATTAACAATCTTTCAGATGGGACTTTAAACCGAGGTCTCGTGTCGGTGCTTTACATCGTGCACGTAAAAGAACCAGAGGAGACTCCAAAAATCTAAAATGACTAATCTCTTCAGGAGGCGTCGTTCATATGGGCAACCGGTAGCGACGATAAATAAACGTAAAACACTCACCAATCTCTGCACGGAGCTTCATATCAAGTGTTCTTGCGAAGGCTGTTGGACAAAAAGTATTGTAAACCACGTAATATTCGTGCAAGCTGTTTTTCGCGATTTTCCCGCTCCCAACTTACTTTTTCGTGAAATCTTAAATTCTAGTTTATGTTCTGTTGGGAGGTGTTGATCGAAGCTGGACTGCTCAGTCAGTTCGTCATTTTTTTGTAAATTAACGTCTCACCAACAGCTGAGGTCATATGGCGACTCTCCAGCTATTATTGATGGAGGTAGACCATGACAACTCTCCAGCTATTATTGATGGCGGTAGACCATGACGACTCTCCTGCTATTATTGATGGAGGTAGACCATGGCGACTCTCCTGCTATTATTAATGGAGATAGACCATGGCGACTCTCCAGCTATTATTGATGGAGGTAGACCATGGCGACTCTCCACCTATTATCAATGGAGGTAGACCATGGCGACTCTCCTGCTATTATTGATGGAGGTAGACCATGGCGACTTTCCAGCTATTATTAATGGAGGTAGACTATGGCGACTCTCCTGCTATTATTGATGGAGGTAGACCATGGCGACTCTCCTGCTATTATTGATGGAGGTAGACCATGGCGACTCTCCACCTATTATTAATGGAGGTAGACCATGGCGACTCTCCTGCTATTATTGATGGAGGTAGACCATGGCGACTATCCAGCTATTATTGATGGAGGTAGACCATGACAACTCTCCAGCTATTATTGATGGCGGTAGACCATGACGACTCTCCTGCTATTATTGATGGAGGTAGACCATGGCGACTCTCCTGCTATTATTAATGGAGATAGACCATGGCGACTCTCCAGCTATTATTGATGGAGGTAGACCATGGCGACTCTCCACCTATTATTAATGGAGATAGACCATGGCGACTCTCCTGCTATTATTGATGGAGGTAGACCATGGCGACTCTCCAGCTATTATTAATGGAGGTAGACCATGGCGACTCTCCTGCTATTATTGATGGAGTTAGACCATGGCGACTCTCCAGCTATTATTAATGGAGGTAGACCATGGCGACTCTCCTGCTATTATTGATGGAGGTAGACCATGGCGACTCTCCACCTATTATTAATGGAGGTAGACCATGGCGACTCTCCTGCTATTATTGATGGAGGTAGACCATGGCGACTCTCCACCTATTATTAATGGAGGTAGACCATGGCGACTCTCCTGCTATTATTGATGAAGGTAGACCATGGCGACTCTCCAGCTATTATTAATGGAGGTAGACCATGGCGACTCTCCTGCTATTATTGATGGAGGTAGACCATGGCGACTCTCCTGCTATTATTAATGGAGGTAGACCATGGCGACTCTCCTGCTATTATTGATGGAGGTAGACCATGGCGACTCTCCACATATTACTGATGGAGGTAGACCATGGCGACTCTCCACCTATTATTAATGGAGGTAGACCATGGCGACTCTCCTGCTATTATTGATGGAGGTAGACCATGGCGACTCTCCACCTATTATTAATGGAGGTAGACCATGGCGACTCTCCTGCTATTATTGATGAAGGTAGACCATGGCGACTCTCCAGCTATTATTAATGGAGGTAGACCATGGCGACTCTCCTGCTATTATTGATGGAGGTAGACCATGGCGACTCTCCTGCTATTATTAATGGAGGTAGACCATGGCGACTCTCCTGCTATTATTGATGGAGGTAGACCATGGCGACTCTCCACATATTACTGATGGAGGTAGACCATGGCGACTCTCCACCTATTATTAATGGAGGTAGACCATGGCGACTCTCCTGCTATTATTGATGGAGGTAGACCATGGCGACTCTCCAGCTATTATTAATGGAGGTAGACCATGGCGACTCTCCTGCTATTATTAATGGAGGTAGACCATGGCGACTCTCCTTCTATTATTAATGGAGGTAGACCATGGTGACTCTCCTGCTATTATTGATGGAGGTATACCATGGCGACTCTCCAGCTATTATTAATGGAGGTAGACCATGGCGACTCTCCTGCTATTATTGATGGAGGTAGACCATGGCGACTCTCCAGCTATTATTGATGGAGGTAGACCATGGCGACTCTCCAGCTATTATTGGTGGAGGTAGACCATGGCGACTCTCCAGCTATTATTGATGGAGGTAGACCATGGCGACTCTCCTGCTATTATTGATGGAGGTAGACCATGGTGACTCTCCTGCTATTATTGATGGAGGTAGACCATGGCGACTCTCCAGCTATTATTAATGGAGGTAGACCATGGCGACTCTCCAGCTATTATTAATGGAGGTAGACCATGGCGACTCTCCAGCTATTATTGGTGGAGGTAGACCATGGCGACTCTCCTGCTATTATTGATGGAGGTAGACCATGACGACTCTCCACCTATTACTGATGGAGGTAGACCATGGTGACTCTGCTGCTATTATTGATGGAGGTAGACCATGGCGACTCTCCTGCTATTATTGATGGAGGTAGACCATGGCGACTCTCCAGCTATTATTGATGGAGGTAGACCATGGCGACTCTCCAGCTATTATTGATGGAGGTAGACCATGGCGACTCTCCTGCTATTATTGATGGAGGTAGACCATGGCGACTCTCCTGCTATTATTGATGGAGGTAGACCATGGCGACTCTCCAGCTATTATTGATGGAGGTAGACCATGGCGACTCTCCTGCTATTACTGATGGAGGTAGACCATGGTGACTCTCCTGCTATTATTGATGGAGGTAGACCATGGCGACTCTCCAGCTATTATTGGTGGAGGTAGACCATGGCGACTCTCCTGCTATTATTGATGGAGGTAGACCATGACGACTCTCCAGCTATTATTAATGCAGGAAGACCGCGGGTGCCCCTCTGAGCAGTATTTCAGGCACACACGGGTACCCAGGTAGAACCACTGACCTACAACAATCCAGCTGGATAGATTCCTAGTATATACATGAAATAATTCGACACCCCATGTGGGATTCGAATCTACAGCGGTGACGGGCAAGTGATTTGAAGTCACCGACATAAAGTACTCGGCCACGGAACCCTCCTCCATACCAAGCCGAGCTTTTTACCCAAGTTACAAGATAGTCTAACATAGGCTACCTATATTAGTGCCATCGAATGGTGCTATTTTAATGAAGATGATTCCTCTCTCTTGATATACGACCAGCTCAAAGGATCTCATGCCTGAAAATAATAGTAAACAAATAAGGCTGCCTGATTAGCAGTGGTCAGCGCGCACGCTTCTCACAAAAGCAGCCCGGGTTCGATCCTCGTACCGGGCAGTATGTGAGATGGTACGGTGGTCGCCAGATCGGACAGATAGCGTTTCTCCGGATACTCCGGTTTCCTCCCACACGAATGAACGAATGACCGCATTTACGCTTTCATCCGCGCCAACGAGATTGATTAATATATTAAGTTGTTAGTTTATACAAATTTATTTTAGCTCGATTGCGAAACAAGTTCTTTCAACTTATATTAATCACTCTCGAGACCTCATACCTGATGGAATCCATCGCCATGAAGGAGAGAGAAGAGGCAATGTGGAATTTAAATGCCTTGCCTAAGGGCACAATCGTAACGGCTCCAGTGGGTCTCGAACTCCGGACCTTTCGCACCTGAAGCGAACGCGTATCAACTGCGCTATCACGACTTCCACATATTAAGTTGTTAAAACGTAATCGTTGTAAAATAAAAAGAATTAAACTTTAAACAAATAAGATCTAAATATACCAAAATAAACTTTTAAAATTAAACTGATGAAACTTCGAACTGATGTAATTGAACTAAACAGTAGTTGTCCCCAAGCAAGTGATTGCATTAATGCTATCGCTTCTGATCTACCGATCAGTTTCATTGGAATAGTTTGTAAATGTCACTCCGATAATACAACTTCCGGTAGCTGTAATTCTATCCTCAAAACGAGGCAGATTATATTACCAGCAAATCCAACTCAATGTGCACATCACAGATAAAACAGAAAATCAGAGGTCAACATGCGATAGATTCATAGAACATTGTAACTTATGTTGCTTGTAACTAAGGGTATATAAGACTGTCTTAACCTGGGGCGTAGCTTGGCCTTGATATATGTATAGGAGAAACCACTACGATATATAGCGGCTCCGTGGAAACTTCTGAACGTATATATAGCCTCAGCTGAATTCTGCATGTTTTGACGAGAACTTAGGAACATGTTTTAGCAATAAAAAACTAATTATATATACATTCATATTCGATGAGTTCGTTGCACACCAGACACCCCTACCAACGTACCCGTCATTTTTATTGCACTTTTCGCATTGTCATGTTTTCAATTGTTGATAAAATGTGTAGGCACATGGTACGCCACTGATAACGAGGCGGCTATTAGTGCATCTCGTCTTACAATGTATAGTGCTCCACAATGGTAAGCATTAGTTAATAGAACGAATCTAAAGTATGTTGGAATTCTCATCACAGAGGCTTATAAAGTTTGACAATGTTTTACCTTTCAATTCCTTTAAGCTTGATGTCCACTGTGAATATGGATTATATAATATGAATATGGTCGATGGTCCATCAATAGGCCCATTCAGCGACTGTTTACCATTTGCTTGACAAAGGGTTCTCCAATCTTAGCGTGAGAATTTAATGACCTAATGGAGTAATCTGGGATTCGGTGCTGCTTAATATAGTACCGAAGCATTACTTAGTGTCTATGTGAAAGAAATGTTGAAAGAAATATTGAAAGAAATGTGAAAGAAATGGTGAAAGGAATGTGAAAGAAATGTGAAAGAAATGTGAAAGGAATGTGAAAGAAATGTGAAATGAATGTGAAAGAAACGTGAAAGGAATGTGAAAGGAATGTTCTTAATGTTGCTGCAATGCTCAGTAATGCTATGTGATTAATTTGTATGGATATTGACTGTGTGCTTGCGTCTGAACTTACAGATGACATAGAAAACTGACACTTCCGATAGTGTGTTTTTACATGAAAAACAATAACTATATAAATACATAGTTTTAAGCATTTTGGAATATTTTGTGTTTTGTAATAAATATGTGATATATATTTCGTTTTCATGTATTGGACAGTCATTGTAAGAACACATCAAATGGGTAGGTACTATTGGACAGTCATTGTAAGAACACATCAAATGGGTAGGTACTATTGGAAAATCATTGTAAGAACCAATCAAATGGGTAGGTACTATTGGACATCATTGTAAAAACCAATCAATGGTAGGTACTATTGGACAGTCATTGTAAGAACCAATCAAATGGGTAGGTACTATTGGACAGTCAGTGTAAGAACCAATCAAATGTGTAGGTACTATTGGGCAGTCATTGTAAGAACAAATCAAATGTATTGATACTATTGGACAGTCGTTGTATGAACCAATCAAATGGAATGATACTATTGGACAGTCAATGTAAGAACCAATCAAATGGATTGATACTATTGGACAGTCATTGTATGAACCAATCAAATGGAATGATACTATTGGACAGTCAATGTAAGAACCAATCAAATGGATTGATACTATTGGACAGTCGTTGTAAGAACCAATCAAATGGATTGATACTATTGGACAGTCATTGTGAGAACCAATCAAATGGATTGATACTATTGGACAGTCATTGTAAGAACCAATCAAATGGATTGATACTATTGGACAGTCATTGTAAGAACCAATCAAATGGATTGATACTATTGGACAGTCATTGTATGAACCAATCAAATGGGTAGGTACTATTGGACAGTCGTTGTAAGAACCAATCAAATGGGTAGGTACTATTGGACAGTCATTGTAAGAACCAATCAAATGGGTAGGTACTATTGGACAGTCATTGTAAGAACCAATCAAATGGGTAGGTACTATTGGACAGTCATTGTAAGAACCAATCAAATGGGTTGGTACTATTGTACAGTCGTTGTAGGTACCAATCAAATGGGTAGGTACTATTGGACAGTCATTGTAAGAACCAATCAAATGGATTGATACTATTGGACAGTCATTGTATGAACCAACCAAATGTATTGATACTATTGGACAGTCGTTGTAAGAACCAATCAAATGGATTGATACTATTGGACAGTCGTTGTAAGAACCAATCAAATGGATTGATACTACTGGACAGTCAATGTAAGAACCAATCAAATGGATTGATACCATTGGACAGTCAATGTAAGAACCAATCAAATGTATTGATACTATTGGACAGTCATTGTAAGAACCAATCAAATGTATTGATACTATTGGACAGTCGTTGTAAGAACCAATCAAATGGATTGATACTATTGGACAGTCATTGTAAGAACCACTCAAATGGATTGATACTATTGGACAGTCGTTGTAAGAACCAATCAAATGTATTGATACTATTGGACAGTCATTGTAAGAACCAATCAAATGGGTAGGTACTATTGGACAGTCGTTGTAAGAACCAATCAAATGTATTGATACTATTGGACAGTCGTTGTAAGAACCAATCAAATGTATTGATACTATTGGACAGTTATTGTAAGAACCAATCAAATGGGTAGGTACTATTGGACAGTCATTGTAAGAACAAATCAAATGGATTGATACTATTGGACAGTCGTTGTAAGAACCAATCAAATGGGTAGGTACTATTGGACAGTCATTGTAAGATCCAATCAAATGGGTAAGTACTATTGGATAGTCATTGTAAGAACCAATCACATGGATTGATACTATTGGACAGTCATTGTAAGAATCAATCAAATGGATTGATACTATTGGACAGTCATTGTAAGAACCAATCAAATGTATTGATACTATTGGACAGTCATTGTAAGAACCAATCAAATGGATTGATACTATTGGACAGTCATTGTAAGACCCAATCAAATGGATTGATACTATTGGACAGACATTGTATGAACCAATCAAATGGATTGATACTATTGGACAGTCGTGTAAAACCAATCAATGGATTGATACTAATGGACAGTCATTGTAAGAACCAATCAAATGGATTGATACAATTGGACAGACATTGTATGAACCAATCAAATGGATTGATACTATTGGACAGTCATTGTAAAAACCAATCAAATGGATTGATACTATTGGACAGACATTGTATGAACCAATCAAATGGATTGATACTATTGGACAGTCATTGTAATAACCAATCAAATGTGTAGGTACTATTGGGCAGTCATTGTAAGAACCAATCAAATGGATTGATACTATTGGACAGTCATTGTAAGAACAAATCAAATGTATTGATACTATTGGACAGTCGTTGTATGAACCAATCAAATGGATTGATACTATTGGACAGTCATTGTATGAACCAACCAAATGTATTGATACTATTGGACAGTCGTTGTAAGAACCAATCAAATGGATTGATACTATTGGACAGTCATTGTGAGAACCAATCAAATGGATTGATACTATTGGACAGTCGTTGTAAGAACCAATCAAATGGATTGATACTATTGGACAGTCATTGTAAGAACCAATCAAATGTATTGATACTATTGGACAGTCATTGTAAGAACCAATCAAATGTATTGATACTATTGGACAGTCGTTGTAAGAACCAATCAAATGGATTGATACTATTGGACAGTCATTGTAAGAACCACTCAAATGGATTGATACTATTGGACAGTCGTTGTAAGAACCAATCAAATGTATTGATACTATTGGACAGTCATTGTAAGAACCAATCAAATGGGTAGGTACTATTGGACAGTCGTTGTAAGAACCAATCAAATGTATTGATACTATTGGACAGTCGTTGTAAGAACCAATCAAATGTATTGATACTATTGGACAGTTATTGTAAGAACCAATCAAATGGGTAGGTACTATTGGACAGTCATTGTAAGAACAAATCAAATGGATTGATACTATTGGACAGTCGTTGTAAGAACCAATCAAATGGGTAGGTACTATTGGACAGTCATTGTAAGATCCAATCAAATGGGTAAGTACTATTGGATAGTCATTGTAAGAACCAATCACATGGATTGATACTATTGGACAGTCATTGTAAGAATCAATCAAATGGATTGATACTATTGGACAGTCATTGTAAGAACCAATCAAATGTATTGATACTATTGGACAGTCATTGTAAGAACCAATCAAATGGATTGATACTATTGGACAGTCATTGTAAGACCCAATCAAATGGATTGATACTATTGGACAGACATTGTATGAACCAATCAAATGGATTGATACTATTGGACAGTCGTTGTAAGAACCAATCACATGGATTGATACTAATGGACAGTCATTGTAAGAACCAATCAAATGGATTGATACAATTGGACAGACATTGTATGAACCAATCAAATGGATTGATACTATTGGACAGTCATTGTAAAAACCAATCAAATGGATTGATACTATTGGACAGACATTGTATGAACCAATCAAATGGATTGATACTATTGGACAGTCATTGTAATAACCAATCAAATGTGTAGGTACTATTGGGCAGTCATTGTAAGAACCAATCAAATGGATTGATACTATTGGACAGTCATTGTAAGAACAAATCAAATGTATTGATACTATTGGACGGTCGTTGTATGAACCAATCAAATGGATTGATACTATTGGACAGTCATTGTATGAACCAACCAAATGTATTGATACTATTGGACAGTCGTTGTAAGAACCAATCACATGGATTGATACTATTGGACAGTCATTGTGAGAACCAATCAAATGGATTGATACTATTGGACAGTCGTTGTAAGAACCAATCAAATGGATTGATACTATTGGACAGTCATTGTAAGAACCAATCAAATGGATTGATACAATTGGACAGTCATTGTATGAACCAACCAAATGTATTGATACTATTGGACAGTCGTTGTAAGAACCAATCAAATGGATTGATACTATTGGACAGTCATTGTATGAACCAATCAAATGTATTGATACTATTGGACAGTCATTGTAAGAACCAATTATATGGATTGATACTATTGGACAGTCGTTGTAAGAACCAATCAAATGGATTGATACTACTGGACAGTCAATGTAAGAACCAATCAAATGGATTGATACCATTGGACAGTCAATGTAAGAACCAATCAAATGTATTGATAATATTGGACAGTCATTGTAAGAACCAATCAAATGTATTGATACTATTGGACAGTCGTTGTAAGAACCAATCAAATAGATTGATACTATTGGACAGTCATTGTAAGAACCACTCAAATGGATTGATACTATTGGACAGTCGTTGTAAGAACCAATCAAATGTATTGATACTATTGGACAGTCATTGTAAGAACCAATCAAATGGGTATGTACTATTGGACAGTCGTTGTAAGAACCAATCAAATGTATTGATACTATTGGACAGTCAATGTAAGAACCAATCAAATGGATTGATACTATTGGACAGACATTGTATGAACCAATCAAATGGATTGATACTATTGGACAGTCGTTGTAAGAACCAATCACATGGAATGATACTATTGGACAGTCATTGTAAGAACCAATCAAATGGATTAATACTATTGGACAGTCAATGTAAGAACCAATCAAATGGATTGATACTATTGGACAGTCAATGTAAGAACCAATCAAATGGATAGGCTCGATATGGATTAGCTTTAATAGTTTTGTGAAACCACTCCACCAATATTGTGCAATCTATTCACATACACACCGACCAGGATCGAACGAGGTATAAATGTAGTCACACAAAGGAAACGTCTCCATGTTCGCACGGTTTATCGGATCAGCATTGTAAAGGCACATAGTGAGGGTGTAAACTGTCTGGGTTACTACGAAGTGCTATCAAATTACTGTCACAACGTGAATAATTAGAAGATAACTCCCGACGTAATCCGACAACACACACAATGCACGACAAACCCATCGGTTATCTTATGTGCATAGTGCGGCAGGAAATCAATTAATAAACTCGTGTTCCTTATCCCCGTAATCTACTGTGTCTTGTTACACGTTCGTTTGATTTGACCCTAAACAACGATTAAATTAATTGTTTACGTATAATGCAGTACGTCCACGACATCGAGGCGAAATGATTAATGTGTCTTTGTCATGCTTAGAAAAGATATATAGAATGTAGAATATATATACCAATCAAATGGGTAGGTACTATTGGACAGTCATTGTAAGAACCAATCAAATGGGTAGGTACTATTGGAAGGTCGTTGTAAGAACCAATCAAATGGGTACGTACTATTGGACAGTCATTGTAAGAACCAATCAAATGGGTTGGTACCATTGGACAGTCGTTGTAAGAACCAATCAAATGGGTAGGTACTATTGTACATTCATTGTAAGAACCAATCAAATGTGTAGGTACTATTGGACAGTCATTGTAAGAACCAATCAAATGGGTAGGTACTATTGGACAGTCATTGTAAGAACCAATCAAATGTGTAGGTACTATTGGGCAGTCATTGTAAGAACCAATCAAATGGATTGATACTATTGGACAGTCATTGTAAGAACCAATCAAATGTATTGATACTATTGGACAGTCGTTGTATGAACCAATCAAATGGAATGATACTATTGGACAGTCGTTGTAAGAACCAATCAAATGTATTGATACTATTGGACAGTCGTTGTATGAATCAATCAAATGGATTGATACTATTGGACAGTCATTGTATGAACCAATCAAATGGATTGATACTATTGGACAGTCATTGTATGAACCAATCAAATGGATTGATACTATTGGACAGTCATTGTATGAACCAATCAAATGGATTGATACTATTGGACAGTCATTGTAAGAACCAATCAAATGGATTGATACTATTGGACAGTCGTTGTAAGAACCAATCACATGGATTGATACTATTGGACAGTCATTGTAAGAACCAATCAAATGGATTGATACTATTGGACAGTCGTTGTAAGAACCAATCACATGGATTGATACTATTGGACAGTCGTTGTAAGAACCAATCACATGGATTGATACTATTGGACAGTCGTTGTAAGAACCAATCACATGGATTGATACTATTGGAGAGTCATTGTGAGAACCAATCAAATGGATTGATACTATTGGACAGTCATTGTAAGAACCACTCAAATGGATTGATACTATTGGACAGTCATTGTAAGAACCAATCAAATGGGTAGGTAGTACTGGACAGTCGTTGTAAGAACCAATCAAATGGATTGATACTATTGGACAGTCATTGTATGAACCAATCAAATGGATTGATACTATTGGACAATCGTTGTAAGAACCAATCAAATGGGTAGGTACTATTGGACAGTCGTTGTAAGAACCAATCAAATGGGTAGGTACTATTGGACAGTCGTTGTAAGAACCAATCAAATGGGTAGGTACTATTGGACAGTCGTTGTAAGAACCAATCAAATGGGTAAGTACTATTGGATAGTCATTGTAAGAACCAATCAAATGGGTAGATACTATTGGACAGTCATTGTAAGAACCAATCAAATGTGTAGGTACTATTGGGCAGTCATTGTAAGAACCAATCAAATGGATTGATACTATTGGACAGTCATTGTAAGAACAAATCAAATGGATTGATACTATTGGACAGTCGTTGTATGAACCAATCAAATGGATTGATACTATTGGACAGTCATTGTAAGAACCAATCAAATGGGTAGGTACTATTGGACAGTCATTGTAAGAACCAATTAAATGGGTAGGTACTATTGGACAGTCATTGTAAGAACCAATCAAATGGGTTGGTACTATTGGACAGTCGTTGTAAGAACCAATCAAATGGGTAGGTACTATTGGACATTCATTGTAAGAACCAATCAAATGTGTAGGTACTATTGGACAGTCATTGTAAGAACCAATCAAATGGGTAGGTACTATTGGACAGTCATTGTAAGAACCAATCAAATGTGTAGGTACTATTGGGCAGCCATTGTAAGAACCAATCAAATGGATTGATACTATTGGACAGTCATTGTAAGAACAAATCAAATGTATTGATACTATTGGACAGTCGTTGTATGAACCAATCAAATGGATTGATACTATTGGACAGTCATTGTAAGAACAAATCAAATGTATTGATACTATTGGACAGTCGTTGTATGAACCAATCAAATGGATTGATACTATTGGACAGTCATTGTAAGAACAAATCAAATGTATTGATACTATTGGACAGTCGTTGTATGAACCAATCAAATGGATTGATACTATTGGACAGTCATTGTAAGAACAAATCAAATGTATTGATACTATTGGACAGTCGTTGTATGAACCAATCAAATGGATTGATACTATTGGACAGTCATTGTAAGAACAAATCAAATGTATTGATACTATTGGACAGTCGTTGTATGAACCAATCAAATGGATTGATACTATTGGACAGTCATTGTAAGAACAAATCAAATGTATTGATACTATTGGACAGTCATTGTATGAACCAATCAAATGGATTGATACTATTTTTTTTTGCTTTTCGATTAAGAAAACATCTAGGTAATACAAAAATACACGAAAAGTGCAGTAATTATATTTCATGTGTCACTTATTGTACTTTTTCATCAATTAATTGTTAACTGATATCTTTAAATTTCTCGGAAAACTGTATCATGTATTTCACTATTTGTCAAACTTCATCATTTGTGGCTATAAGTATGCTGATGCTATTAATGCCAATACACATTATGTTATGTTATATACAAAACGTATTCTGGAAACATGTACGCCGTGTATCATTGCGCATCCACCGGATTAGTCAGTTAGAAATAAGTCACACATTTGTGTAGGGCTTGACAATGGACATGGCTGGTGTGTATTTATCTACTTCAAAACCACTACTGTATACGCACCATTATTGGTGGTTGTTTTTTATTTTTGCCATCTTAACGGTCTTGGTCTGCAGCGCCAAAATAAATCTACCGCCAATTTTATATACAGAACTATTTTAAAAAGTGAACTAACTGGTCTATGCTACGGCTCAGGCAAAATGAAAACTGTTTTGATAAGTTAGAAACATTTGCTCAACAAGGTTTTATCTCAATGTAGGCCTATACACTTTCATGTAATGCCACTCAACACACTTAAATGGATTTAGTTATTAAATATACAGTCTACATCCGTTATATCAAAGTCGATTATGTCGAATTATCCGGTTATCTCGAAGTCGGATCATAGACCCGTTTCAGACACTATCATTTTACATAGATAGATATATACTTTTATTTCCTCCATTGCTGAAGAGCATAACATATTTACAAATCATATTAATATATATGTACAAACAGTATAATATCAATGCACAAATAACAGGGTTAAATGTCAGTTGAGTAATCGCAGCACATATAACCTTGTATTTAGTCAATTGACCTCGACTATGGACGAATACATAATTAGCAATATATAACAGTTATGATGTCCGAACATAACAATGTGCACCAGTAAAACATAGAATCAGTTTGCTTTCAACTACCCGGAAAACATTCTACATATTAGCTTCAATAGCAACAAGTTCCTTGGAACAAGATTATCATCTACCTGTAATGCTAACGATAGTAATGCATTGCACTGGTCCATTGGTGATAAATGCATGAATTCTATATAATCTTTAGTACTAACAATGTCAGCTAAAATGTTCAACACTTTACACCTTATGTGATCAATTGCATGGCAATAACACATTATATGTTCAACATTGTTGACAACCAATAGCGAGCATTTGTAACATGTACTTAAGAATTGTCTCGATACCAATTGACCCACGACTGACACCGCTATTTTACACAGGGGAAGTAACTCATGCCTCATTCTACACGCCGACCAGAGTACACATGGGCTGTCCGATTTAATAATGTGCGGTATGGTTAATTGTGCTTGAATTCTGACGAACCGTTCTTGCTTGTTAGCTGCTGATACACTCTTCTTGAGTACACTTTTCCAAGTTAATTTTGCAGGGAAATATCCCGTTGTGATATAACATTCAAGGAAATGTAACAACCTGTACTTTCCAAGCAACCTATATACATGTATATCCTGCATGCATCCCGAATACTGTCTATCATGATTAATATATCGTACTAGTCTATGTGTAAATAGTTGCTTGGCTAATAGATTGCATGGTAATCTACACAATTGATAACTGGATCTGTTTATATCGAATTTCGATTATGTCGAAGTATTTTGTTCGGTCCGACGGAATTCGACATAACAGATGTAAACTGTAATTATGTATGTTAGAATTAATTGTATGGAAACACTGTAAATAGTAAATAGTAAATAATTATGTATTGTTGTTTCAAAATAGAACAATAACGGTTATAAACAAGCATTCGATAACCATCCGATTAGCACAGCGGTTAGAGCGCTCGCTTCTCATCATCCCTGGATTACCAGTCCAGCGTGTTACCACTGGACTACAGATCCGTCTGTGGCTATGGGGAGTGTGTTTTACGTTTATTTATCGTCGCTACCGGTTGCCCATATGAGCGACGCCTCCTGAAGAGATTAGTTATTTTAGATTGTGGAGGATAGTGCATGATACAGACAGAGAGACCCATTCCAGAATCTCCTCTGGTTCTTTTACATGCACCTACACGAGACCTCGGTTTAACGTCCCATCTGAAAGACTGTTAATTTTATTAGGGTCAGACGGGGGATCGAACCTGCGATCCCTGGATTACCAGTCCAGCGTGCTACCACTGGACTACAGATCCATCTGTGGATATGGGGATTATGTTGAGGGAGGGTTTATAACAGTCGTCACCTATACTAGAGGACACGGAAAACGCACACCTACATTATATACTAGAGGACACGGAAAACGCACACCTACATTATATACTAGAGGACACGGAAAACGCACACCTACAGTATATACTAGAGGAAACGGAAAACGCACACCTACATTATATACTAGAGGACATAGAAAACGCACACCTACATTATATACTAGAGGACATAGAAAACGCACACCTACATTATATACTAGAGGACATAGAAAACGCACACCTACATTATATACTAGAGGACACGGAAAACGCACACCTACATTATATACTAGAGGACACGGAAAACGCACACCTACATTATATACTAGAGGACACGGAAAACGCACACCTACATTATATACTAGAGGACACGGAAAACGCACACCTACATTATATACTAGAGAACACGGAAAACGCACACCTACATTATATACTAGAGGACACGGAAAACGCACACCTACATTATATACTAGAGGACACGGAAAACGCACACCTACATTATATACTAGAGGACACGGAAAACGCACACCTACATTATGTGATTATTATTACATGAAAACGAAATACGAAGGATTCCATCAAAGATATATCACATCTTTATTACAAAGCACAAAATGAACAACTAAAAATATTCCAAAATGTTTAAAACTATGTATTTATATAGTTATTGTTTTTCATGTAAGCACACACTTATCTGAAGTGTGCGTTTTCTATGTCCTCTAGTATATGTAAATAGTACTAAATACAGTTTTAAAGATGAAATAAAAACGATTGTTGCTGAGCATAATGGTTGGCAGATGTTGTCTTAAAAACAAAATACATTTAATAATTATGAATGTCGTCGTATTGCAATGTCTAGTACACAATATTCGTTGGAAGTCGTGATAGCGCAGTGGATGCGCGTTCGCTTCAGGTGCGAAAGGTCCGGTGTTCGAGCCCTACTGGAGCCGTTACGATTGTGCCCGTAGGCAAGGCATTTAAATTCCACATTGTCTCTTCTCTCTCCCTCGTGGCGATGGATTCCATCAGGAATGAGGTCTCGAGAGTGATTAATATGAGTTGTAATAACTTGTTTCGCAATCGAGCTAAAATACTTTTTGTATCAACAATATTCTTTTAAATATGAAAGTGTTTACTATCTCCGATCCTTACACAGCAAGAGACACGGCGTTAGCAGTTACGTTAGGACACCATAAGTATACAGAATGGCTTATCAATAAATTATTTTCGATGCAATTAAAGTATTATATAAACATCAATTACTGAGGGAAATAAAAGAAGAAATAACACATTAACGGAATTTAATGGCATTGTGTCGTTTATAGAAAGTATATGTTATGCTATATTGCGCAGATATGCTACCTAACGGTGGTAATACAACAACTAAATTTATCTATTATATACATATTTCCAATCTTTCACTTCTTCTGATACCACATCCACTGTGTGCCCTCTGTTTGTGTTACTTGCTTACTCCAGTTTGCAATTGCCTGAATGTTGATATCACATCTCTTCTACACATTAACTAGTCTGAAGTCTTGTAAAGTCGCATCATTTCTCGAAAAACACAAACACTATACACTGCCTGTCATGAAAATACATGTTTTAGTGATTGGAACTACATTCTATTTACCTGTATGCATAACGTAGCGTAGCATAACGTAGCGTAGCGCAACGTAACGTAGCATAACATAGCATAGCATAACGTAGCGTAGCGCAACGTAACGTAGCATAACATAGCATAGCATAACGTAGCGTAGCGCAACGTAACGTAGCATAACATAGCATAGCATAACGTAGCGTAGCGCAACGTAACGTAGCAAAACGTAGCGTAGCGCAACATAACATAGCATAGCATAACGTAGCGTAGCGCAACGTAACGTAGCATAACGTAGCGTAGCGCAACGTAACATAGCGTAGCGTAACATAGCGTAACGTAACATAGCGTAACGTAACGTAGCATAACGTAGCGTAGCGCAACGTAACATAGCGTAGCGTAACATAGCGTAGCGCAACGTAACATAGCGTAGCGTAACATAGCGTAACGTAACATAGCATAACGTAACATAACATAGCATAACGTAACGTAACGTAGCGCAACGCAACGCAACATAGCATAACTCACGTAACGTAACATAATTATATTTTATTAGGAATTAGGTATTAAATCGTACAAAACACATCTATAGCCAACAGAATTAACATAATTATATAAAGCGCAAAGACAGTTTACAGTGAAGTTGAAATAATATTGTTTCCCCCTTATGTTCTATATGTTATAGTCTCTTTCAAAAACAAGCTGAAAGAAAATTTAGTTATAATGTTCCTCGAAGAAGGCTTTTTGAAGCCGAACATTTGGAAATTGAGAGATTGTAACATATATAACATTACTAGATCCATTTTTGGAATAAATAAACACATAGACCCATTCTTTTCTAAAGTAAAAATATTAATTGTTTTATAGAATTTTTATTAAATTGCGTTCTATTTCTTTAAAAGCGAAATGCACATATTTTGATAAATTATGAATTAGTTTTGCATTTCTAGAGCTCATCAGATTATAATTTGTGTAGCGTCGGCTAATGATAAAATTATGACTTAGCTAACAGAGGTATGAATCAACATATCAAGTAATTTAATTAAAAAAAGACAACGTGGGACAAATAGGGTCGATGCATTCTGAATGTAAACAAGTGCGGACGATGCGTTCCGGTTGTAAACAAGTGCGTGACCGATCGACTCGGAAAGTCCTACTTTCGGTTTCGAGTTTGTTTTATCGCAAAAAACATTGTTTACCAAATGAACATAAGCATACAAAGTATAATGTTGGAATGTGTAGCAGCATTGCTATCCATACGTAAAAAGTTAATTTTTCAAATATATTTTATTTCATACGATGTAATGCTGCTTTAACATGTTAAATAGTTAGCATACCATCCGAATCTTACACTTTACGGAGCGTGTATGCTAAATGGTTAACTTACAAATTGAACTACACATTAGGAAACCATTTGTTGGTCTTTCTGTTTCGTTTCGTTTAAGATCAACGTCATATTGGTTTCATTTTGAAATGTCTATTATTAATTAGAGAGAAAATTTAAATAGCGAATGAACAGATAAGCAATATAAATAACCGGGACTATTATATTATAGTAACTGCTACAATATAGCAATAATTTAAATGTGAGTAATTACTGTAAATGTATGCATACTACATGTAAAATATGATCATGAATACGTATAACCTTCTCCACATTTGAACAACTATATATTTCTTTATGTTTGATATCTATGTACATTGTACAAGTATTTATATAATTTATGCTATTATCACTGTTGGCCATAAAATATGCATGTATAATTATGTCCTCATTGGGCTTTTGAGCCTATTGGAATTCAGAAATAAAATATCAAATAAAATAAATTAAAAATTAATATTTGCCCATAGTTTGAGAATCTTTCTATAGAAATAGTTTTGGATATCCAACATGTAGGCCGTTTATAGGTTTACTAAGTAATATTGGAACACGTTTCTGGGGTAATCTTTCCATTATTTATTTATTTTACAACGATTGCGAATCAACTTCTATCAACTTACATGTATATTAATCACTCTCGTTGGTGCGGATGAAAGCGTATGTGTGGTCATTCGTGTGGGAGGAAACCGGAGTACCCGGAGAAAACGCACCTGTCCGATCTGGCGACCACCGTACCATCTCACATACTTCCCGGTCCGAGGATCGAACCCGTGTTGCATTGATGAGACTCGATTTATTATTATTTATTCATAGCACTAGAGGTAGATAGAAATATGCATAATGTAAATATATAATGATTCCATTAAAACATTTCCAGAAATTAATTTCAATGTACATAGTAACAGGTCAAATTAAAACCTATTTTTTGAAAATGTGAGCGACGTCTCCTGAAGAGATTAGTCATTTTAGATTTTGGAGGATAAAGCTATTAATACGGACAGTCACCCATTGCAGAATCTCCTCTGGTTCTCTTACGTGCACGGTGCATAGCACCGACACGAGACCTCCGTTTAAAGTCTCATCTGAAATACAATGACACTATTCATTTTGGTATGGTACAGCGGGAGATCGAATCTGCGAACCCTGGATTACAAATCCAGCATATTAACCACTGGACCACTGATCCACCACATGTGCCTTGTGGTTGTGTTTCTTGGATATTATCAAAGATTCTCATAATGGCGTGCTAGACCATTCTTTTTTTAAGATCAATAAAATAGCTAGACCTTTTAAAGAGTATACATTTGCAAAATAGTGCCTACCGACACATAGATTCATAATCCGAGTGATGTTTCGTAATTGTGTGTTTTACGTTTATTAACGTCGCTACCGGTTGCCCATATGAGCGACGCCTCCTGAAGAGATTAGTTATTTTAGATTTTGGAGGATTTTTGGATATTCAATAGTAACCATTTGAAACATTTAGACTTTTGTATTTGGTAAACGTATATCGAGAATATTACGCGAGTTCCAAGCAGTGTCTGAATATATAGATTAAGTAAAACATTACAATGGATGATATAACCGCACTCGCCACATGGGTTGTATTTAACAAAAAGATCATGTTATCGAAAATACACCGCTGTGATGATTACAAGAAGTGCATTGCTTGTATGCATCATTTGTACACTAGATTCAAATGTTGGGGTATGTACAAGTATTGTGACTGGTCATCAGTAGTGGGTTGAGGTTTTAGCCCTCGTTTTTGATTCTCGTGGATAAAATATATATACGTTTAATGAACACAAATATAAAATTCGGCTTGATTGTCCTGAGAAGTAATACTTATTCGATCTCGTGTTTCTAATGAAAAACATTGTACTTGTTGCCATGCACACTTTGGTTTCGATACCCCACCCACCCTACACAAAGGCGTTGTATAAAACCAATTTACCAGTTCCGAGTATCGGATTGACATGCTGGGAAATAATTCACAGAAATAAAACAGTAATGTTGCTTGTATATAAAAGAACATTACATTAATTAGTGTACCAACCATTCGAATACATTCGGCAAATGATGTTCGTCGTAATCACTTTCGGTCTCCGACCCGCTCGATTCTGACGACAATCCCTCGGTAACTTCGTCTTTCTGTTTTCGTGGCTCATATAAATACGGAGCAATCACGTTCCTTGTAGAATCTATCTCCAGAACATCGTCAAGATCGCGGTCCATTAAAAAACCCATCATTAAAAACTAATAGCGACTTCGAGGAATGTGAATACATTTTAAAATGGCGGTTCGGGTGTGACGTCACGAGCAAAGGGACATAAGTCATAGTTCAATTAAGGCAGGTAGATTGCTTACATGTAAATAAAAATCCCATACCGAACATCGCATTTTCAAAAAAATAACGGAACTTTTAATTTTCTGTTATAAGCTATCATGTACTATTGCTGAAAATCGTTGTTTTATTGGTTTTTAAGGTATTTTTTTTTAATGTCTTGGTAACTAGTTGGCTATATAAACGGTGTAATTTACTACGTTCCATATCACAGTTTTAGAAATCCTCTATGCTTGTATACCAGTGTTGGAAAATGAGCGAATTATAAATTTATATTTACGAAAAATAAGTGATGACATTTCATATTTCATCATAATCACTATTTCCCGAATTTGAAATCGTGAATTCCTGAAGTTGAAATCTGGAAATCGTGAATTCCTGAAGTTGAAATCTGGAAATCGTGAATTCATGAAGTTGAAATCATGAAGTTACAATCGTGAATCTTAAATCTGGAAATCGTGAATTCGTTATGTTTAAATAGTGAAATGATGTAACAGCGAGTGCCCGGTTCTTCGTAGATATTTCCTAGAATTGGCATATATGCCGTACACATAGTGGCTTAATAAAGTTGGATGACTTTAATCACATTGTTCATGGCACATTTGATAGGGCTTTGTTTGTGTGTAAAATTAGTTAATTGCCAAAAAACCTAAGAGTATCTTTCCATTAAAAGCTGGGGACCTGCCGTCGAGCATTTCGAAACGTGTCGTGAAGTTGGGTGCTCAATCTTTTCGCCGAATTAGGTAAGTCCAAAACTAATTATAAAACATTAATGTGACCTAATGTGTTTTTTTGATTTTCAGACTGATCCTGATAATTTCCACACCAATGTTATTATGTTACATGTGTGAATTAAATCGATGACGAATCCGGAGAACGGAATCCGACAGCGGAATCGGACATTATTACATAATAATAATAATAATAATAATAATAATAATAATAATAATAATAATAATAAGAGAGAGAACTCATTTAGGAAAAGTTTATCTGAGGCCTGAAACATATATAAATGTTATGTCTCATAAAAATTAATGTGTTATGTGCCACACTACCAGGGGCCTTGCCCCGCATACTGCGGTTTTTCACTACATATATTGTAGCACCGCATACTGCAAGTGCTCTGTCGTATTAATTAGCGTGGATGATAAAACGCAAAATTAAACATATATACAAAGCAAATGCAATCAAAAGATTATAAGGACTATAAGTGAAAACTGCACATTGGAAATATATTTAAGGAATGAATCGCGGGTTAATAGTTTTCATCCGGGTATACATTGGCCGTGGTTAAAGTGTGTGGAGGCCGAAGGCATCCACGCTAACCTTAAGTAATATGATGATTTTTTCGAAAGGCTCCTTTCAGAGTGATACTCATCACTGTTGGTCTTCCCAACCAGGCAGTTATACACCAACGCGTCGTATGTCGCTTCCCTGTCTTCATCCGTTTTACCTTTCTCTTGTTTATTGTCTACTGTGGAGGTATCCTGTAGACAAGCTTGGATTACATTTACTAAAAGTTGAATAAAATAAAGTGAAAAATATTCGGGAAGAAGTTCGATATTTCCACTATCTCTCGGGAGCAAATGGCAGGCAACAGACCGCCTCGTATTGTCGGGATACGACCGCACACGGACGCGCGAGCGTCCCACTAATGCACTAATGACCCACAAATGTGCGACAGTCTTGCGCGAACAACACAACGACTTACTTCCGACAAACCCACGACCTCACCACGACACATCCTTTTTTTCTGTCGCATCCCAATCGCCAAACAATCTGTAATGTGTCGTCACCCTAGTGACCACTCGTAATATATTTCGGGCATGTTGCAAGATCTGGCCTCGACTGTTGGTCATCCCGACCAGGCAGTCCGACACCAACGCGTCGTATGTCGCTTCCATGTCTGCGCGTTGTATACCGGTTTGGGGTTGACGACCGGATCATGTCTGCTAAGATTGTGAGTAGTTCTGAGTCGCCAAGACGATGCGTGTGTACACCGACAGAGAGTAAGACACGTTGAAGAGTGTGTCCAAGGCTGTTGCTACGAGATGCCCCATGGTGGTAGTCAGCCGGGACATGGAACATTATACTTATGTTTGTTAATGATTGTCTCTGGTACAATTATTCTACTGAGAAGTCGTCGCACTCGGATTCGCTAACTGGTGGGATAAAATGATTCACCGAATGTATGTGTTGTGCGCAACATACGTCTATGTTACAGTCAATGTGTAAAATCAGTCAATTTGTAAAGTGCCTGAAATTTTCAGTCAATTTACAAATTGACTGAACAATCAGTCAATTTATTTGACAGATTGACTGAAATGTAAAATGAATGAAATAATATTGTAATAAAATAACAAAGATTAAAATAAACTTTCATTTATTTGACAGATTGACTGAATGGATATTAGTATTTTGATGATGTAACTAGATACTTGAAAGGCTTCAACGGACTCAATAAATAGATGAGTGTATTAGTACTCAGTATCCATTTCTTACTGAATAGCAATGGTGGCAGACAGTATGGAATCCACATTCTGTCAGGAGTTGTTAAAGATGAAAAATACTGATACAAAATCTATTCTCGTGACAAAGGAAGAGTATTTCTCATTGTTGGAAGAAGTAAAAGTTGCATCTGCATCTGCAAAGAAGTCCAACCGGGAAGTACTATATCAGTGGCAGATATGAACTTCTCCAGTGCGGCGACACGAAATTAATTCGTACGCGAAAGAGTGATTCCCAAGACATTGTCTACTTCACTCACATTGATGATATTTTTGACATCATCAAACGTGCTTATGTTTCAACTGGACATGGTGGCCGGGAAAAGATGACCAAAGCTTTGAATACGTATGCAAACATCACACGTCACTCGCCTGAGCTCTACAAATCTTTATGGATTGAATGCCAAAAGAAACGCAAGCGTGCTACCAATAAAGGGTGTAGTTGTGTAGCCAATTTTGTCGAAGGATTTTGGTTCCCGAGGACAGGTGGATCTCATAGACATGCAGTCCATGACTAAACATTCATATCTCTGGATTATGGTATATCAAGACCACCTAACCAAGTACTGTGTATTGTGGCCTTTGACATCCAAACGTGCTGCTGAAGTTGCATCTCAACTGGTTAACATATTCCTGTTGTTTGGCGCGCCTCAGATTCTTCAGAGTGACTACGGCAATAAAAACTGAAACAAATTTCAAGTTAGTGGCTATAGTTTAATATAGACCTCCAGAAATGGAGATATGCAAGCTAATATTTTACATAACATATGACTACCTACTTGTTTCTTTAAGAACCAGAAGCTGTTGATGAAATGAAACATTAAACTGTGCAATAACATAATGTGAAATATATGAATATGTTATAACAGTAAGATATATGAAATAAATGAAATGTTATTTTAATCTTTGTTATTTTATTACAATATTATTTCATTCATTTTACATTTCAGTCAATCTGTCAAATAAATTGACTGATTTTTCAGTCAATTTGTAAAGTGCCTGCACTTTTTAGTCAATTTATAAATTGCCTGAGTGAATCAGGCAATTTGTAAATTGACCGAACATTTCAGGCACTTTACAAATTGACGGATTTTACACATTGACTGTAACATATAATTATAAGCTTTGGAATTGCGTAGGATAGATTATAATAATGCGGGCGCTCGTTGATTCTGTCTCAATCTTGTAGTTATCTTTATAGTAGCTGCCGCCGAGGTATATGGGCGACTGAGTGTTTCTAAGGTGATTATTGTTAAATTCGATTTCCTAGTCTAGTTGACATCCCCAGGTGGCTTCTTCTTTCTATCAGAGTGACACGCCCTGTGATTTTGCTTCTGTCCTAAAATGGGTTCGTCTTAGTCAATAAGAGAGTTAATAAGCGAGTCAATAGGAGAGTCAATAAGCGAGCCAATAAGAGAGTTAATAAGCGAGTCAATAAGCGAGTCAATAAGGGAGTCAATAAGAGAGTCAATAAGCGAGTCAATAAGAGAGTCAATAATCGAGTCAATAAGCGAGTCAATAAGCGAGTCAATAAGAGAGTCAATAAGCGAGTCAATAAGCGAGTCAATAAGCGAGTCAATAAGAGAGTCAATAAGCGAGTCAATAAGCGAGTCAATAAGCGAGTCAATAAGAGAGTCAATAAGGGAGTCAATAAGCTAGTCAATAAGCGAGTCAATAAGAGAGTCAATAAGCGAGTCAATAAGAGAGTCAATAAGAGAGTCAATAAGAGAGTCAATAAGTGAGTCAATAAGCGAGTCAATAAGAGAGTCACAATGAGAGCTACACAGCGAGTCACAGAGAGAATAATAAAGTCAGTGAATAAGATATGAATGGGATGAATGGACTGTTGAGTTTAGAAGCTAGCAAATAAGATATGAATGGGATGAATGGACTGTTGAGTTTAGAAGCTAGCAAATAAGATATGAATGGGATGAATGGACTGTTGAGTTTAGAAGCTAGCAAATAATAGGATCAATATGACAGGGCGAGGAATGACTGAATCATTAGAAATTGGAGGGTGTGCTAGGACAACCAGTGATTAAGGATTTGTGGTTAGCGAACACTAATGAAATATAGATATAGACAATCATGTTTCAATTTATTTAGACAATATTGCATTCGAGTTATGGAGCCTTTGTCAGCAAACATTTGGGTTAAAACAGAGCTCGGTATGTAGTCCACATTCCACGTAGACAACACAATTCGTCATCTATCCAAGCTTGATTAGCCCTTAGGCTTAGTGGAAATCGTGATAGCGTAGTGATAGCGCGTTCGCTTCATGTGCGAAATGCCTCGAGTTCGAGCCCCACTGGAGCCGTTATGATTGTTCCCGTAGGTAAGGCATTTAAATTTAAATATCCCTTTGCTTTATAAAATGTTGACTGCTAGAGAGTTGAAAGGTCAGTCCATATTTATACGTCTAAGCTAATTAAATCAGAAACCGCTACTGTACTATTTTAAGGGGGGATATACCCCCGTATACCCATAGATTGCCTCGGTTGAAATTTGCCTCTGGCTACGGTAATTAATACCGCACTCTCAGAATGTTCCTGTCACATACTTCTGATGAATGACAGTATGACGTGATGCACGTTTACATTCTGAGAAAGAGCAACGATTTTTAACACTACTGCTACCTGATCGAATTAAACATCATGATGCGTATCGCTTATATTTTTCTTGGCGTCAAGACGAAATTGCGTCATATTTATATTGGCAAATCTCCATATTTTTGCTTGTGTCGCTTATATCGTTAAAGAATCCGTTATGATTCCTCCTAATTACGCGTACTATATATGATAATGAATTCAGTACTTCCGCCACCTCTGAATCATATAATGTTCATGAACAGTTTCGCGAAGAAAATCGTGCTATGTCATTCAGATATTGTCAGGGACTGTTATCGAAATAGTGGCCTCGGATTGGTTAAAAAAAGTGTAGGGGAAATATAGTATTTCGGTGTACTACTTTTTACAATTTATGACCAAAAATGTAAGATATTTCTATAAGCAAACACAGTGGGAATATGACAAATATGCAACAGGGCATGAAACGTCTGGACGTTGATAGACAATTGTCTATGTGTGTGTGTTTTACGTTTATTTATCATCGCTACTTGTTGCCCATATGAGCGACGCCTCCTGAAGAGATTAGTCATTTTAGATTGTTGGAGGATAGTGCAATGATACAGACAGAAACCCATTCCAGAGTCTCCTCTGGTTCTTTTACGTGCACGGTGTAAAGCACCGACACGAGACCTCGGTTTAACGTCCCATCTGAAAGACTGTTAATTGTATTAGGGTCAGACGGGGAATCGAACCTGCGATTCCTGGATTACCAGTCCAGCGTGTTACCACAATATGTTGACTGCTACATTACTTAGATATATATACTATACTAGCATTGTCTATTCACTATAATGCTCCATAAATAACCAACGGCTGTCCGATTAGCGCAGTGGTTAGCGCGCTCGCTTCTCACTTCTCACCAATTCAACCTGGATTCAATCCTCGGACCTGGAAGTATGTGAGATGGTACTGTGGTCGCCAGATCGGACAGGTGGGTTTTCTCCGGGGACTCCGGATTCCTCCCACACGAATGACAACATTTACGCTTTCATCCGCGCCAACGAGAGTGATTAATATAAGTTGTTAGAACTTGCTTTGCAATCGTTGTAAAATAAATAAAGTTTAAACTAAAAAACCAACCACCACGTGTCATTTTTTATTGACTGATAAAACACTACAGAATCCAAAAAATGAACATAAGCTATTTTCCTAAGGCAATTTATTTTCCAATAAAATTGTAATAGCGCGCGTATCTGTATTCTGCCATGCTACTAGCAGCAATCGTTAAGCATATGCATCCCATCTGGGGATTCTAAATGGAAAACAGGAACAATTATATGCAAAATCACATTTCCCGGATAAAAGTAATATTTCCTGGTATTTCCCACTTTCCCGTATGGCCTATATTTAGTCAAACAATCCAACGAATATCTCAAGATATTAATTAGTTTATACAAATTTATTTTAGCTCGATTGCGAAACAAGTTATTTCAACTTATATAAATCACTCTCGAGACCTCATTCCTGATGGAATCCATCGCCACGAGGGAGAGAGAAGAGGCAACATGGAATTTAAATGCCTTGCCTAAGGGCACAATCGTAACGGCTCCAGTGGGGCTCGAACTCCAGACCTTTCGCACCTGAAGCGAACGCGCATCCACTGCGCTATCACGACTTCCGCGATTAAGGACCGTATATAATAATCCCTATCGTCGAATGGTAAAAATAGAGAAGCCGGGTGGTAACGGAAACCCTCACAAAAATTAGGGTCGGACGACGCGGGAAAACCGCGAATATTGAGGAGCGGTCGGTTGCCGTGTGATATACGTATATATTGATCGATGAAAAGTGAAAAGCACAACGACTGACTTCCGACAAACCCACGACATCACCACGACACATCGTGTTTTTCTGTCGCATCCCAATCGCCAAACAATCTGTAATGTGTCGTCACCCTAGTGACCACTCGTAATAAATTTCGGGCATGTTGCAAACTCTGGCCTTGACACATATTTTATGGGTCTACCACAACACAGCGTTGTGCATGGGCTTAAAACATGACACTGCAGATGTTCCATATAAGACAACCGAGTCGTATAAGATAGTGTTTGCAATTTGAGCATGTTGACAATATGGAGATAAGAAAATACATAATAATACAATGCATAGTATATATACATGTAAAAGGTTGTAAAACAACAAATAAATTGCCTATTAAATACAAATATTAAAAGTAAAACCATACAGTCTGTTCATTTATATTTCCAATATTTCATTTCTTCTGATACCATATCCATTGTGAAGAGGTATTTCAATCAGCCTGAAACACACCAAGAATATTTCAAATTTTATGTTTCAAATAGCCAGTGCTCACCTGTGAATAGCGTCACTGTGTTTACACACTGTATTCCTCCGCTAAATAATACAGTATACCAACCTTCAGTTTGCAATGACCTGATTTCTTATACCACATCTGTTCTTACACATCAACTAGTCTGAAGTCTTCTCAAGGCACATACGTTCTCAAAAAACACAAAAACTATACACTGCCTGTCATGAAAAGGCATTTTTACCAACAAGTAAAATTAACTATATTAGTTATTGGGACTACATTCCACCGCGGATGCACTTCTGCCTATTTACGTATATACAACCAAAACCAAACTGGTTTTCCATTACCTCCCTTGATGGATACAGTCCGATTTATCCCGAAATGTATATTGGTCCTTTTAGTTGGATTCCTTCTCTTTACTGTTGCTATCTAACCAGCTATTGAAGCATGATCAATGTGATTTTCTAAAAAAAAAAATGAGCATTACTTGACAACTAGGATCCATTGGATATAATAATAATAATAATATTATTATAATAATAATATAATAATAATAATAATAATAAAGACTTTATTTATATAATGCAGGGTATATGTCGAGATTAGATATTTTAAATAATTATACCACGATGACAGACGGACCTGTAGTCGCTCATAATGGCAACCGGTAGCGACGATAAATAAACGTAAACAAAACAACAGAAACACACACCAATTACAGACGGATTTGTAGTCCAGTGGTTAACACACTGTACTGGTAATCCATGGACCGCAGGTTCGATCCACCGCCTCACCATAATAAATATTAACGGTCTTTCAGATGTGACTTTACACCGTACACGTAAAAGAACCAGGGGAGACTCTGGAATGTGTCTCTGTCTGTATCATTGCACTATCCTCCAAATATCCTAAAATGACTAATGTCTTCAGGAGGCGTCGCTCATATGGGCAACCGGTAGCGAAGATAAATAAACGTAAAACACACACACCAATGACATACGGATCTGTAGTCCAGTGGTTAACACGCTGCTCTGGTAATCCATGGATCGCAGGTTCGATCCACCGTCTCACCCTAATAATATTAACAGTCTTTCAGATGTGACTTTAAACCGAGGTCTCGTGTCGGTGTAGCCTGGGAACAGGCGTCGATATAGTTTGCCTGGTCAGTCAAATAAATATAGATTAACACCGAGACCATTAATTGGGCCGTATTGAGTTTCTGATAATATCAATGTCATTTTGGCAGAAGCTAAAACGTGAAAAATCGACAGACTGGCACCCAGGCTAGTGTCGGTGCTGTATACCAAAGTGTTATCAAAGAACCAGAGGAGACTATGGAATGGGTCTCTGTCTGTATCATTGCACTATCCTCCAAAAATCTAAAATGACTAATATCTTCAGGAGGCTTCGCTCATATGGGCAACTAGTAGCGACGATAAATAAACGTAAAACACACCAATGACAGGGGTATTGCGATAAAGGAAACACGGATTACAAGCACGGACATATTTATTACACGGATTAATCCGATTATTGTGTATACTTGCAGATGAAGATGATGTACAGGAGGTATGTAGGAACGAGTTTGGTGATGTACTTCATCTACATGTTTTCAAAGCGTGTCGCGGCGGATATCCCTGACGACATAGATACACATATTCAGTAAGTAGTATTTGTTTCTTGAGTCTGTGTTAGTTTAAGCATATATATTCGACATTATATAACATAATTTACAATAAACACAAGTGGAGGGTGTATTGAGTATAATTGTTCGTCAATGTTTGTAAATTTGTTTCTTTAAAGCATCAGGGGAGGACAATATATAATGTTGCAAGAACTTGTGTCCAACCCTTTTGCTTTTTGATATTCATAGCTTTCATAGGCTGTCTGATTAGCGCAGTGGTTAGCGCACTCGCCTCTCACCAATGCAACCCTGGTTCGATCCTCGGACCGGGAAGGTTGTGAGATGGTACGGTGGTCGCCAGATCGGACAGGTGTATTTCTCCGGGTATTCTGGGTTGTGAGATGGTACGGTGGTCGCCAGATCGGACATGTGGATTTTCTCCGGGTACTCTGGGTTGTGAGATGGTACGGTTGTCGCCAGATCGGACATGTGGATTTTTTCCGGGTACTCTGGGTTGTGAGATGGTACGGTGGTCGCCAGACCGGACAGGTGGATTTTCTACGGGTACTCTGGTTTCCTCCCACACATCTTTCATTGTCATAATTTATATTTGTGTAAAAATATGTCAAAGAGCAATACTATATGATTAGATGTGTGATTATTGCCTAAGTCCCCGCGAGGGGTTTGACATTAAAGGAACATACATACATATTGCCCGTACTTTAGTGTACCCGCTAAATGCCATTGGCTTGTGTAACCTAAGGAACAAGTTAGCAGAATAAAATCGTAATAAGGCGTCGTAATTATATGTCAACCCAAAAAAATTAAGATTTCTAATTATTAAGGAAAACAATTTTCCCCATGATACTATAAATAACATCTACGGGTACTCTGGTGTCCTCCCACACGAATGACCATCCGCGCCAAGTATGCAAGATGGTACGGTGGTCGCCAGATCGGACAGATGGGTTTTCTCCGGGTACCTCCCACACGAATGACCACATTTACGCTTTCATCCGCGTCAACGAGAGTGGTTAATATAAGTTGTTAAAACTTGCTTCCCAATCGTTGTAAAATAAATAAAAAGTTTTATAAAAACATGTACGAGACATGTAGACAATATATACATGCACAAGAACAATTATCCCATATACAATCAAACCTGTCTTAAGCAGCCAGCCAAGGGACTCACAGAAGGTGGCTGCTTAATAGAGGTCAAATGAATAATAAAACAACATATCGGGACTCTGGAAACTGGTTATTTAATACAGGATGGCTGCTTAATAGAGGTCAAATGAATAATAAAACAACATATATGGAATCTGGAAACTGGCTGTTTAATACAGGATGGCTGCTTAATAGAGGTGACCACTAACACAGGTTTCACTGTAGACATACTACTGACTGTTGTGTCATTTCGGGGAATTGTAATGCATATTGAGAAGACACATTTGTTAGATTCCAAAAAAGAGCTGCACGACTAATTATTGACAAAGATTTTTACACCCCAACTCGTCTCAACTCTCAATTTGATGCCTTTCTCCGAAAAGGTTAGCTTTAAAACACGCAATGGCCTAGCACCTGTCTATCTGCATGAGTAATTCAGATTTACTTTCGATGTTCGAACTCAAAACCTGCGATCATCCGCCAATCTCCAACGTTACCCTCCTAAGCCAAATACTGAACTTTTTAGATAATCTTTCTTATATTCAGTGGAGTTATCTCCCTTATCATACCGTTATCACATCAAAACATTACATTCTGTTTTAGTTTTTTTATTTATTTAAGTTTATTTAACGTTGCTACCGGTTTCCCATTTGAGCGACGGGCAGTTTACCTATCAACACCTTTCCTGGGCAGACTCCAGCGGTTAACCAGTACTTGGTGCACCAACCTCCGTAAGAAACTGCCAACTGTTTCATATAAATGAGACACGATCTGAGCGGGGCTCGAACCCGTGACCACACTTCAAAGCTTTATATACCGGGTGGTGCAAAGAACAGACCGTTAACCTAATAAACTGATAAATCATAATTATACATGTATATAAGTATTAGTTCTTGCAGCGTATATCTATATATGTCCTATGTAACGAGCCGTCTCATCAGGATCTGCACTTTTTTGCCAGTAATAATTATTACTATTTTTAGATAAAATTACCCATTTTGATAAATGAACTGGTCCAAAGGTAATTTTCTTATTAATTTATTGGTCTGAAAATATCACGCACCAGTCCATGTCAGTTACTTGGGGTTGAATGGGTTAATTCTCGATGATACAGAAAACGATTCCAGTATTCTGCAAATATGTTTTTAACGTCTACAAGAAAAGACTAATCGTTCATTGTCATCATTCTGTCTTCCTTAGATGTCAAACCACTCACAGGGATGGAGTTTTATTTAACCTATAGTTCAGTAATTGATTTTGACTTCCACCCTTTATTGGCTTCCCTTGTTAATGCCCGGTTTATTTATAGTCGTCTCCGCTGAGGCATGTGGGCGACATGTTTCTCTACGTAGTTTCATCCTCTGCGATGATTCTGAAGACATCCCAATGAGGCCTATTCTCCTGTGAACCTATCTCTTTCGAAAAAGGGTCCTTTGTAGAGCCACACTCCCCACTGTTAGTCACCACGCAGCAGCATATACATGAATCTGATAGTTAGACATCTGGCCATCTCGGTCGCTCAAGGGTTCTGGCCATACCTCCACCACTTTCGTAAGACGGCGATGCTGGAGAGTGTGTCCCATGCCGCAAAGTCGACGACCAGAATATCCCTGTATCCTACCCTCATTCTACGAGACGTGCCCCGACTACGAGGTACACGCCCGTCAATGTACAATGACTGTATCCTACCCTCATTCTGCGAGACGTGCCCCGACCACGAGGTACACGCCCGTCAATGTGCAATGACTGTATCCAACCCTCATTCTACGAGACGTGCCCCGACCACGAGGTACACGCCCGTCAATGTACAATGCCTGTATCCTACCCTCATTCTGCGAGACGTGCCCCGACCACGACGTACACGCCCGTCAATGTGCAATGCCTGTATCCTACCCTCATTCTACGAGACGTGCCCCGACCACGACGTACACGCCCGTTATTGTGCAATGCCTGTATCCTACCCTCATTCTACGAGACGTGCCCCGACCACGAGGTACACGCCCGTCAATGTGCAATGACTGTATCCTACCCTCATTCTGCGAGACGTGCCCCGACCACGAGGTACACGCCCGTCAATGTGCAATGACTGTATCCTACCCTCATTCTACGAGACGTGCCCCGACCACGAGGTACACTCCCGTCAATGTACAATGCCTGTATCCTACCCTCATTCTGCGAGACGTGCCCCGACCACGACGTACACGCCCGTCAATGTGCAATGCCTGTATCCTACCCTCATTCTACGAGACGTGCCCCGACCACGAGGTACACGCCCGTCAATGTGCAATGACTGTATCCTACCCTCATTCTACGAGACGTGCCCCGACCACGAGGTACACGCCCGTCAATGTGCAATGCCTGTATCCTACCCTCATTCTACGAGACGTGCCCCGACCACGAGGTACACGCCCGTCAATGTGCAACGCCTGTATCATACCCTCATTCTGCGAGACGTGCCCCGACCACGAGGTACACGCCCGTCAATGTGCAATGACTGTATCCTACCCTCATTCTACGAGACGTGCCCCGACCACGAGGTACACGCCCGTCAATGTGCAATGACTGTATCCTACCCTCATTCTGCGAGACGTGCCCCGACCACGAGGTACACGCCCGTCAATGTGCAATGACTGTATCCTACCCTCATTCTACGAGACGTGCCCCGACCACGAGGTACACGCCCGTCAATGTGCAATGACTGTATCCTACCCTCATTATGCGAGACGTGCCCCGACCACGAGGTACACGCCCGTCAATGTGCAATGACTATATCCTACCCTCATTCTACGAGACGTGCCCCGACCACGATGTACACGCCCGTCAATGTGCAATGCCTGTATCATACCCTCATTCTACGAGACGTGCCCCGACCACGATGTACACGCCGGTTAATGTGCAATGCCTGTATCCTACCCTCATTCTACGAGACGTGCCCCGACCACGACGTACACGCCCGTTATTGTGCAATGCCCATATCACATATAATTACAACATCTTGCAATATCGCGATTCTGATTGGCTGATCCAAACCATGTGATCGACATTCATTCACATGTGCATCGCAAACTCATTCTATTCTCATTAATATTCATAGTGGACTACTTTTTCATTGTTTTCATTGACTATGCCTTAGGACTCTAGATTTAGATCGAACGTTGCGATCCCTGGAATTGCAGTCCAACGTGTTAACCACTGGACTACTGGCACGTCTGAACTATCTGTACGATAGCGCTAATGGAATTCAAATATTCACATATGAGCATCTCTATCTCTCCCCCATGTGGATGGGTTCCATCACGAATGACGTCTCACGATACGCTACTATAATTTAATAATATTTTATTGCATTTCTTTCATAATGACGAATACAATTCACAATAACAATACTGTCACATTTCTAACATATTTTAAAAATGATATTATCCATGCATATAAACATGACATTTTCAAAGTGCAAAAGGATTGGGCTAAACGTTTTGAAAACTTTATTAGCAAGAGCCTTTCCAAAATGTCAAATTTGCTATCAATTTGTTCCGATGTATGTAGTACTAATATAAGTAGGCTTTTCAAAACAAATACTTGTTTAGATTGAATAAGAATATGACGGGATACGCTTAACAGAATAATCAAAATGAACTAGAAGAATTGAAAATTTTAATAGCTGCCCTAATACGCTGCTTGACTGCCTCTCCCCGAAACCCCAAACCTCAGAACAATATTGGTCAAGTTATAAAGACAGAGATATCTCAATAAATGCAACAGTATGAGCAGTATGGATTTTAAATATCAATCAATATTGATATATGTATTAAGGTTTCCATTAATAAACCGTTGATATCTTGGAGTGATGGAAATAATTCTTAAATCGGAATAAAGGAATAGTGTTTCTTATGAAAGTTATACAGTTACTAAGCGACCATTTTGTGCAAGAACATATTTTTCAATCGAGCTATCAGTAATTTATATAAACTATAATCCTATGTGCTACTCGAGATTGTTTTGTACCAAAGTAAATGAGATTAATGGCTCATTTTATTATCTTTCTCGACGGTATTACGTAGGAATAACATACAATTACAACCGCAACACAACTTTATTTCAGACGGAAGATGTCAATCCCCACGAGGCACTAACAATTTACATACAAAACATTGCGATAACTTGTAACACATTTTGTAGATGCAAATGCTATTTGGAATCATTATGTACACCTATCTAAATAAATTTATAATCAACGTATCGAAATAATTCTCAAGCATGTATAGTAATATATCGTCTCCGTGGCCTAGTTGTTAAGGAGTCCGCCTACGGAGCGAACGGGAGTTCGAATCTCGTTAGGGCTTAGTTCTGATATGACCGGTTGGTGAGCCGCCAGCTAGTTAAATAATGGTTACCGATTAGTTTAAACAATATTTTATTTCAATGAATATAGTATAATGATCACAATTGAGGAGAAAGCAACTTGCTTATATGGTTACCTCTTTCCTAGTTACCGATTGCTTATCAGCCTGGCTCCTGGCATACAAGCATAGGATTTGGGAAGTACTGATGTCCATAAGAGGTATCTCATAAGTCAGTAATGGCTGGCCCTTTCAATAGCGGTGACACTATAATAAACACACACTTTACTGTTACTTTTACAGTGTGCAGAGTGGTCGATAGCATTGTAATCATTCAGGTTTTTAATAGGCAAATCGGCAAATACAATTGCCTTTGGCCAGTTAACAAATAAACAGTGAATATGGCCAAGACATAATATACAATGAACATTTATACGCCTAAGCATATTAATCTAGCATACATAAAGACTGTATATGAATAACACATTTGAATGCATACCTAAGAAGCATTTATACCAACACGGGTTTCTGTTCTAATTGTAAAAGCATCAGTCACAAATGTTGTAATATTCCATAAGGTACATATAGTCGGTTCAAATGCTCACGCAGAGCTTGTGTTGTACTGTTGTTATCTTGCCATCTCAAAATAAATTTTATCTTATCTTATCTTAAGGTTGTCTTATTTCTAGACGACAGTAATACATAGAAAACGCCATCTACATTTGTCACATAATGACACGAGGGACAGCTTCTCTCAGGGTCACGGATACCAGGATCAAGTGTACGCACAACGACTTCGCACATTTACAACATTTAATATACATAAACGTTAGCACTTCCAACAATAATCAATAATCTGAAGAGTATGTGTGTCCATAGTTGTACCTTTCACCATCAAACGGTGAAGCTCAGAATGTTGTTCTAGATGCGGCCTGTAACGCCGTTAACTTCATATGCCTCCTGCCTCGGCTCTCAGTTTATGCTATAATGCACCTTATAATTGAAGAGAGTGGCAAGTATTGCCCTCACTGTGCTATAATGCACCTATTAATTGAAGATAGTTGGCAAGTATTGCCCTCACTGTGCTATAATGCACCTATTAATGGAAGATATTTGGCAAGTATTGCCCTCACTGTGCTATAATGCACCTATTAATGGAAGATATTTGGCAAGTATTGCCCTCACTGTGCAATAATGCACCTATTAATGGAAGATATTTGGCAAGTATTGCCCTCACTGTGCTATAATGCACCTATTAATGGAAGATATTTGGCAAGTATTGCCCTCACTGTGCTATAATGCACCTATTAATGGAAGATATTTGGCAAGTATTGCCCTCACTGTGCTATAATGCACCTATACATTTACACTGGCACGTATGGCCATCACAGTGCTATACTATATTGCACCTAATTTAAAATATTGACAAGTATTGCCATCACAGTGATTGTTCACTAGATTACAATACTTTCATATTAGATCTATTCTAGAGGTCATAGTACTTCGGATAAGTGTGTTTTACATGAAAAACAATAACTATATAAATACATAGTTTTAAAGATTTTGGAATATTTTTAGTTGTTCAGTTTGTGTTTTGTAATAAAGATGGTGTTATATCTTTGTTGGAATTCTTCGTATTTCGTTTTAATGTAATAATAATCATATAATGTAGGTGTGCGTTGTCTCTATGTATATGTATAAATTAGAAATAGTATAAAAATAATCCAAGAAAAAATGAGAAAAGGACATATAATACTAAATATATAATAATTGTTGCGATACAAACTAACATTTTAATTTAGCCTACTTTGTCAGGAATATGCAATACTTCACAAAGACATTATTTCTTAACAGTACTATTTAGTATAAGGTGACAGGTTCCTAGAGAGGGTCAGCTAATCTGATAAGAACTGGCTTCAAAATCAGGTTAACAGAAATGTGAATAAACTAAGCAAAAGTACAAGACAAGAAATGAAAGCCCTTTGCTTTCAATTATTTGCAGTAATGGTTTCAACACGTTTGCTTTCAACAAGTTTGCAGTACATATATAGAGGATATTTGTGTTTATTAGTGTGAGATAGGATTATATTCCATCGAGTGATCACAGAAATCTTATTTCCACGAGTGGCGTTGAAGCACATATCCTCTTTTTCATTTATGATTTCCAATGACTTTTGCTAATATAGTATTTTTTCCCAAATTTTATTCATTTTAACTTCCCTGTCTGGAGCCTCAATGGACTACGTGACACAACCGCACAACCACTTCTGTTAGTGTGAACGTCCGCAATAAGAAATAGTTCCAGCATGATTTCAAGTTAGTTTCTGTTTGCTGTCGATATTAAAAACTACAGCCAAAACAAATTCATTAGAATATATTTAAGAAATAATAAGTATCAACCGTGGTATATCGCAGAATAACCCGAGTTTGAAATTCTTATGCGTAGAAATATATCACGAAGGCCTTCGGCCTTCGGCCTTCGTGATATATTTCTACGCATAACAACGACAAACAAGGGTTAATCTGCGATATACCACGGTTGATACTTATTATTTCGATTCTAACACGACTTACTTCTAATAATTTTATTCGAGAATCAAAGGAGTATTTTCTTTAACCGCCGTTCATTTTGGCTTTCGAAATTTTCTCCCGCGTAAGGGGTGATGACGTTATTTTTTATGGAAAATATCAATCTAGTGCATATATATGAACAAAAGTTGTAACTGATCAATAATTTTATTTATTTTGTCAAATAAAACTGTACAGAATAGTAACTGAAACGTTGCTTAAGAGAAAAACAAGACGGACAAGAGATTATCTGATTCTAAAAATAGCTCACTTCCGCGAATTCCCACGGTAGTATTTTACAAACATCACGTGACTTTCATACATAAAACTTTACACGCATTGTATAAATGGAATAGCCAAAACACTGTGCGCGTGCAGCAGAGTTCAAGGTAGGTATATCGCAGAATAACCCGAGGTAGATTGTACTCTATAATTATGTATGTTATTAGCTGGGTCGTGTTAGAAGTACATCTAACCGCGTAGGAATACGAAACGTAACTGGTGGCAGGGAAAATGCCATATTTCACTGATTCAAAGCTGTATTTTATTTAAGCCATTTACATTATGTAGTGTTCAAATCTATTCTATGGGTAGGAGGGCCACTCACTAATGTTGTAAGAACGTGTGGCCCAACCCATTTGCTAATTACGCATTTGTAATTTGATTGTAATTGTTACATACATGCATATATATAGCAATAAAATATTATCAAATCAAAACTAGTATTTAAAAATGGACATATAGGTATACATTGTTATTTATTTCAGATTTCTACAGGTCCTTAAAGGTGGTAGAGGTCTGGATGCATTACGGGAAACTATATCCAGTTTAGACAATGATTTATCTAATTATAAGTGAGTAATTGAGTATTGTTTCAAATTTAATTTAATTTGCACCATTAATACTACAGGTGCGGGGTGTGAGGGTAAATGGCAGCATAATGAGTTGATTGCTTTTTAATCCAATTTTTATCGGATTCTGAACTACATAGAACTAGCCATGAACATTGGCTTTACAGTCAAACCTGTCTTAAGCAGCCAGCCAAGGGAATCGCAGAAGATGGCTGCTTAGCACAGGTGGCTGCTTAATTGAGGTCAAATATATAATAAAACAGCAAATAAGGAATTTGGAAACTGGCTGCTTAATACAGGTTGACTGCTTAATGGAGGTGACCACTAACACAGGTTTTACTGTAAGGGAACTTAATTTATTTGTCATAATTTCTATATCCGTATATTTACGTTTCTGATTTAATACAATGGTTTATTTTATATAATTGTTTCAGAAAGCGCACCTGTCAGTTTGGTTTGAATAGTCAACATTGCGCCTTGTCATCTCTGGATCAAGTCATGAATGCCAATGACTGGTTAAACAGCGATCAAAGTCCAGGGAAGCGTTCACAGCCCGTCACAGATCCGCAGCTTATGCAAAAATACTCAAAGTACGTACCACTAGTTAAGGGGCTTCTGTCGTCGAGTGGTTGTGGTCGTTGACTCTAAGTAACGTACCCCCTCACCGCTGTGTCGAATTATTTAATGTGAGGAAGACATCCAGCTGGCTTGTGGAAGGGCGGTGGTCCTACCCTGGTGCCCGTCAGTGCCTGAAATACTGCTCGTTGGGGTGCCCAATGTCTTGCTCCACCAATGGCAGCTGTATGATTGCCATATGACCTAAGTTGTCGGTGTGACGTTAAACCCAAACAACAACCGTACTCCTTGTACAAGAAACAATCAATGTAACTCGTACATACATACTCAACGTATGCAACCATATTACATGGAACGTTCATAGTCACTGACAAATTGCCAACTCATACGGCACAGACCCGCAATTCGTACATACATGCCCACACAGGAATGTAACCACACTAGCACACCGAGGCAACTTCATCGGTTAAAATTTCCAAAGCAAAAAATAAAATAAAAACTGAAATAAATAAAATGTAAAACATGTCCATTTGATGTATAAAATATTGACTGCTATAGAGCTGATAGGTCAGTACATAGTTGTACGTCTAAACCCATTAATTCAGAAAGTCGCTTATATACCCAACACTGTTAAAGAGGAACAAGCGCCGCCGGACCCGCCCTAGATTGCCTCGGTTGAAATTTGCCTATGGATACGGTACTACCAAGGTATGTAGCACCATTACAGAGTAACGCGCACAGCCTATCACAGACCCGACATTCGTACATACATAACCAACGTATGTAACCTGCGTACATGGTAACGCCCACAACCTATCACAGCCTATCACAGACCCGACATTCGTACATAAATACCCAACGTATGTAACCTGCGTACATGGTAACGCCCACAGCCTATCACAGCCTATCACAGACCAGCAATTCGTACATACATACCCAACGTATGTAACACCATTACAGAATAATGCGCACAGCCTATCACAGACCCGCAATTCGTATATACATAACCAACGTATGTAACCTGCGTACATGGTAACGCCCACAGCCTATCACAGACCCGAAATTCGTACATACATAACCAACGTGTGTAACCTGCGTACATGGTAACGCGCACAGCCTATCACAGACCCGCATTTCGTACAATTCGTAACCCGAGTACTAGGTCGCATGTGATAAAGCATTTCTCAAATGTTCTCAAGGACTTTAAACCGAGGTCTCGTGTTGGTCCTTTACACCGTGCACGTAAAAGAACCAGAGGAGACTCTGACATGGATCTCTGTTTGTATCCTTGCACTATCCTCCAAAACATATAATGACCAATCTTTTCAGGAGGCGTCGCTCATATGGGCAACCTGTAGCGACGATAAATAAACGTAAAACACCAATGTATTCAGTCACTGGATTCTGTCGATGTCTTTCTGAACACTAACAAAACTAAACCTGGAGAACTATTTTACTATTGTGAAAAGAAGATCCCAGATTCTACATACACGGCTTAGAACGAAATGTAGTTCCCTGAACCACAATCATTTCCTAAAGAACATTGTAGAATGACCATTATGCAGATGTGGTGTTATAGAAGACAACATCCACTTCTTCTTTCATTGTCCACAATTTGTAACGTCAACTTAAACACACTACTTCTCGGTGACACTTGTAAGGATTTTGGAACCAACACCGTAATTTTCCTTGCTGTACACGAATACAGTATTGGCAGTGAAAGGTTCTGAGATGGATTATTTTTAAAATGTTCACATGACGGATTCCAATCCGAATTCTGTCGTTATCGATACAACAACCGATCCTATTCAACCGCTTTTCTTTAACCTTAATATCTGTACTTTTCGTGCTCCGATTTGTTACTTCACGTTCTTGAACTTTCTTCAAATATTCATTTAAATGTTAACCATTTCCTTTTAACATCCAAAACTATTTACTCACTAATACAATAACTTGTGATTCACTTAATAATTTGAAATTCTTTAGCATATATCTAGAATATAGCAGTGAGTAGTGGATAGTGTAGACCAGCAGTGAGTAGGGATAGTGTAGACCAGCAATGAGTAGTGGATAGTGTAGACCAGCAGTGAGTAGTGGATAGTGTATACCAGCAGTGAGTAGTGGATAGTGTATACCAGCAGTGAGTAGTGGATAGTGTAGACCAGCAGTGAGTAGTGGATAGTGTAGACCAGCAGTGAGTAGTGGATAGTGTAGACCAGCAATGAGTAGTGGATAGTGTATACCAGCAGTGAGTAGTGGATAGTGTATACCAGCAGTGAGTAGTGGATAGTGTAGACCAGCAGTGAGTAGTGGATAGTGTAGACCAGCAGTGAGTAGTGGATAGATAGTGTAGACCAGCAGTGAGTAGTGGATAGTGTAGACCAGCAGTGAGTAGTGGATAGTGTAGACCAGCAGTGAGTAGTGGATAGTGTAGACCAGCAGTGAGTAGTGGATAGTGTAGACCAGCAGTGAGTAGTGGATAGTGTAGACCAGCAGTGAGTAGTGGATAGTGTAGACCAGCAGTGAGTAGTGGATAGTGTAGACCAGCAGTGAGTAGTGGATAGTGTAGACCAGCAGTGAGTAGTGGATAGTGTAGACCAGCAGTGAGTAGTGGATAGTGTAGACCAGCAGTGAGTATTGGATAGTGTAGACCAGCAGTGAGTAGTGGATAGTGTAGACCAGCAGTGAGTAGTGGATAGTGTAGACCAGTAGTGAGTAGTGGATAGTGTAGACCAGCAGTGAGTAGTGGATAGTGTAGACCAGCAGTGGGTAGTGGATAATGTAGACCAGCAGTGAGTAGTGGATAGTGTAGACCAGCAGTGAGTAGTGGATAGTGTAGACCAACAGTGAGTAGTGGATATATAGGGTAGACCAGCAGTGGGTAGTGGATAGTGTAGACCAGCAATGAGTAGTGGATAGTGTAGACCAGCAATGAGTAGTGGATAGTGTAGACCAGCAGTGAGTAGTGGATAGTGTAGACCAGCAGTGAGTAGTGGATAGTGTAGACCAGCAGTGAGTAGTGGATAGTATGGACCAGTAGTGAGTAGTGGATAGTGTAGACCAGCAGTGAGTAGTGGATAGTGTAGACAAGCAGTGAGTATTGGATAGTGTAGACCAGCAGTGAGTTGTGGATAGTGTAGACCAGTAGTGAGTAGTGGATAGTGTAGACCAGCAGTGAGTAGTGGATAGTGTAGACCAGCAGTGGGTAGTGGATAATGTAGACCAGCAGTGAGTAGTGGATAGTGTAGACCAGCAGTGAGTAGTGGATAGTGTAGACCAACAGTGAGTAGTGGATAGTGTAGACCAGCAGTGGGTAGTGGATAGTGTAGACCAGCAGTGAGTAGTGGATATTGTAGACCAGCAGTGAGTAGTGGATAGTGTAGACCAGCAGTGAGTAGTGGATAGTGTAGACCAGCAGTGAGTAGTGGATAGTGTAGACCAGCAGTGAGTAGTGGATAGTGTAGACCAGCAGTGAGTAGTGGATAGTGTAGACCAGCAGTGAGTAGTGGATAGTGTATACCAGCAGTGAGTAGTGGATAGTGTAGACCAGCAGTGAGTAGTTGATAGTGTAGACCAACAGTGAGTAGTGGATAGTGTAGACCAGCAGTGAGTAGTGGATAGTGTAGACAAGCAGTGAGTAGTGGATAGTGTAGACCAGCAGTGAGTAGTGGATAGATAGTGTAGACCAGCAGTGAGTAGTGGATAGTGTAGACCAGCAGTGAGTAGTGGATAGTGTAGACCAGCAGTGAGTAGTGGATAGTGTAGACCAGCAGTGAGTAGTGGATAGATAGTAGACAAGCAGTGAGTAGTGGATAGTGTAGACCAGCAGTGAGTAGTGGATAGTGTAGACCAGCAGTGAGTAGTGGATAGTGTAGACCAATAGTGAGTAGTGGATAGTGTAGACCAGCAGTGAGTAGTGGATAGTGTAGACCAGCAGTGAGTAGTGGATAGTGTAGACCAGCAGTGAGTAGTGGATAGATAGTGTAGACCAGCAGTGAGTAGTGGATAGTGTAGACCAGCAGTGAGTAGTGGATAGTGTAGACCAGCAGTGAGTAGTCGATATGTAGACCAGCAGTGAGTAATGGATAGTGTAGTCCAGTAGTGAGTAGTGGATAGTGTATACCAACAGTGAGTAGTGGATAGATAGGGTAGACCACCAGTGAGTAGTGGATAGTGTATACCAGCAGTGAGTAGTGGATAGTGTAGACCAGCAGTGAGTAGTGGATAGTGTAGACCAGCAGTGGGTAGTGGATAATGTAGACCAGCAGTGAGTAGTGGATAGTGTAGACCAGCAGTGAGTAGTGGATAGTGTAGACCAGCAGTGAGTAGTGGATAGTGTAGACCAGCAGTGAGTAGTGGATAGTGTAGACCAGCAGTGAGTAGTGGATAGTGTAGACCAGCAGTGAGTAGTGGATAGTGTAGACCAGCAGTGAGTAGTGGATAGTGTAGACCAGCAGTGAGTAGTGGATAGTGTAGACCAGCAGTGAGTAGTGGATAGTGTAGACCAGCAGTGAGTAGTGGAATAGTGTAGACCAGCAGTGAGTAGTGGATAGTGTAGACCAGCAGTGAGTAGTGATAGTGTAGACCAGCAGTGAGTAATGGATAGTAAGACCAGCAGTGAGTAGTGGATAGTGTAGACCAGCAGTGAGTAGTGGATAGTGTAGACCAGCAGTGAGTAGTGGATAGTGTAGACCAGCAGTGAGTAGTGGATAGTGTAGACCAGCAGTGAGTAGTGGATAGTGTAGACCAGCAGTGAGTAGTGGATAGTGTAGCAGCGTGAGTAGTGAAGATAGTGTAGACCACAGTGAGTAGTGGATAGTGTAGACCAGCAGTGAGTAGTGGATAGTGTAGACCAGCAGTGAGTAGTGGATAGTGTAGACCAGCAGTGAGTAGTGGATAGTGTAGACCAGCAGTGAGTAGTGGATAGTGTAGACCAGCAGTGAGTAGTGGATAGTGTAGACCAACAGTGAGTAGTGGATAGTGTAGACCAGCAGTGAGTAGTGGATAGTGTAGACCAGCAGTGAGTAGTGGATAGTGTAGACCAGCAGTGGGTAGTGGATAATGTAGACCAGCAGTGAGTAGTGGATAGTGTAGACCAGCAGTGAGTAGTGGATAGTGTAGACCAGCAGTGAGCAGTGGATAGTGTAGACCAGCAGTGAGTAGTGGATAGTGTAGACCAGCAGTGAGTAGTGGATAGTGTAGACCAGCAGTGAGTAGTGGATAGTGTAGACCAGTAGTGAGTAGTGGATAGTGTATACCAACAGTGAGTAGTGGATAGATAGGGTAGACCACCAGTGAGTAGTGGATAGTGTATACCAGCAGTGAGTAGTGGATAGTGTAGACCAGCAGTGGGTAGTGGATAATGTAGACCAGCAGTGAGTAGTGGATAGTGTAGACCAGCAGTGAGTAGTGGATAGTGTAGACCAGCAGTGAGCAGTGGATAGTGTAGACCAGCAGTGAGTAGTGGATAGTGTAGACCAGCAGTGGGTAGTGGATAGTGTAGACCAGCAGTGAGTAGTGGATAGTGTAGTCCAGCAGTGAGTAGTGGATAGTGTAGACCAGCAGTGAGTAGTGGATAGTGTAGACCAGCAGTGAGTAGTGGATAGTGTATACCAGCAGTGAGTAGTGGATAGTGTAGACCAGCAGTGAGTAGTGGATATTGTAGACCAACAGTGAGTAGTGGATAGTGTAGACCAGCAGTGAGTAGTGGATAGTGTAGACCAGCAGTGAGTAGTGGATAGTGTAGACCAGCAGTGAGTAGTGGATAGATAGTGTAGACCAGCAGTGAGTAGTGGATAGTGTAGACCAGCAGTGAGTAGTGGATAGTGTAGACCAGCAGTGAGTAGTGGATATATAGGGTAGACAAGCAGTGAGTAGTGGATAGTGTAGACCAGCAGTGAGTAGTGGATATTGTAGACCAACAGTGAGTAGTGGGTAGTGTAGACCAGCAGTGAGTAGTGGATAGTGTAGACCAGCAGTGAGTAGTGGATAGATAGTGTAGACCAGCAGTGAGTAGTGGATAGTGTAGACCAGCAGTGAGTAGTGGATAGTGTAGACCAGCAGTGAGTAGTGGATAGTGTAGACCAGCAGTGAGTAGTGGATAGATAGGGTAGACAAGCAGTGAATAGTGGATAGTGTAGACCAGCAGTGAGTAGTGGATAGTGTAGACCAGCAGTGAGTAGTTGATAGTGTAGACCAGCAGTGAGTAGTGGATAGATAGTGTAGACCACCAGTGAGTAGTGGATAGTGTAGACCAGCAGTGAGTAGTGGATAGTGTAGACCAGCAGTGAGTAGTCGATATTGTAGACCAGCAGTGAGTACTGGATAGTGTAGTCCAGTAGTGAGTAGTGGATAGTGTATACCAACAGTGAGTAGTGGATAGATAGGGTAGACCACCAGTGAGTAGTGGATAGTGTAGACCAGCAGTGAGTAGTGGATAGTGTAGACCAGCAGTGAGTAGTGGATAGTGTAGATCAGCAGTGAGTAGTGGATAATGTAGACCAGCAGTGAGCAGTGGATAGTGTAGACCAGCAGTGAGTAGTGGATAGTGTAGACCAGCAGTGGGTAGTGGATAGTGTAGACCAGCAGTGAGTAGTGGATAGTGTAGTCCAGCAGTGAGTAGTGGATAGTGTAGACCAGCAGTGAGTAGTGGATAGTGTAGACCAGCAGTGAGTAGTGGATAGTGTATACCAGCAGTGAGTAGTGGGTAGTGTAGACCAGCAGTGAGTAGTGGATATTGTAGACCAACAGTGAGTAGTGGATAGTGTAGACCAGCAGTGAGTAGTGGATAGTGTAGACCAGCAGTGAGTAGTGGATAGTGTAGACCGGCTGTGAGTAGTGGATAGATAGTGTAGACCAGCAGTGAGTAGTGGATAGTGTAGACCAGCAGTGAGTAGTGGATAGTGTAGACCAGCAGTGAGTAATGGATAGTATAGACCAGCAGTGAGTAGTGGATAGATAGGGTAGATAAGCAGTGAGTGGTGGATAGTGTAGACCAGCAGTGAGTAGTGGATAGTGTAGACCAGCAGTGAGTAGTGGATATTGTAGACCAACAGTGAGTAGTGGATAGTGTAGACCAGCAATGAGTAGTGGATAGTGTAGACCAGCAGTGAGTAGTGGATAGTGTAGACCAGCAGTGAGTAGTGGATATATAGTGTAGACCACCAGTGAGTAGTGGATAGTGTAGACCAGCAGTGAGTAGTGGATAGTGTAGACCAGCAGTGAGTAGTCGATATTGTAGACCAGCAGTGAGTAATGGATAGTGTAGTCCAGTAGTGAGTAGTGGATAGTGTATACCAGCAGTGAGTAGTGGATAGATAGGGTAGACCACCAGTGAGTAGTGGATATTGTATACCAGCAGTGAGTAGTGGATAGTGTAGACCAGCAGTGAGTAGTGGATAGTGTAGACCAGCAGTGAGTAGTGGATAGATAGTGTAGACCAGCAGTGAGTAGTGGATAGTGTAGACCAGCAGTGAGTAGTTGATAGTGTAGACCAGCAGTGAGTAGTAGATAATGTAGACCAGCAGTGAGTAGTGGATAGTGTATACCAGCAGTGAGTAGTGGATAATGTAGACCAGCAGTGAGTAGTGGATAGTGTAGACCAGCAGTGAGTAATGGATAGTGTATACCAGCAGTGAGTAGTGGATAGTGTAGACCAGCAGTGAGCAGTGGATAGTGTAGACCAGCAGTGAGCAGTGGATAGTGTAGACCAGCAGTGAGTAGTGGATAGATAGTGTAGACCAGCAGTGAGTAGTGAATAGTGTATACCAGCAGTGAGTAGTGGATAGTGTAGACCAGCAGTGAGTAGTGGATAGTGTAGACCAGCAGTGAGTAGTGGATAGTGTAGACCAGCAGTGAGTAGTGGATAGTGTAGACCAGCAGTGAGTAGTGGATAGTGTAGACCAGCAGTGAGTAGTGGATAGTGTAGACCAGCAGTGAGTAGTAGATAATGTAGACCAGCAGTGAGTAGTGGATAGTGTATACCAGCAGTGAGTAGTGGATAATGTAGACCAGCAGTGAGTAGTGGATAGTGTAGACCAGCAGTGAGTAATGGATAGTGTATACCAGCAGTGAGTAGTGGATAGTGTAGACCAGCAGTGAGCAGTGGATAGTGTAGACCAGCAGTGAGCAGTGGATAGTGTAGACCAGCAGTGAGTAGTGGATAGTGTAGACCAGCAGTGAGTAGTGGATAGTGTAGACCAATAGTGAGTAGTGGATAGTGTAGACCAGCAGTGAGTAGTGGATAGTGTAGACCAATAGTGAGTAGTGGATAGTGTAGACCACCAGTGAGTAGTGGATAGATAGTGTAGACCACCAGTGAACAATGGATTATGTAGCACAGCATTGAGCGGTGTATAATACAATATATGTATCTGTAATTGGCATTGTTCGAGTGACATCTGTACTGTGTCCTTCATGGAGAAATAACGGAAGAATTTGCAATAATAAATCCACTGGGCAATAAATATTAATTTCATGTGGTGTATGGTTATTATGTTCGACATTTGTCGCATTACTAACTGTTCTATTAAATGATTTTTGACATATTGGAAGATTTACAGACGTTTAGTAATGCCTAGGTCTTCAAAACCCGGCGTTATTGAATGCGACATGGACACACCAATACAGACATTTTAATGGACACTAAAGTTACATCTGACAGGAAAATAACTTATTTTTACGTTTTCTAAGATTATTTCTCTAAGACAGAAGAGCATTGTCTGGATATAAACAAGAAATGATCTGAAATGTGCAGTTTGCGTTGTTTTTATTATCATCGTAATATTTGTCGGGCTTACATAATTATGTCTGCCGCCAGAATGCATTGTGCATGAGTGATCAAAGATTACTGATCCGTTGAGGCTTGCCTCCGAATTATAACAACAACAACAACAACAACAACAACAACAACAACAACAACGACGACGACGACAACAACAACAACAACTCAGGTTACATATTTCAGTAACGACATGACTGTTCAAGTTCGTATCTAGAGTATGGATAATGTACAGTATAACACATTTAAATCAATGCATATATATTCAAAACAACAACAACAACAACAACAACAACAACAACAACATCACTGCAGTAGGCTACAGTAATACATATTATTAGAATAAAATATTAAAGTATTAGGATAATAAAGTAAATAATAGAGTATTTGCAAATAGGTATATGTATATTAACGGGAGAGTGGTGATGGGGTGGGGGTGAAAGCAAAAAGTACAATTGTAAAACTTATAATTATTAATTTTCGTATTTTGTATATTTCTATAAATATCAATTCATTTTAACATAATCTGGTTATGATTATGATCATCTAATTTTAGAAACGGATTGTGTCAGTTAATTCGGATGGTTCCGGATACATATGAAAATGTAACTAAATCGAATTTTATGATTTCCTAATGTTCTAAGTTTGTATTTTATATATGTATAGCTAAAGAGATGAAACAAATGCTCTTATATTAACAATCGGGGCGTATGTGGCAGCGTTGTTACGATAGTTGACTTCAAACCACTTGCTCCTCGCCGCTGTAGGTTCGAATCCAACTGGCGTGAATTCTTTCAAGGGGTGTAATGGATACAAAGATCCGAGTTATTGTGAATTGGAGTCCCGCAAGAATAACGGTTGTGTGATACATAACATGCACAAAGTCGTCTCTCTACACCATTGCGGTGAATTCGATAAGAAATGATGTCTCCACAGTTATATGGCGATAAGTGCATTTTTCGAAATTTGCTTAATCAAAGCTAGTCTGTTTTTATGTGGCGATTTTCTGTATTCCACCTTCTTCTCTAAATATGTTATAAAATATAAACTATATATACATATATTGATTATTTTTCAGAATTTTAGAAGAAATCAACAGTAAAAGAGAACATTTGGCAGTTTTAAAAAACATTTTAGACGGTGCTGAGGCCCACGTCACATATAAAAGGTAAATACAAAAATAAAAAAGTATCTGTCAGTTTCGTCTATTGAGCTATATCTGTCAGATCCTTCTGCATGACCCCTGACGTAGATACCAAGTGTGATACGGTGTGGTACTCTACGCCTTGGTTCTTTATTACGTTTATTTATCGTCGCTACCGGTTGCCCATATGAGCGACTCCTCCTGAAGAAATTAGTCATTTTAAATGTTTGGAGGATAGTGCAATGATACAGACATAGACCCATTCCAGAGTCTCCTCTGGTTCTTTTACGTGCACGGTGTACTGCACCGACACGAGACCTCGGTTTAAAGTCCCATCTGAAAGACTATTAATTTTATTATGGTCAGACGGGGGATCGAACCTGCGATCCCTGGATTACCAGTCCAGCGTGTTACCAGATCCGTCTGTAGTAAAACATTGTTATATTAGTAACATTATATGTACTGGATATATCAGGTCACAGGTCACAGGTCACAAGTTATCCACCACGTCATTGAAACATATTTACGTGAGGTAATACTTAGTCTAGTGAATTCTGATTAGTTCCAGAATAATCAGGATGGATTGATTAGCTAATCACACCATTACGAGAATTTGACAGTATTGTTCTTAATGGCATAACATAGAGCACCCAATTGGTGGTTGAGTGGTTAAGGTGGCTGACTTGTATACCACTGTAACCTATTATCACTGATTGTCACAGGTTCGAGCCCCGCTCAGACATGTCTATGTATATGAAAAATGTTAGTAGTTTCTTACGGATGTTGATGGAATGTACTGGTTAACCGCTGGAACCTGTACAGCAATCGTGTTGTTAAGTAGACTGCCCGTCGCTCAAATATACCGTAATGCTCATTGTGTGTTTTAGTTTAAACATATTTTATTGCCAATATTAAAGTGCATATACAATATAATACATCATAGCAAACTACAGCATAAATAATGGCAAGTGGGTCGGGTCACAAGTTCTCAAAACATTAGATTCAACCCTTCTCATTGTGTGTGAACTGTTCACACTAACGATCAGTCGCTACGTTGTACCCGTCCGACCGACCGTTCGTCTGACGCTATATACATCTAGGTCAGGAGACTAGAAACAGAGATATGCTTGGCCCCATTACTTGTTGTATTTATCACAATCGTTTGTGCATGATTGGTCCCGCGAAATGGTATTGTTCTTTTCAGAAATGCTAGATGTTAATTTGCTTTGGAGTATACAACACACAATTTTCTCTACTAATTTATCAAATGTGACAATACACAAACATCTGAGATTATCGCACGGAATCGGGAAGTCTCTCCGAGTATACAATTATACAATCTATGCAATCTGGAGATTGCAGAATGGCAAATTAATTACCATTCAATGAATGGTTTGTAACCGATTCGGTATAAATTGATAAAATTAATATTTCGCCATAATTACTACACTTATAGTCAGTCCTATCTGTTGCCGGATTGCATTTGTTGAGTGCCTCATGGTAGATTCATTTTTTAAATGAGTTCTATTGTAAAATAAAGTCTTTATTATTATTATTATTATTATTATTATTATTATTATTATTATTATTATTATTATTATTATTATTATTATTATTATTATTATTATTATTATTATTATTAGTATGTGCATTAAGCTTTCCAACAAGGTATGCACGGTGATTGGAAGGGAAATAAATATTGTACTAATAAAACTAAATTATGCAACTGTACACGTTAAATAATATCTGGTAAAAGTTGCCACCCAAGATGGCCGCCACCGTAGGACATGATAATGTCATATTAGAACTATGTATATTATTATTATTATTATAAGATTCAGGTCAGAAACTGTTAATGTAACCCCATGCTTTATTGTCCAGAATACGACTAAATTACCAAATATTTGATAGTAACGACCTCCTTTATTTTCAATAATACGACTTATGTTAAAATGTATGACTGCAACGGCCTGCCATACATTGTAGAGCAACATTTACAACTTAACCCATTTCATTCTGGATACATTTAAAGGCTTTTGCAAACAACATAGATCCTGATCAGCACGCAGCGTGACGCTGCGTGCTGATCAGGATCTATGTTGTTTGCTACATAGCCAAGTGTCTTAGGAAGATCATCTGAATAAGAAACAGCGTAGGGCCTGATCAGACGGCACGTTCCATGCTGGCTGATCTTGCTCTATGTCCTTTGCAAATACTGTTTGAACGGTATCCAGAATAAAATGGGTTAACGACGTTTTTTATTTTCCAGAAAACGTTCCTGCCACTTCAACCTTGGAGGTCGCTGTGCCACGGAATTAGCGTCGGCAATCGCTGACCAATACTATTACCTGAATGGCCCAGACAGTCCCGGCAAGCGGAAACGAAGATCGAATATCCAGCAGAAGGAAATTGAACATTAAACAACATTGACACGAAGATGAAATATTCTTCATTAACTTAGCTTTAATATTTATTTATTAATTTTAGTTTTTAATTTTATTTGCATATTCGTTTGACAACACTTAACAGTCTACATAGATGAACCGACACTGGCTTTTAGTGTGGTCACGGAAAACACGGCACTATGTTGGGAATGAGGCAACAGCGCCTCGGACGATGAACCATTCCTGTGAATGTTGAAGATTTTGTAGCTGTATAAACCGCCTCATTTTTCCTAGAATTGACAAACAAATATATGTTGTCATAATATTGATTTGACAGTCGACAGCCTTCAGGACACAGAATGCATAACATAAGTTTGCAACATTTAAGTGTTGAATCCTGACATGTCATGTACCTTTCAAAAGTGATAAAAGCTAACGTATTTCGAGTGAATTACTTGTGCCTTCATATAATTATTGCACAGTACACATGGATGTTTAAACACCACAAACTCATTCTTACCTTCTTATAAGTTTCTGAACTTTTTTTCCACAGTCATACATACTGAATATGATGTTAACTTCAAATTAAAATCATTGTTACCCTTAGTTACGTTTTTATTTAATATATGTATAATTGTCCGCCAGGGTGAGCTCGCATAACATAATCGCGCTCGAGCTACCTTACAGATACATGTTAGATATGGCGAGTATGAACATATTATGCAGTCTAGTTGGTTCTTACAGAAATAAATTAGGTCAGACAATCATCCATTAAAGATGACGCATTGTCTAAATGGAGTGTCAGAGAGATACGGACATCAATGCATGCTTATACATAGTTAAATGAGCGATATCGCCGGCTGTTCTATTCCCTCCCTAATTGGCAGATAAAGTCCGATATATTCCGAAATGTATATCAGTCCTTTTAGTTGAAAGCATTTGTTTTTTCTGTTGTTCCATAACCAGATGTTGCGGTATGATAAATGTGATATCAAAATCATGATATGTAATTGATAGCAATCCTGTACAGATAAGTACCCAATGGATATACTGTCGAGATACAGTAATTATATAATTATAAGATGAGAAATTGGATGAATATTGATATTGTGCAAAGGAAACAACGATACAAACAGAGGAATCCACTTAAGAGGACCTATATATTCGTAGAGAGTATTCAGGGACAGTAACTGACCGATGTCTCTCATAGCTATGACATAGTATGTATGACAACAAAGGTTCACCTTTGATAGGACTCACTCTTTCATTACCAATGGTGTGTCCGAGTTCTGCAGAGCTGAATCTATACTATTGTTTTAGTATGTTAGGAATGTTACGCACTTGGTATATAAGTTAAATGGATTATAAAACTATCTACGAGTTTCGTCACAAAAGAAGATGAGTCTAGTCCTGTTGATCATGACCTAGCATGATTTGGGACGCCAATTACTGAATTTTGCGGTACAAACTCGCATTTTATAAATATTATTTTTCCCCAAGGCCATAATGCGAACTGATGTGACGTCACTATACTTGCTAGAAGAAGCGAGAGACAATCACAAAGTCTTTAGTTTAGTTTATACACATTTATTTTAGATCGATTGCGAGACCAGTTCTTGCAACTTATATTAATCACTTTCGCGACCTCATGCTTGATGGAATCATTCGCCACGAGGGAGAGAGAAGAGACAACGTGGAAATTAAATGCCTTGCCTAAGGGCACAATCGTAACGGCTCCAGCGGGACTCGAAATCCGGACCATTCGCATCTGAAGCGAACGCGCATCCACTGCGCTATCGAAATGAGATAACTGGAGATAATAGAAGGAGTAGTATGGTATGACACGCACGCACGCACGCACGCACGCACGCACGCACGCACTCACGATTGCAAAGTCCGATTAGCGCAGTGGTTAGCGCGCTCGCTTCTCATCAATGCAACCCGGGTTCGATCCTAGGACCGGGAAGTATGTGAGATGGTACGGTGGTCACCAGATCGGACAAGTGCGTTTTCTCCTTGTACTCCGGTTTCCTCCAACATGAATGACCACATTTACGCTTTCATCCACCCAACGAGAGTGATTAATATGAGTTGTTAAAACTTGCTTCGCAATCGTTGTAAAATAAATAAAGTTTAAATACATAGATATTAGTGTCTAGTATATAATCAGAAAAATAAATACATTTTCTGTAGCTTTTAATGCGTGTTCCTAAAATCGCTCGAAATCAGCTGGAAATAATGGATGCATGTAATACAAGTATTGTGGAGTAAAAGTAGGCAAGCTGTATAACGTATTTAAATCGGCTAGTAATGTACTTTTGCTATTTTGGAGTTTGTATGGTTATTTCATGTGTGGAAGTAGTTAAGCTTGAATGGAATTCCCGTGCAACGTTTGTTTATGCTAAACAAGAGTCGTGGGGTTTATTTCATGCATTTATTTTGGGGAAACACTGCATAATTAAAATATTGCTTATAAAATGGGTGTTAAACATAATATCGATACAAGTAAAGCAATCCTGTCATTGTTCTATGTATTCTATATTGATATGGTTCTATATATTCTATATTGATATGGTTCTATATATTCTATATTGATATGGTTCTATATATTCTATATTGATATGGTTCTATGTATTCTATATTGATATGGTTCTATGTATTCTATATTGATATGGTTCTATATATTCTATATTGATATGGTTCTATGTATTCTATATTGATATGGTTCTATGTATTATATATTGATATGGTTCTATATATTCTATATTGATATGGTTCTATGTATTCTATATTGATATGGTTCTATGTATTCTATATTGATATGGTTCTATATATTCTATATTGGTATGGTTCTATATATTCTATATTGGTATGGTTCTATATATTCTATATTGATATGGCTCTATATATTCTATATTGATATGGTTCTATATAGACAAAACGAAAGTAGAGTCGATTTGTATCAGTCATATATTTCCATATTTATGTATTTGTGATTTATCGTAGCAGTTGGTTATTGATTTTACAAGTACTTGAAGTTAGGAATAATTTGATAAAGGGAAATGCACATAAACATGACAAATAGATCCGCCATGTTGTATATGTGTGATATTTTTTGTATCATCTATGAACGTGTAGATATATAAGTGAACGATAGTAGTAGTTTCAAAAGAAAAAGGTGGATTAATAGGGGGACTGGAGGGTTGCCATTACGTTCCGTTTGTGCTATAAGGGATTTCTGTTAGATTAGCAGAGACGATTTGTGAGTGTGATGAAGGTTTGTACTTCTTTGAATACAGCCTTATTCGTACGATCATCCAGAGTTTCAGCGCCATGTAATAGTCTAGGAGTGGCAATTGGTGCGAACCAAATCAGCACATCAAACATTAGTTGTCTTGGAATAGAGTTTAATGTACAGTATAGTAGATAATGGGCAGTAGTTTCATCTTCACCGTGAACCTCACTCTGCGCCCTAGACACCGTGTCTGGCACAATAGTCTTAGGTATTCTTTGAGAGAACTGCAGTGGCTATGAAGAAGAGTGTGTGAATACTCTTTGGGTCAAAATGACTACCTGTGTAGAAGGAGTTTGCCATAGTAATAGAGCAATGGTATCGCCTAAGTATTGACTTCTTGGACGAATATCAACCGGAGTTCTTGTTTCGTATCTGGGGGTATTAGCAGCTGGCAGAAGGGCGGAAAGGTATTGCGATGTCAGATACATCCTCATTTTATAGAGCATTGGTAACATGTTCTGTTGCCGTCTTATGTGCAACGGAAAGAAGCCTGTTTCAGAATACAGAATTGATAGAGAGGCTAATGCGAGACATCTCTAATTTTCCAATGCCTCCCTTGGCAGATAATCTCTGATTTATTCCACAATATGTATTGTCCTTTCAGTTGGAATACTTTGTTTTTACTGTTGTTCCCTATTTACTGTTGCGGTATGATAAATGTGATTTTATCCAAATCGTGTTAATTAACTGATAACATTCTTTTACAAATAAGTACCCATTGCATATACTGTATGAGATCTGCCGAGATATAGTAATTTAATAATCATAAGAAACGATAGTGGAATAAAATTTCTAGCATGTTGTGCAAAGGAAACAACGATAAAAACAGAGAAAAACACTTAATAGGACCTATCTACTCCTAGGGAGTATTCAGGGGCAGTAACTAACAAATATCTCTCATTGGGTAGTGCCAGAAATGATGCGCAGATAGTTGGATTTGTTCAATTTCGTATTCTTCTGCTTGTGACATGTTATCCCAAACAATATCAGAATATTCCAGAATGGGATCAATGAAGGAACAGTACAATATTTCTAGGGACTTTCTCAGAGCATTTACTCTCTTCCATGCCTTGTCTTTGAGTGCGTCAATATGTGCTAGCAAAGCGCCATCATTTGAAAGAAGCAACCCAATATGTTTATATGTGTCGACTTCCTCTATACTATAGAAGCGGTTAATATTAGTAGTCTAGGGCTAAGTTGGCTTGTTGGCCTTACAAGAAAGCAGCAGGGATTCAGTTTTGGAAGGGTTGATTGTACTTATCAGCCCAGGATGAAATTATTTGAAGGTCCATGTTAAGTTGAGTTGCAGCCGAGAGAGGTTTGTCGTCAATGAACGTGTGTCATCGACAAAGATGTTTGAACGTATTAAATCTACAAATATTATTGATAAAGACAATGAAAAGAAGATTGCCAACAATCGAACCATGTTAAACACCAGCTTGGATAGGAAGAATAGCTGACTCACACCCAGAGATAACTACACGTCGTGACCTAAGCACAGCTCACAGCAGGAACATGGTTCAAGGACTTCGCTGATACCAGCTTGGATAGGAAGAATAGCTGATTCACACCCAGAGATAACTACACGTCGTAACCTAAGCACAGCTCACAGCAGGAACATGGTTCAAGGACTTCGCTGATACCAGCTTGGATAGGAAGAATAGCTGACTCACACCCAGAGATAACTACACGGTTTGATAGATAATCAGTAAACAACAAGGGAAGTGACCCAGTTATGACCTTCTGGCAGGTTACATAATTTTACATGTATGTATGTTCCATTAATGTCAAACCCGACGCTCTACCACTGGACCACGGATGCCACACAATGCAACGAATCGATTTTACAGATGTTTTATAAATGATCCAATAGGAATAAATTATATTTATTAAATAATGATAACAATTTTAAGCATATATGCAACCAAAAATATTTCATAGTGTTAAGTCGAGTAATTTATTTAGGTAGCTTTAGCTAACTTTATTTATTTCAGTATTTGTACATATTAATCAAGAAATGAACAATGAAAATACGTGCAATCTATTCTAGGTATATGCTAAAGAATTTCAGAAGTTATTGTATTAGTGAGTCAAAAATAAATGGTTAATATTTAAAGGAATATTTGAAGACAGTTCAAGAACATGAACTATCAAATCGGAGCACGAGAAGAAGAAGAGATTAGTAGAGAAAAAAGTGGTTGATAGTTTGAACTAGAGACATTCACTAGTTTAGATGCGTTTAGATAGATAGTTTCCGGACAGAAACGGAGTGTCGCCATTATGTACTAATGTACTTTGAGAAATACTAATTTATTCAAGTTCCTCAAATGTTAGGTGTTCATTTCAAGATAATTAGTTAGTTGAAGTAAGGGGACATGGTATGTTCGACAGTATTAATGACTGTAATTAGAATATGAAGAGAAAAGAAACTGCCCGCAATAACAACAACGAGACCCCCGACCAATGAACGTCGATGTATGTCATGATTTAGAGCGGAACAAGAAATACGAAGATGTGCATGTAACATTTTACTATTCCTATTTTGCAAATGTAACATAGTGGGGTTGCCTTGTATTGTAAGGTAGAATATAGCGCGGACTTTAACAAATGAAGTGCTGGTTTAGTAGTACTCAACCGTTCTGGGGAATTCCATTCAGCAATGGACGGTGGTAGGAAGGACGACTTCAATGTTAAAGTTTATTTATCTTACAATGATTGCGAAGCAAGTTTTAACAACTGATATTAATCACTCTCGTTTGCGCGGATGAACGCGTATATGTGGTCATTCGTGTGGGAAGAAACCCACATGTCCAACCTGGCAACCTCCGTACCATCTCACATACTTCCCGGTCCGAGGATCGAACCCGGGTTGCATTGGTAAGAAGCGAGCGCGCTAACCACTGCGCTAATACGACTGATATTATTGAGTTCTATAACCAGGGGTATGAGGAGTAGAATCGCTGTTTCTGAGAGAAGGTCTGTGCTGTAAATGCAATATGCTAAAATATGTTTAATTTTGTTTGTTTCTTTCTTCGGGTTTTACCCCTGCATCTGCACCATTTGGGCTATATCGTCAACGGGTAGTCTACCTAACAAAACCTTTCCTGGGCAGGCTCCAGCTCTTAACCAGTACTTAGTACACCAACCTCCGTAGTTTGAGAAACTGCCCAACTTTTGTATATAAATGAGACCCGACCTGAGCGGGTCTCGAACCCTTGACCACAAGTGATGATAAGTGTGGAAGCCGTGATAGCGCAGTAGATGCGCGTTCGTTTCAGGTGAGAAAGGTCCGGAGTTCGAGCCCCGCTGGAACCGTTACGATTGTGCCATTAGGCAATGCATTTAAATTCAACGTTGCCTCTTCTCTCTCCCTCGTGGCGATGGATTCCATCAGGAACTAGCTCTCTCGAGTGATTAATATAAGTTGTATGAACTTGTTTCGCAATCGAGCTAAAATAAATGTGTATGAACAAGTGATGATAGATTAGATGGTTTACAATTCAGGGAAATTAACCATTCATTTTGTAACAACGAGTGAATTTGTGTTTTCTTCTATTTTGAGGGATCCAAATTTTTTAGTCACTGTATAGTCTTTCAATACTACAGTATTTCATAGCACATCTATGTTTATGCTCGCTGTTGTACCGCTTCGATATCAACTTTCAGATGACCCGAACACTTATCCCAGATCACTTCGCCGTACGAACGAACGAAATAATGTTTCTTTATAGTCGCCTCCGCCGAGGCATTTGGGCGACTGGTTTCTCTAAGAAGCTTAAGTTGTCATCTAAGTTGTTTATGTAGACAACTGGAAAGGCATCTTCGTTCTCCTCATGGTGACAACTCCCGTACAATCTTTCGAAGGGGTCTCTTGTAGGGCCACATCCTCCACGATTTGTCAGCTCACAGCAGCACTAATGGCTCCGGTTTCTTCGCTGGGGTCCTCACGCCATCAAGAAGTCTGCGTCCCACCGTCTTCTTTGAAAGAGATCCGTCCCCTTGAAGGAGCCGGCTAAAAGAAAACCAGCTATACGCCGCTGCCAGCACTACGTGTTGCTGTCTCGCCAAGTAGGGAAGTTAGTCGTAAGGTACTCTATATGTAAATGTATAGAGTCACCCGATTCCGATGGCGCGGCTTCCGTCAGCGAAGTCCTTGAACCATATTCCTGCTGTGAGCTGTGCCTAGGTCACGACGTGCACGTTGTGGAGGAGAGACAGGGCGCTTCCGTCAGCGAAGTCTTTGAACCATATTCCTGCTGTGAGCTGTGCCTAGGTCACGACGGGCACGTCGTGGAGGAGAGACAGGGCACTTCGCCGTACTCGAGTAAGGAACAATAAATGTAATATAGTTTCAGTCGACATTGTCTTTAGCAGGTATTTAGCAGAGAAGCACTAGAGAAAGTATGGTCCAAGCCTTGTTTATTGACGATGTTATGCTATATACGATATGATAACAAGCAGCAACAAAATTATGGTTTCTTAATATCATATCATTAAAATGAAATATATTCCAATTTTCCATGCTTCGTTTTCAGTAGATCGTTAGAGCACAGCAAGTTGAGATTTTAATGAGCTTGAACCCGATGGAATCCGATGCCACGTATCATCTTTACGTTGAGAAATCTTTCCAACGTAGCTGGAAAATCAATTTCGAAAACTGTAAACCTCGCCATCAATTATTTCAATCAACTTCGTGTTTCATTGTATCGATTTTTCACAGAAAAGAAGTGTTGTTGTATCGGGCTGCATATTGGGGAGAGGTTTATATTGCAAACAACTAACAATACTGATGATAATAATAATAATATCAAGAATATACACTTTGAATTTATGCTGCATTAATATTTACATGTGGCATGTTTCACAAGATATGTGTAAAATACAGATCTCTCTAATGTCACACTAGATTTGATTGGCGAATAATCACCAATATCATCATCAATAACTTAATAGATGATTAAATAATAATATAGAAACTAAAGGATCGCATTAGAGATGTAAAACCCAACTAAAGGCTAGCACTAGAGATGTAAAACCCAGCTAAAGGATCGCACTAGAGAGATGTAAAACCCAACTAAAGGATCGCACTAGAGAGATGTAAAACCCAAGTAAAGGATCACACTAGAGAGATGTAAAACCCAACTAAAGGATCACACTAGAGAGATGTAAAACCCAACTAAAGGATCGCACTAGAGAGATGTAAATCCCAGTACTGTTATTTGAAACAAGAACAAATGCTTGATTTCACATGACCTTGATTTGACCTTAAAATGTCAACATCTAGGTCATGGGGTATGTGAATTTCTTCTTTTTTTTAAGGATAGTGCAACAAGATACAGAAGACGCCCCACTTCCAGAAGCATCTCTGGTTGTTTTACATGCTCAGTGTATAGCACCGATACACGAGACCTCGGTTTATAGTCCCATCTGAAAGACTATTAATAGGGTCAAGCGACAGATCGGACCTGATGTACATGGATTCGTAGTCCAACGTGCTAACCTCTGGACCATTGAGCCGTCCCCAAAAAAAAATATATATAGTTCCTGTAGGCATGTTATAAACGAGTGTCTCAAAGCAATCAAGTTAGCATGACAACAGTGGGACACCAATTAAATATACTTAAAGCAGCATTACATCGTATGCAATAAAAGATATTTCAAAAATTCAATTTTTACGTATGGGTAGCAATGCTGCTACACATTCTAACATTACACTTTGTATGCTTATGTTCATTTGGTAAACAGTGTTGTTTGCGATAAAACAAACTCGAAACCGAAAGTAGGACTTTCCGAGTCGATCGGTCACGCACTTGTTTACAACTGGAACGCATCGTCTGCACTTGTTTACATTCGGAATGCATCGACCCCATTTGTCCCACGTTGTCTTTATTAATTAAATTACTTGATATCTTGATTCATACCTCTGTTAGCTAAGTCTTTTAGGGACATTTCTACATCCCCGCGAGGGGTTCGACATTAGAGGAAGATAGATAGATAGTATTTCATGTTCAAAATATATACGTTGTTTTCTACATCCTCTGTTGTTTCACGAATGCGCGCTGTGCGTGTTTAGATTTCGTGTGTTGATAAACAAATTCGCGTATACGACGGTTTAAATTTATTGGAATTTTATCGTTTCTGAGTGACTATTTCGATTTTTGTAAACACACACACATTAGTATTTATATTTTACCCAAATCATTCTTTATTATGATGTAATGCTGCTTTAAGGTAACATCAACGTAACATGGATACTTTATAATACTTAATCATTCCTCGTTGCTCTACATCTACAATGTACGGCTGTCACCAATGTAACCCGGGTTCGATCCACGGACCGTGAAGTATGTGAGATGGTACGGTGGTCGCCAGATCGGACAGGTGGGTTTTCTCCGGATACTCCGGTTTCCTCCAACACAAATGACCACATATACGCTTTCATCCGCGCCAAGAGAAAACCTGCTTCGCAATCGTTGTAAAATATATAAAGTATATTTAAAAAAAACAAAAAAACGAGAGTGATTAATATAAATTGTTAAAACTTGCTTCCGCAATCGTTGTGAAATAAATAAAGTTTAAACATCTACAATGATTTACATTCTGTTCTTGGATCAGACCAAAACAGGACACACATATCAATACATTTTAGGCAATCTCAAAGTATTTTCGAGAATGTCATAGACTTTATGATATTAAATAATTCTGACATATTCCACCATGATTCCGATTCTGTCTTAGAATCAGCTTCCTCCCCTCCCGAACTGAGCGCATTCCTCAGTGCATCTACGAATGGAAGTGACGGGGTGGTCGCTGCAATAGTTGGACTCACCTGGAAAACACAAGATACGGTGTGTCATGAAGATTCAAATAGATCAAATACATGTAGTTATAACGGAATCAGTGTGAAAACGTAACTCGTCCGTGAAAGTGTGTGTTTTACGTTTATTTATCGTCGCTACCGATTGCCCATATTAGCGACGCCTTCTAAAGAGCTGAGTCATTTTAGATTGCTGGAGGATAGTGCAATAATACACACAGAGAGACCCATTACAGAGTATTCTCTGGTTCATTTACGTTTGTGTGGTGTACAGCACCGACACGAGAACTCGATTTAAAGTCCCATCTGAAAGACTGTTAATTTTATTAGGATCAGACGGGGGATCGAAACTGCGATCCATGGATTACCAGTCCAGTGTGTTACCACTGGATTACAGATGTGTCCGTGAAAGTCGAGTAAGCTAAGGTATTTGTTGAAAATGGATTTCAAAAGGAGTTCATGCCGTCCAATGAATAATGAAGATAGAGGGATGATCGATTTGCAACGCCATAGAAATCCGGTGTTGGAACCAAAACATCCGGGATCCGCAGTCTTATAGTGTACTATAGTGTACATTAGTGGCGTGGTGTTGGAACCAACACATCCGGGATCCGCAGTCTTATAGTGTACTATAGTGAACAATAGTGGCGTGGTGTTGGAACCAACACATCCGGGATCCGCAGTCTTATAGTGTACTATAGTGTACATTAGTGGCGTGGTGTTGTTTCCAACACCACACATCCGGGATCCGCAGTCTTATAGTGTACTATAGTGTACATTAGTGGCGTGGTGTTGGAACCAAAACATCCGGGATACGTAGTCTTATAGTGTACTATAGTGTACATTAGTGGCGTTGTGTTGGAACCAAAACATCCGGGATCCGCAGTCTTATAGTGTACTATAGTGTACATTAGTGGCGTGGTGTTGGAACCAAAACATCCGGGATCCGTAGTCTTATAGTGTACTATAGTGTACATTAGTGGCGAGGATGTTTTTGTTGGAGAGACAACATTGGAGCATGATTCATCATAAGGTGGATGGAATGAGTGTTAGAATCAGTAAATATTCGAACCCGGCCGTTAGTAGGCCGTACAAATTTGAGACACAAGTATAAATATGTTGTGGCCAGGTGTGTGAATCGATATTATTAGTACACGTGTGGCCTATCCACATGGTTGAACCAATTAAATGACAAATCAAAAGATAGGACTTTAAGTGAAAACTGCACATTGAAATTATATAGTTTAGTGTTAAAACTGACAAGTAGAGAAACTATATATGATATGTTATGGAGTATGATGATATATGGAATTGTCTAGTAGAGAAACTATATATAATATATTATGGAATATGATGATATATGGAAGTGTCTAGTAGAGAAATTATATATGATATGTTATGGAGTATGATGATATATGGAATTGTCTAGTAGAGAAACTATATATAATATGTTATGGAATATGATGATATATGGAATTGTCTAGTAGAGAAACTATATATAATATGTTATGGAATATGATGATATATGGAATTGTCTAGTAGAGAAACTATATATAATATGTTATGGAGTATGATGGTATATGGAATTGTCTAGTAGAGAAACTATATATAATATGTTATGGAGTATGATGATATATGGAATTGTCTAGTAGAGAAACTATATATGATATGTGATGGAGTATATATGGAATTGTCTAGTAGAGAAACTATATATGATATGTTATGGAGTATATATGGAATTGTCTAGTAGAGAAACTATATATGATATGCTATGGAGTATGATGATATATGGAATTGTCTAGTAAGTAGAGAAACTATATATAATATGTTATGAAGTATGATGATATATGGTCTAGCAGAGAAATTATATATGATATGTTATGGAATATGCTGATATATGGATATATGGAATTGTCTAGCAGAGTAGAAATGTTAGAATAAGTAAACATTCAACAGAACAAACAGCTTACATCATTTTTTTTTTTTTTTCGAGTTTATGAAGGTCTGCCCGCCCGGAGGCACTGTAAGTGAGCGTACAAAGTATGCTCACCTGTTGAGGCTTGACCCCGACGTGTATCCCTCACGTCTTAAAGATATATTTTGTAATACCAAAGGGATAAATTTTCATAAAAACAGCTGATATTGGCGCTGTGTATTTAATGCCTAAAGTTTGTATAATTTAATCTCAAAGTATGACGGTTGCACTGAAGGTTAATGAAACCAGTGTACTGTTCTTCCGTTGGTCCTACTCTTGTTTCTTTATGTTTATAGACGTGTATCCTGGGTTTCGACCGCATTATTGTTCTCTGTAGTCCGGGATCGATTCACTTGTGTTAATTTTCGAATTTCGAATCTTTGAAGTTCTAAAACTCTAAAGTTTATTTTTTTGTTATGTTTGAAAGTTTTATGTTCATTCGTACTGCCTGTTTTACTAAGAAATGGATTTTAATGTATGAGCTAGATTATATGCCACAGAAAGAACTACAAGCCCATGCATATCGGGTTCTTGGCGCGTGTTTTGTGTCATCCGATCAATATATGTTGAATATACTTACATCATAAGGCGACTCTCCAGCTATCAATGGCAGAGAGATATATCAGGAGAACCTGTGAGCAGTGGTGTTGCAAGCACAGGTGGGAACTACGGATGAACCAATGTCCCTCATGAAAAACATTGATGTTCGAACCTACGACGGCGTAGGGCAAATGCCCGTGATCAAGAAGACGCTATGTTTCATTCCGTATCATCTCACATACTTCCCGGTACGAGGATCGAACCCGGGTTGCATTGGTGAGAAGCTAGTACGCTAACCACTGCGCTAATCAGACAGCCACGTGTTTCATTAAACGGATACAGGATAAATGCAATGTACCTGGGTGACTGTAGCCTTGAATCCCGTTGCTGATGCACGACCGTCGGACTTGAATGTTAATATAACCAGGCTTCCTCTCGATTCTAGCGAGGTTCCGTTCAACGAATCACTGACATATCTTCAAAATATAAATAACGGAAAACTGAAATAAAATCATTATTGAACAAGTTCTACTTTTATTTCGTTAATGAATAACGTCACAGTACAGATGCACTAATACTAGAGGACATTGTAAACGCACACTTCGGATAAGTGTGTTTTATATGAAAAACAATAACTATATAAATACATAGCTTGAAACATTTTGGAATATTTTTAGTTGTTCAGTTTGTGTTTTGTAATAAAGATGTGATATATCTTTGATGGAATCCTTCGTATTTCGTTTTCATTTTATAATAATCATATAATGTAGGTGTGCGTTTTCTATGTCCTCTAGTATATAATGTAGGTGTGCATGTTCTATGTCCTCTAGTATATAATGTAGGTGTGCGTTTTATATGTCCTCTAGTATAGCAGATGCCTAATTTCCCGAGAGTCACATAATATATTGTCTTATATTAAAATAATTAAGAGGGGTCTACTATTTTATGGATTAATTTTTAGTTTATACACATTTATCAAACTCGGTTAAGAAAGTTCCTACACCTTATATTTATCACTCTCGCGACTTCATTCCTGGTGGAATCCATCACCACGAGGGAGAGAGGCGTGTGACATTTAAATTCCTTGCATAAGGGCACACTCGTAACTGCTCCAGCGGGGCTCGAACTCCGGACCTTTCGAACTTGAAGCGAACGCGCAACCACTGCATTATCACGACTTCCATGATTTTTGTTTTTCCATTTATCACATTATGTTGCCATGACAACGCTCTCTTATTTGCCAACAATGTCATGCTAGTCTTAATGCAAAATGTCATTTGTAATTATGAAGTTTGAGTAGTTACCTTTCTCTTGTCAGCGTAACGTCGTTGTCTAACAGAATATCTAGATAATCCCTGTTGTGTGGATTCAGATTGAAGCTATCAAATGTCATCTTGATACGAGCATTGGTATTTGTCTGAAATGACACGAGATATAAAATATGCGTGTCATAGTGTGGACTTAATGAGGGACCTCGCTGGCTTTTCTATTACCTCCCTTGGCAGATAACGTTCGATTTATCCCGAAATGCATAGCGGTCCTTTCAGTTAGAATCTTTTGTGTGTACTGTTGTTCCCTAACAAGATGCTGCGTTATGATATTGTGATTGTATCCTAATCGTGTTAGTTAATTAATAAAACACATGTTCAGATAAATATCCATTGTGTAGCATATCTGTCGAGATATAGTAACATAATAATTATAAGATGAGAAAGAGGCTGATAATTGTTTGCATGTTGTGCAAAGGAAACAGCGATAAAACAGAGGTAACCAGTTAAGAGGACCTACATACGTGTAGGGAGTATTCATGGGCAGTAACTGACTGATGTCTCTCATTGTAATAAACCTAACATTAAACCTAACACGGAACATCTTGCATTGGTTTAGCATTCTTTACTTCCGTATGCTATGGTCGTTCCGGCATTCCATACTTTAGCGAGCATCGTAAGCCTCTCTATCATGTATTTATAAATGACCATACTAATAATGCACACGTGACATATTCTAACCAACTGTAGTAGGTCACTTTCAGCGCATGACACGAGGCCGACGTCATACCATAGAAATACATAATAGATGAGCTTCCACGTATTGCTGAATACTGTACTTTCTTTAATTAATATGTTTTCTATGTCATTGTATATATGTTGAGGGCCTTATTTGTATTAGCCATGTGTTATGTAAGCTCCCTCGTAAAATAAAGTCTTTGTTATTATTATTATTATTATTATACCGATCCACCATGCGGTGCTTAGTCACGTGTAGCGCCCTCTATCGTGTACTACCGTAAAACCCAACTCACGTCTACTTCTTATTCTTCTCCCGATACGGCACAAACTCCCACTATGGGTCATCGTATTTTGGGGCATCTGGGGATATTTGTTTGCTTGTTTTGGGAGCATAAATTTTCACCAACAGATTAGGTTAGCAAGCCAGCTCAATAGCTTCCTCCACCAACAGATTAGATGAGCAAGCCAGCTCAATAGCTTCCTCACATTAAAGAACATCCATACTGGGATTCGAACCTATACAGCGGTGAGGGACAGGTGATTCAAAATCGATAAGTTAACCGTAGCCACCCGGTCACGTAGAGCAAACATGGCGATGTGCTTACTTGCAGAACATATGTGCATTTGACACCACCTGGATAAGCGTGTGGGAAGCCTGGACTCTGTATAACTGTTGGCATAGAGTTTGACACCAAATACCGGCCTCCACAGGTCGAATCTGAAAGAATAGTAACCAACTGTCAAAAGTTAACTTTAATAATATTTTATATCATTTTTTTTCTAAGGATGGCAACAAATATTCGAATATTCCATCGAACATCCGACTATCTGAATATCCGAGTACTATTCCAGTATTTGAATATTCGGAACAAAATATTATATTGACCTGAAAAATGACACACGCTCAGTCACACGTTTGGAAATGCTTGAATCGCTCTCAGAATACGAAAACTGCTAGGTGTAATCTATGCAAATTGGGCTTAGCATATTCGTGTACAATTCTGTTTGAAGAAGATGACGTTTACACGTAAAACAGAAATTAAGTTAGGTTGGCAATTGTTATAAGGGTTTCAGTGATTTTTAGTTTTTAGATAGATATTCAAATATTCGAATATATTCCTGACCGAATATTCGAATAGTGTAATCGTTATTCGTTGCCATCCCTAATGTGTTCATACATTACATTACACACAATGAAATACGTAGAAAACAATATGAAATTATATTAGGATTTATTATTATTGCTGTATACTATTTAATCTGGGGAAAAAGGCAAATAGGTTGGGCTACAAGTTATGACAACATTATTTACAGCCCTTTCCTTCAGCAGTTAATGTCGCCACTCGGTATATTCCGAAGCGACGCCTCCGAGATATATAGAGTTATTTATTTATAGAGGGTGACCTAATTAATTCTGAACTAATCTTCCTTAGGGCCATCTTGGAATGTATTAGTCATTAGTTTGTTTAGGAGGATAGTGCAATGCACAGACTGTCTAATTTCCAGAAGCATCCCTGGCCCCGAGGTTATAAAACTTTTCTCAGATCTCAAACTGAAGCTGAAGTGATCTGATTGGTTGATGCTGGGTGTTACTGTCAGCTGAACCAATCATACGTTTGAGTCTGAGTTTTGAGATTGAGGAAAAGTTTAATAACCTCCAGGACAGGTTCTTTCACATGCCCCCCGTGTATAGTACCGATACACTGTTCATGTTCATAGTCACACTCGAGCCTTGACCAAACCTGACTACTCGTGGTCAGTTATGTAATATACGCGTTTCGGATATATTAGTGAGGAAGTAATTGACTTGGTTTAAACATATTTATTTATCAGGACACATGTAATATACATTGAGAAATATACAGAAACATACATTTATATCGTGCTATATGGATTGGTTTAAACATATTTATTTATCAGGATACATGTAATATACATTGAGAAATATACAGAAACATACATTTATATCGTGCTATATGGATTGGTTTAAACATATTTATTTATCAGGATACATGTAATATACATTGAGAAATATACAGAAACATACATTTATATCGTGATATGTGGATTGAACTGAAAGCTAGAAGCTTACGGTAATTATTTCCACTGTGTACTAAATGTTAGTACCAGGTATATAAATTATGGCAATTTTAATAACTTGCCGTAATATCGAACATGACCAGCACGTTTTTTATTTGTAATTGACTTGACTCTATAAGATCTGTCAGTAATACACGGTACTATTAGACAAGACCCATATAGGAAATTGTATAAGTAAAAAAGTGTAGATACCAAAATCCTTTTCACAAATATATCCATTCGTTTGTTCAGGGGTACAATGTTGTATTACAACAGTCTCTCCGTCGAACTCGCCACATCCTCTCTGCTCAATGTTACTATTGTCAACAACCGAACTAAAACATAAGTGTTACTAAACAGTACTAACTTAATTTGAATCAGAGCAAGGCGTAAATACAATAATGTTGTATAAGGGAAACAACTCATGTTTTAAGAACAACACGTCTTTCTTTAAAAACAGATTGTTGCCTCCCGTACATCAGAAATTTTTGTTTTTATATAATTTGATTAAGATTTAATTCATGCACTACTTTATTATAGTGTAATAACTAATACTCATATATTACTAGTATGGTTCACGGAGTCGTTCTTCTGACGCGCAGACACAGAGAATTTATCATCCACAAATAGTGCTTAAATTATTTTACACGCCATGCATTCATGCGCGCGTGTGTGTATGTGTGTGTTGTACGTGCGTGCGTGTGTGTATGTGTGTGTTTATACGTGCGCGCGTGTGTGTGTTTGTACGTGCGCGCGTGTGTGTATGTGTGTGTGTGTACGTGCGCGCGTGTGGGTATATGTGTGTTTGTACGTGCGTGCGTGTGTATGTGTGTGTTTGTACGTGCGCGCGTGTGTGTATGTGTGTGTTTGTACGTGCGTGCGTGTGATGGACTATAATGAGTGTGCATTGTATTTCTTTTACGCTTTCCAGGGACGGTTGAGTTTCTTCAGTGAAAGAAGATGCTATTTTTATGTCACTGTTTTTAAACTGTGGAAGATGGCATTTTCTCTGTCACTGCTTGGGTTTCGTATTCCTCCGTGGTTGGGTGTACTTTTGTATATTAGCTATTTTCTGACAATCATGAATAGTTAATTATAAAGTAATATACTAGTATTCTAATGAATTTGTTGTGTCTGTAGTTTTTAATTTTGACAACTGGAAAAGTATACCGGAACTATTTCCTATTACGGACGTTCACACTAAAAACATAAGTGGCTGTGCGGTTGTGTATTGTAGTGAAATGAGGCTCCCGACATGGAGAATTAAAATGAAAGCAAATCATGGAAATACAAATTTCGGTGATCACTCGATGAAATGAAATCCTATCTACACTATTAAACACAAATATCCGCTATATCGTCGTAGCAGTATTTTATTTTGCTTTTCTAAGTCGAATCAACAGCTTAGGTCATATAGCGACTCTCCAGCTGTTACTGGTGGAGGCCCAGGATGCCTTTCCCATTAGTATTTCAAGCACATAATGGAACCGGGTAGAACCACCGTCCTTCCACACACTAATGAATTCTACACCACCAGTGGGATTCGAACCGCGGTGAGGAATTTGAAGTCGACGACCGTAACCACTCGGCAACGGAGGTCGCTAGTAACATAGTATGCAGTCAACCCTGTATTACTGTTCACCAACCTGTATTAAGCAGCCAATTTCCAGATTCCTAATATTTTGCTTTTTATTATACATTTGACTCACATTAAGCAGCCACCTGTGCTAATCAGCCACGTTATGTGATTCCCTTGGCTGGCTGCTTAAAAAAGGGAACATTTACGTACACAAGATTTGTATCGACGAATGTGCCGTCAATCCATTTGATAGCTTGTACATCAACGTCTCTGTATGCGCCGATCCAGAATGTGTTCATGCCCCGGATCAACGTCTGTTCTCGTACTCTATGATTGAGCCATTCCTACAAGCCACAGTACTGTTAACTCTTTCAGCGCCGAATAAATTCAAATCAACGTGCAAACAACGGCTGATCTGGATCTATGTTGTTTGCTATTCGGACAGGTGCTTCAGCTCCACTGTCTGAAGAGCAATCAGCATCTAGCTAGATCAGACGGCACGTTCTGTTCTGTAGGATCGGGATGTTTGCAAAGGCGCTTTTATGCGATATTGGCTGTGAAAGAGTTAATTATAGACTTATAATGTATAATACATATACATAATGTATATAATATATATATATATACGTAACTGCCACGTTATGGTGTTCTATGGATTAGCGCAGTGGTTAGCACCATCGCTTCTCACCAATGCATCCCTGTTCCTACTACACGATCGACAACATATATAGACACGCTTTCTTCCGCGCCAACGAGAGTAATTAATATAAATTGTTAAAGTTTGTTTCGCAATTGTTGAAAAATAAATACAGTTATACGTGTATTGCGATTGCTATATTTATTAGAATCGTAAATATTGCTCGTATGCCATGTACGTTAATTGGAATGCTGTATGAGTCAGAACTGTTTAATTAACAGGGAGTTGAAGGAGATGTTGCCATTTACAGGGACGTAGCTAGATATTTTGAATGGGTAGGCCCGAGTAATAAATTGAACAACAAAGTATGCCATTCTGCTTCTGGAGGGGTCTGGTGGCATGCTACTCGAGGAAAATATTTGAATACTTGAACGTGAATGAATACTTGAACCCGTATACATTTAAATTTCAGTCTTGGGTGTTCAAAGTCTAAACTTTCAGGAATATGAATTTGACTTTTTATGTATGCGACATTCAAAGTTGACAATCCAATTCTTCGTCATACCCCCCCCCCCCCCCAGCAACAATTGTTATTGATTTGTTTGGGTTTTATATTTTTGATTTTCTGTAACAATCTGCAGGCCGGGTATTCAAGACCTTATAAGCCTGATTTAGGAGAATTTGTACTAGTGGCTCTGGCCAAACATGTTTCAAATGATGAAAATATGGACCCCTACTCTCATTGCTAGGAAACTGATCTTGTCTTGTAGTTGTACAATATCTGAAATTAATGGAACGTGACTCTCGGCCATTTGGTAACACTTACGAATACCATTATTCCAAGATGGCTGTCAGTATTGATAATGCTTGAAAATATGTTATTTGTTCGCAACACTGAGAGATAATTTAATAAAACATTAATGTCATATCTTATTGCATCACATATGACGTCAGACAACCATATATATATATATATACGAACTATCAACATCAAATTAAAGGAAGACCGCCTCCGTTGTCGAGTGGTTAAGGTCGCTGACTTGTATACCAATGTAGCCTATTATCACTGATGGTCACGGGTTCGAGCCCCGCTCAGACGACTGTGTCTCTTTATATGAAGTTGGCAGTTTCCAACGGAGGTTGATGCCCCAAGTACTTGTTAACTGCTGGAGCCTGCCCTGGAAAGGTGTTGTTAGGTAAACTGCCCGTCGCTCAAATGGGCAACCGGTAGCGACATTAAATAAACTTTTATAAAAAATAGAATTAAAGGATGTAAGTCATGATAGCGCCGTGGATGCGCGTTCACTTCAGGTGCGAAAGGTCCGGAGTTCGAGCCCCACTGGAGCCGTTACGAGTGTGCCCTTAGGCAAGGCATTTAAATTCCACGTGACGATGGATTCAATCAGGAATGAGGTATCGAGAGTGATTTATATAAGTTGAAATAACTTGTTTCGCAATCGAGCTAAAATAAATTTGTATACACTAAATAAAGGATAGTAGGATACGATAAGACGCTTTATATAATGGTTACAATTCCGTCCATGCTCATTAATAACACGTGTAATTTTGTTAGCGGCGTTTTGGAAGCATGCTGATATGTTATCTGGCATACCAGTTCTGGTCGACCTTTAAACATTACAAGTGTTGCATTATGTTGTTTACAGGCTATATTTGACTGGAAGAAATCCACGGTCTTCTCGTCGGAATTAAACAAGTAGCACGTGCCTTCATGAAACTCCCAACCTTTCTGACACGTCCACTCTATAACTAAAATACAGAACAGAACAGCAATTGTTAATTAGCTGTTGTTAATATTCGCCAATGATTCAATTGGGCTTTATTCAAAAACTCGCGATTTTATGAAAAAATTCTGAAAAATTAAAATAGTACACATATCTTCTATATTATCACATATTATCACATATAGATATTTGCTTTAGTGTTACATAGTTAATTAGATATACATATTGACATAGTGAATTGATGTCGCCATATTTGTTTATATGTACGTGTATGCCACATGGGTCTGAGACCTTCTGGATTTAAACAAATAAACTTTGAAACTTTGAAACATATTGATATGCATGAATTCAGTAATGTTTTATTTGCTAATTCAATCATTCGCTACAGGCCCGTAGCCACTCTGAAGCACACCGAGGCAGCTTTCCAAAAAATTAAATACATAAAATGCAAAAAATATCCCTTTGCTGTATAAAATGTTGACTGCTAGAGAGCTGAAAGGTCAGTACATATGTATACGTCTATACTCAGTAAATCAGAAATCGCTTCTATATGCCAATACTTTTAAGGGGGAACATGCCACATGACCCCGATATATTGTCTCGGTTGAAATTTGCCTCTGGCTACGGTACTGCGCTAATCCAAAAACCGGCGAACATGCTGAATTTCAAATAAAATGATCACGACAATAATATACTCTACAGCATTCGTTTATTTCTAGCCGTATGCAGTATGCAGATGACCATTGCACATTAACCTACCCTGAATGTATGCAGTAGTCACCGCTACAAGGTATTTATTTATTTATTTACTTCAGTCTCATCTATGCATACTACACATATAATATATAATACTGCATAGCCATTCTTTGAGAATTATAAGAGACTAGACACATGTTATCATCACAGACAATTGTTATCATAATACTGTACATTAAAATTCAAAGACAAACCTTGCCCATCCAGACACTTGTGTTAATCTTGTGACAATATTACTTAAACACCAGCGTTTACTGTAAAAACCACATTGAAATACCACATACATTTAAAAGGAGGTAAAAGAGGGATACGGGCACAAGTATCACAATTGACAGTATAATGTGTCAAGTTGCAAAATTGGCAAGTTTTGTTAAAAATTAAGCTATTATCTAATATCGTACTTGTATGTATACCTAAAATCTGTATGTGTAGTTCATTGTAATACGCAGTGTAACACTCTAATATATGACATCCGAAATACAAATATATATACTCATACGAAAGAGAAAGTGTGCACGTGGTTAGAGGGACACTTTTATACTTATATATAGAAGCAATAAATAGGTAAATTTGATATCAAAATGTGCAAAAATGTATTGGCTACACGATGTTTTACTTTTAATTGAAATTTGATAATTATCAGAACACTGTTTTACGTGTGAATATAAGTATATAAGTTCCCCTCTAACCAAGTGTACACTTTCTTTTTAGTATGCGTATATAATTATATATCCTTGATTGAGAAATTGAAATAAAGTTAATCAACAAAAACAAACGTACTGTGTTCAAACCCCTGTAACGCTGCCTCGCAGAACTGACCAGCGTACCCGTCCTGACACATGCACTTACAATCGGGTCCACCAAGATATCCCCCGTTCTGACAAATCCCTGACAACGTGTCTGAACATTGTTCTGAAATCAGTATTGTACCATTAATGATGTGGAGTCTCTCGGATCCGCGAAATTAAACCAATTATGGTAACTTAGTGTTACGGCCAACTATTGCCGTGTCTACGGTCAGATATTGCCGGGATTAGGACCGAGCATTGCCGGGTTTACGGCCAAGTATTGCCGGGCTTAGGGCCAAGCATTTCCATATTAGGGCCAAGCATTGCCGAGCATATGGCCAAGTATTGCTGGGTTTACGGCCAAGTATTGCCGGGGTTACGGCCAAGTATTGCCGAGCATATTGCCAAGTATTGCCGGGCTTAGGGCCACGCATTTCCATATTAGGGCCAAGCATTGCCGAGCATATGGCCAAGTATTGCCGAGCATATTGCCAAGTATTGCCGGGCTTAGGGCCACGCATTTCCAGAAAACAAGTACTGCCTTGATAATGTTCGTCATCTGTTACATTATTAACACAATGGAGATAATTGAATGTATCTAGCCAGTCACGTGATGCAAATATATTATATCATTATGTATTATTATATAATTATATACTATGCACAAGTCTGATAATAAAATGCTGTTCTGTTCTGTATGTTCAGTGTTCTGTGTACGGTGGCCGCCAGATCGGACAGGTGGGTTTTCTCCGGGTACTCCGGTTTCCTCCCACACGAATGACCACATTATACGCTTTCATCAGCGCCAACGAGAGTGATTAATATAAGTTGTTAGAACTTGCTTCGCAATCGTTGTAAAATAAATAAAGTTTAAACTTTAAATTGTTCAGTTGTTCTTTAAAACAAAATCTTTAATTGTTATTTAATTAATATAGTACATTTCTCGGCAGGCTACTTTCACGGATTATGAAAAGATGTCAAAATTCTATGAAACTATGTTATTAAGCAGCTTGTCGACGAGTCATCACTTACCCGAGCAGCCGTATGCTCTGTTGACATATTGAGCATCGAAGACACTGACGTCAGCAGCCTTTCCGATCACGTGTTGATAGGCGGGATCCTTTGTCACCAATACGGGCTTCTTATTTCTAGACCATGCCTTAAAATATTGACAACCAAATCGTCGCCCGAGTATGCACGACAAAGGAAATGCAAATATATTACATCATTACGCATATTCCCATGTATCTTCGCCTGACTACAATTTCTTCTTAAACATTTTAGTTAACCATATTTTTTATTGCAAATCAATAGTACATATGTCATACACATAAAGATATAATATATAGCATGAAAATACAAATCGTTTGGGCAATAAGTTTTAACAACATTAGACAACGGCCCCGCCGCACAAACACCAGGGGGTGTGGCAAGGGAATCAAAGGGGTGTGGGCAACACGTTTGAACAACATTAGACAACGGCCCGCACAGACACCGAGAGAGTGGCTAGGGAATCAAAGGGGCGTGGACCACACGTTTTAACAACATTAGACAACGGCCCGCACAAACACTGGGTGAATGGCTAGGGAATCAAAGGGGCGTGGGCCACACGTTTTAACAACATTAGACAACGGCCCGCACAAACACTGGGTGAATGGCAAGGGATTCAAAGGACGACGAGAATACAGACGTTACGACTCGCCTAACCTTTCATTCGAGCAAGTATCTTGATATCACAATATAGTGATTAGAAGATAGTGTGCAAGGGACACCACGAGCGATGAACGACCCAACTGACGGTGGTGGCAGAGACGATGAAGGAACAGAAATTCCTAGATGTGTGGTTCTACGTGGGATGCATGAATGTGTTACTTTAACATACTCGTAGTGATGACGAAACGACCAAACAGAAGGCCATACTTTTATACTGATCTAAGGCAGAAAGGATTACATGTGGCTCTTTTTAGGTCCCTATAAGTATCTACACCATCTGAGAGTTGTAGTGACATAATGAGGTTGCAATACATTCATGGGTCTAAACAATACAACAGTCCACTATAATAATAATAATATTATAATAATAATAATGGCTTTATTTAACGAGAGAAATCTATCAAACAATTATGTCAATCTACCATGATGCCCTCAACACATTAAAACATGAAATAGCATGTAGAGAGTAACCAGTAACACTTTCATAGGAAATAAGATATAAGCTGCAAGAACTAATACTTATATTCATGTATAATTGTAAATCAGTTTATTAGGTTATTGGTCTGTTCTTTGCACCACCTGATATATAAAGCGTTGAAATGTGGAACAGAATGTGCTGTTTTGATGTAATATGGGAGAGAATTCCACAAGTGTGACCCTGAATATAAGAAATATATTTTAAAAACTTCAGTAGTTGGCTTAAGAGGGTAAAGTTGGAGATTGGCAGTGGATCGCAAGTTTAGAGTTCGAGCATCGGAAGTAAATCTGAACTACATTCAGATATTGACGAAACCGCACAACTCTGAGAGAATAAGGATAGCCCGCAATTGGCCCACAGCATTAATGAAAAATTGAAATGGGATGATAATAATAACAATTTTTAGAAAGCAATATTTTATTTTACACTTCAAGTCTTTGAAGCACAGCCTTTAAAATGCACGTTATAACCATAACATATGTCTTGCTTAACCCGTAACCTGCCAGTCACCACTAAAATCGCTTTTGCAAACAGCCCAGAGCCGGATTAAACTGCACCGAACGTGTTGTCTGATCAGGCTCTATGTTGTTTGCTATTCAGATAGCGATCGCCTCCGTTGTCGAGTTGTTAAGGATCGATGACTTGTATGCCACAGTAACCTATCATCAGTGATGATCATGGGTTGCCCATTTGAGCGACGGGCAGTTTACCTAAGAACACCTTTTCTGGACAGGCTCCAGCGGTTAACCAGTACTTGGTGCACCAACCTCTAGAAGAAACTGCCAACTGTTTCATATAAAGAGACACGGTCTGAGCGGGGCTTGAACCCGTGATCATCAGTGATGATAGGTTAAAGTGGTATACAAGCCAGCTACCTTAACCACTCGACCACGGAGCTGTTCCGGGTATATGAACATTTATTAAAACCTCTAAGTACTACGAATCACTCACCTTGGGCCCATAATGCATTATACTCTTGTAGTCATATGGTACGTTATATAGGTCATACGCAGTTTTCTTGGAATCTGTCGTGTTGAAATTCCTCCAAGAATCCTTATTCATGTTCTCGTCCAATATTTCAATGTACATGTCTCTGTCTGTGCGCTCCATCTCGTGCACCATACCAATGGTGTGACCAAGCTCGTGTATAATGGTTGACATCTGAGATTCGGTGTATATACATGTACATTAAGTTTAATTTTATCAACAGAAGCATTTGTGTGAAATTTCAATGACACTTTCTGTGTCATAATATGATACAATTTGTAATTACAATTAATGAAAAACACACAAAGTCTATGTTCATTAGCTATTCACAATCTAATTGTAAAAATACATTTAGTTTAAACTTTATTTATTGTTCTTCTTTTGTACAAAGGGCATATATGCATCGAAATTATATAAACACACAGGTTGCAGGAAGATAACAAAGGATTGGAAAACAAGATAAATACAATCTTATATAAATTGCTCTCCTAAATGCATTTGGTTTGTCAAACAAGATTAGACAAATGAAGTATGGCTGTGTGTGGACTTTGACCCAGAAAGTGCATTATTGTAAGGTATAAGTATGCTTAGACAACGACTAAGTCACATGGGCCAATAAAAAGCCACATTTCTCGCTTCTAAATCATATAGACGCGACCTACTTATGTATGTTGTCTAAGTCAGATAGATCAACTCATTGGCCCGTCTTAACGAAATATACACCACACCTCCTTTTCTAGAGGTTATTACTATAAATATTTAATTAGACAACGACTAAGTCACATGGTCCAATGAAAAAGCCACATTTCTCGTTTCTAAATCGTATAGACGCGACCTACTTATGTATGTTGTCTAAGTCAGATAGATCAACTCGCTTCGCTCGGTGTATATTTCGTTAAGACGGGCCAATGAGTTGATCTATCCTATACATAGTGTGTTGACATAGCTATGAATTTACTTGATGTTAATATGATGTGCTTCTCATATGACATAGCGAGGTTCGAAACCTGGCTGTGAGGTTATAAAACTTGTCTCGGATCTCAAACTCAAGCTCAAGGAATTTGATTGATTTAGTCTCAGTTTTACACTCATCAGAACCAATCAGAGGCTTGAGACTGAGTTTGAGATTGGATACAAGTTTTAGAACCCTAGGGCCAGGCATGTAATGTATCCATATTTGCAAACTATGTGATTGGTTGAGATGTTCGAAGATCTCAACCGTTAACAAATCAAGCCACTTGAGCTGGAGTTTGAGATCCAGGAAAAGATTATAATCTCATGGACATGTACATGCCAAAATGACAATATAACACGTGTACAATAACACGTGACATGTAGTATCATTACGCTTGTAAGCAGACGACTCACCTTTAGACAACGTTTTCCTAATCCAAACAATTGGGGCTGATTCTCCTCCAATCCGGTTCTTGAAAAACAACTGAAAGACAAGATGCATAGTATACATCTAGCTAGGTGTAACGTTGTATGGATCATGTTTCTGGAACATTGACGGCATCTGTACTATCATACAAATAGTAAAGCGGCTTCTCGAATTAAAGAGTCGTCAAGCATGACAACCTTGGTGACGATAACATAAAAGCGTAACGATAGAATATACCGAGAAATGAAATGACAGACGGATCTGTAGTCCAGTGGTAACACGCTGGACTGGTAATCCAGGGACCAGAGGTTCGATCCCCCGTCTGACACTAAGACAATTAACAGTCTTTCAGATGGGACGTTAAACCGAGTTCTCGTGTCGGTGCTTTACACCGTGCATGTAAAAGAACCAGAGGAGATTCTGGAATTGGTCTCTGTCTGTATCATGCACTATCATCCAAATTCTAAAATAACTAATCTCTTCAGGAAGCGGCGCTCATATGGGCAACCGGTAGCGACGATAAATAAACGTAAACACACACACATATAACGAGACATGGTATCGCATAACACAGCACAGCTTGTGACACACTCGTTTCATTCCTGCAGGGTAAGTGTATTTACTTATGCCCATTTATCAAAAACTGATATGCTGTGTTATTTTATTGTGCTAAATACAATTGAGTATATTCTAACAACTTAACAGAGCTTACCTTCCAGCACTGAAGAAACGGATGTACCTTTCCTCTTCGAGATCGTGCAGACGTTCGTCTGTCCACGGCACAAATTTCACACACGTCTTGTACTCCCATCGTTTCATGGCCGACAGAATGAGACCTTTGTCACTCATGTCTGAATTATTAACATGCTCGAGGAATAACTTCAAACACTACGTTGTACGGAGCTTTCTAACATAAACGAAATAGTGTACCGCAATCGAAAAGTATTTCTGGTGTTTAGTAAAAGTTCCAAGTCCACTTGACAACATAAGTATTTATTTTACACCAAATAGTTAATACGTGCATAAGCACCATACGGCGCTTTCAAAATCCCAGTCCGTCTCCTCTCTAATCAAAATTTATTTCATCTTTTATAGAGAAGCAAGCTTGGATTCCATAAACTGTCAAGCTACAGATGTTACAGTAAACATGTTTGGTATAACTGTCACTCAATATATCAATTCGGATATATGTGTTTGGTGCAAACACCTGCTTCTACGGACAATACATTAAATTATTAAAAATAAGTTAACATTTTAGAATTGTAATGTTTAAACTTAAACATTAGAGTACATTTTGATGTAATAGCACACATGTGTGAGAACACCTTTAATATGCTGATCAGGCATACATGTAAGGGATGTCCACGCCAAATATACTTTGTTTCTCTGCCAAATGTACTTGCTTCTCTTCCAACATAAACAGTCAGTACAGTTCCATGTATAATTGTTGTGTATAAATACCGTATACAGCGTTATTAGAAATAGACCAATACGCATGAATATGTATCATGATATACAACTAATTATGGAGGTAATTAATTAACATGATCAACCTATAACCTCATTATGTTACACAATTGACATGGAACTGCCACTTCAAGGAAGACCAACTAGATTTTACGTTAGCATTTACATTAACGACTTCATTCTTCCATTGCATATTCAATATAAATTACAAAGGTTTTCTACCCAAAATATCTCGAACTTAAAAACAGCATGAGATATAAACAAGTATATTGATGATGCAATTACAAATTTGGAATAAATCTCAAAATTTGCAAAAATTATTACCGTACATGAGATCTAGACATTAGCGTCTATGAGATATTACGGTGTGTATTATTACCGTACATAGCGTCTATGAGATCATACGGGGTGTATTATTACCATATATAACGTCTATGATATCATACGGGGGTGTATTATTACCGAACACAGCGTCTATGAGATCATACGGGGTGTATTATTACCGTACATATAAACATATGGTAAACATATAGTATATTATTACCGTACATAGCGTCTATGAGATCATACGGGGTGTATTATTACCGTACATAACGTCTATGAGATCATACGAGGTGTATTATTACCGTACATAGCGTCTATGAGATCATACGGGGTGTATTATTACCATATATAACGTCTATGATATCATACGGGGGTGGTATTATTACCGTACATAACGTCTATGAGATCATACGGGGGTGTATTATTACCGTACATAACGTCTACGAGATCATACGGGGTGTATTATTACCGTACATAACGTCTATGAGATAATACGGGGTGTATTATTACCGTACATAACGTCTATGAGATCATACGAGGTGTATTATTACCGTACATAGCGTCTATGAGATCATACGGGGTGTATTATTACCGTACATAACGTCTATGAGATCATACGGGGTGTATTATTACCGTATATAACGTCTATGAGATCATACGTGGTGTATTATTACCGTACATAACGTCTATGAGATCATACGTGGTGTATTATTACCGTACATAGCGTCTCTGAGATCATACGGGGTGTATTATTACCGTATATAGCGTCTATGAGATCATACGGGGTGTATTATTACCGTACATAACGTCTATGAGATCATACGGGGTGTATTATTACCGTACATAGCGTCTATGAGATCATACTAGGTGTATTATTACCGTACATAGCGTCTATGGGACCATACGGGGTGCATTATTACCGTACATAACATCTATTAGATCATACGGGGTGTATTATTACCGTACATAACGTCTATGAGACCATACGGGGTGCATTATTACCGTACATAACGTCTATGAGATCATACGGGGTGTATTATTACCGTACATAGCGTCTATGAGATCATACGTGGTGCATTATTACCGTACATAGCCTCTATGAGATCATACGGGGTGTATTATTACCGTACATATAAACATATGGTAAACATATAGTATATTATTACCGTACATAGCGTCTATGAGATCATACGGGGTGTATTATTACCGTACATAACGTCTATGAGATCATACGGGGTGTATTATTACCGTATATAACGTCTATGAGATAATACGGGGTGTATTATTACCGTACATAGCGTCTATGAGATCATACGTGGTGTATTATTACCGTACATAACGTCTATGAGATCATACGTGGTGTATTATTACCGTACATAACGTCTATAAGATCATACGGAGTGTATTATTACCGTACATAACGTCTATGAGATCATACGGGGTATATTATTACCGTACATAGCGTCTATGAGATCATACTAGGTGTATTATTACCGTACATAGCTTCTATGAGACCATACGGGGTGCATTATTACCGTACATAACGTATATGAGATCATACGGGGTGTATTATTACCGTACATAACGTCTATGAGATCATACGTGGTGTATTATTACCGTACATAGCGTCTATGAGATCATACGGGGTGCATTATTACCGTACATAGCCTCTATGAGATCATGTGGGGTGTATTATTACCGTACATATAAACATATGGTAAACATATAGTATGTATTACCGTACATAGCGTCTATGAGATCATAAGGGGTGTATTATTACCGTAAATAGCGTCTATGAGATCATACAGGGTGCATTATTACCGTACATATACACATATGGTAAACATATAGTATATTAATACCGTACATAGCGTCTATGAAATCATACGGGGTGCATTATTACCGTACATTGCCTCTATGAGATCATACCGTACATATAAACATATGGTAATAGTATATTATTACCGTACATAGCATCTGTGAAATCATACGGAATGCGTCCATCTGGCCAGTGTTTGATCGTTTTCCAGTCATCGTCTGTGTTACTTGCGGGTGTTGTTACTGTTGTTGATACGTCACGCACAACTCCGCAATCAACAAACTGTAAAACATGCAACAGGTTCTCTGTTAATAGACGTCTTATGAAATGTGTGTGCACAGAAATGAACGTGTGTAGTTACGTGGTATGATTCTGTTATGTTTTGCTATTGACTGTTTTATTATTGTGCCGGATAATGTGTGTCCAGTAACATGATATATTCAGCTTAATAAGTGTACAATCAGCATGTGTGTGTGCTTCGTGCAACATAGCGTGGGAACCCTGTTCATCATTTTAATAATGTCAATCTATTGTGCAAGTACCCTTGCCAAAGGCCATCGGCTTCAATATTTTCAAGTCCCGTCTCGCGGTTAATTTAGCTTCGGTTTTGATACATCCTTGAGCTGTTCAATTCTTAAGCTTATCTTCCTGCCCAATTGACGTAGGGGCGACATAATATTATTGTTAAATTGCAAAATGAACGCTGATATCTTGATACATTATAAAATTAACTCACTTGCGACGTTTTGTTACAGGTCAAAATTAATGTGTTGCTTAATGGCGACGTCGTATTGCATGGAAAATTAATGTGTAGTTTAATAGTGACGTCTTGTCATATGGCATTATTAATGTACACGTATGTTTAATGGCGACGTCGTGCTATATGGCAACAATTATTGTCATGTGTACTATATATGTAAAATAGCAAATAAAATATGATTAAACTAATTATTGTATAGCTTAATTGCGACGTCGTGTTATATGGCAACACTAATGTACACACATGCTTAATGGCGACGTCGTTTTATATGGCAACAATTAAAGTGTAGCTTAATGGTGACGTCGTGTAATATAATAAAAATTAATATTAGCTTAATGGCGACGTCGTGTTATATAGTAAGATTAATATGTAACTTAATGCGACGTCGTGTAATATGGCAAAATTAATGTATAGCTTAATGGCAACATCGTGTGCAGTGTAAAATGATATATATGATATATACTGGTTCTGTTATTTAGTATTTTACACAAGCGACTCACTATTTACAGGATGATGACCCTGGTACACAAACACTATTGTAATGTACACTTACCACAAAACAACGACATAACACCAGAAAAAGTAAAAGAAATTTATTATCTTGTCCAGATTGTATATATCCTCCCATTCTAATAATGTTTATCCTTCCAGATATTCCAAGTAGAAATTCCCATTTATTGTGAAGGAAATGTAAAATCCGAAGTAACGAATAATGATGATCTCCCGAACTTCCTAACTGTCTGGTTCCAGTCAAACTGCAGTTCAACTGAGAAGTATTATGGAGCTTGTACAATAGTAAAATAGGATCCACACACATTCCGGATTGCCGAGTCGGGAACCATCGTTTCGTATTCAAATCCCATAGCACAACTGTTTCCAGAAGCAGAAACATTTAATGATATATAATGCAGCTGCCTAGAGTAAAACAGACCTGCTATCATAAACAAGAACACATTAATGATCAATTAGCTTTGCAGATGTTTACATGATAGTCATATGATGCAGGGATATTTAATTCCAGTTTGAGAAAGGATAGTACAACAAGGCGACGACGTGTATATATATAGAGGTACATAGAATGTAGTCATATTACTAGACACACACATTTGCAACTAAAACGACTTTATCTGCACACATATTAATAATGCATTGTGCACAATACGTGTCCCATCCTTCCACCACATTTCGTGTAATAGTGTGCATATACAGTACGGTGGCCGAGTGGTTAAGGCGTTCCCATGGACGAATGTCCGGGTGAGTTCGAACCCCACCCGTCCTAAGTCGTGTGCTCATGCTTCTTGCAAGCTCCAAGTCTTCCATTGTTACCGCAGCCAAGGATGGTATATTTTGGTCTCCATTTATCCAATTTATTTAGTTACTTTTAAAATATGCTAGATATTAACACAACTATTTACATTACCGTAAATAAATAACTAAAACATTCATTTGTCACCACAAATGTCTATTTTGTATGTATCACATATATATGATAATCTCCCAAGAGAAGGAAATAAAGAATCTATCTATATGTCTATGTATCACATATGCACAATGTTAGCTTCTTTCAGGAATAAAAAGGGGATTTCAAGTTGTGCCTCAGTGTGGCTACGGGTCTGAATTGATTAAACTTTAAAACAATATACGTGTATTTATCATAAGCTTACGGTGGGTGGATATGTACTTGTCTCAATGCAGGTACTATGTGAAGTTGTACACAACATGCATGTGTCGCCACAGGATACTGACGATAATTGTTAACAGTCCAACTCGGTGTGCATTGCCAAGAAGGTATACGTGTTATTATATGGACCAGGACCACTCCGCCGTGGTAATTTACCGTCTTTGGATGACATTACGATTTGTTGAGTTGAAACTATCTCTGTCCGATGTGAGTGTTACGTCGATTGGTACATTATTATTATTATTATACCATTCTTATTGAGCGCCCTTATCATATAAAAAGTGCACGTTCAATAGCGCTTGACATAAACATTTAACATAACACACATATAACAATAAAAATCAAAATATTACAATATATAGAACGCAGGGTTAAAAGCATGTGATACAAGTACGGAAAAAATTATATAATGTCGATGTTTACATGTTTTAAATAGTACACTTAAACTGATGAGGAACCTACTTAAAATATGGATTGTACATTAGATACACAAAATAAGAAATTATATATTAAAACTACAACATATAAACCATATTATACAAACTTTAAGAAATGGAAGGATAAATTAAATTAAAGACATCACCCTAGGGCATAATAAAATCGTTTACAATACTATCATGAATAAAGTACAAACAATATAATATAAGTTTAAAGTAAAATGTTTGAGAGAAAATATAATGAATGGATAGTCAAGTCAAGTCAAAGTTTTTATTGGCATAAACATGTACATGTCCATTGCCAAGAAACATGTCTGGCGGTTACATACAAAGTTACAGAAAAGCATGATAGTTTTTGTTTTATAGTTTGAGTAAGCATAGTATTAACATTTACCAAATATATTGTTTGTTTAACAATATAGTTGGTATTCAGTGTCTCACACATCAATATTTTACAAGTAGTAACATTCATTTAGTTAATTAATATCGTTTCTTTTAATTGTTTCTAAATAAATATATTTAGCTAAATTGACAAGTTTGCTTTTTGGTGTTGAATTCATGAGTGCTCTAAACTTATTAATGGTTGGCCATGAACAATAATAGCTAGGTAAATATATATTTCTTATATCATTATAATAAGGACAAACTAATAAGAAATGATATTCTGATTATAATTGATGCATATTACATTTTGAGCACACTCTTGAATTTCTTTCAATGTTTCGAAATCTTCCTTCTTCTATTGCCAATTTATGGGCTGAACATTGAAATCTAGATAATGCAGTTCGATGTTTCATATTATCAACACAACTTAAATATTTTTCTTGCGTGAATTCAGTCTTAAATATATTATAACTTTCTAATTTAGAACAGGAACTTAATTGCGTGCACCATTGCTGTAGATATTGGTCATATATTCTTTGTACAACCATATTTATTTCTATATTACTAACATTTACCTTGTTCTACAAATATGCATAACCCAGTTCTGACAACATATTTTTAACATTAATTGACCAGTTATTTACAAGATTTCCGTTTGCATCAGATAACAACATTATTCTGTATATCAAGGAATTTGGGGCTTTCATAATTGTAAATCAATATTTAGTAATTCTTATTCTACGCAATATTAATAACGGAAATCGACCGAATTCTCCGAAATATAGTACTAAAAGTGATAAACGAAAAATTGCAATGTCACAGTTTATGTTCCATAAAATTGTCCTTTCTTAAATGAACACAATGTTGGCAATCCCCGAATCTTGGGGGGAAGAGCATTCCATAACTTAGGGGCAGCAGTCATACAACTTCGATCACCACACGCAATAGTTCGACTCCTCGGTACCACTAACGTAGGTGCTTTATGCTTCGATCTTAAATCACTCCTCGGCACGGTTCGTATACTTGTGACAAGTTCCTGATGTACACTGGTGATGATGTTTCATGTATAGCTTTAAACGTGTGTGTCAGTATTTTATAGTGTATTCTTATTTGCACCGGTAACCAATGCAGTTCTTTCAGGATTGGTGTGATGTGACTGTAGCGAGAAGTTCTTGTTACCAGACGAGCAGCTGTGTTTTGAATGTTTTGCAATTTCATTGTGAAGGTGTTTGGGACGCCATATAACAGTCCATTGCAATAATCGAGCAGTGATGTTACTAATGAATTGACGAGTGATTTGGTGGCATCTGCAGTAAGATACATATAGCTTTTATGGTTCAGATGTGACCATAGTGATTGACAAGTGCTGTAAGTCTTACGTGGATCAATTTGGTGTCCACCTCCTATCCGAAGGGTTATGAATTTGAACTTCACTCATTGTGGTGCCCGTATTCAAGACACTTGAATCCACATTACCCTTATCTCTCACTCAGAGTGATGGACTACACCAGTAATGACGTCTCGCGGGAAGGAAAACTAATGCCGATTGACACAGAATGAGTCAATGTTTGGGCTGCACAAGGCATTAGTCGATTAACCAGTGCTTGGAGCTTGGGCTGTAACTGCCATCATTCACCTGAGAAGTACATAGAACCAAGAAATACACAAAAAATTGATTTAGAGCTTAATTGACACATACTCTTTATGATTGTAAACGGTGACATTAATTGATTGACCAGAATCAAATGGTGTTGTCCTCGATCCCAGTCCAACCGTTCCACCAAATTTCAAGAAAATTCATTAGTAAGATTTTGCGTAGTCCTGCTAACAAATAAACTGATAAACGGAGACCAAAATATAACATCCTTGGCTGCGGTAACAATGGAAGACTTGCAAGAAGCATGATCAAAACACTTTGAGTAGTTGCACATGGCATGCATGTGTCGCCACAGAGTACTGGCGATAATTGTCAACAGTCCAACTCGTTTTGCATTGCCAAGATGGTACACGTGTTATTATCTGTAAGATTGTGCTTAGTCCTGCTAACAAATAAACCAAAATATACCATCCTTGGCCGAGGTAACAATGGTTTACGTGGAGCATGAGCAAAACATTTAGTACGGGTGGGGTTCGAACCCACGCGGACATTCGTCCATTGGAACTTAAGTCCAACGCCTTAACCACTCGGCCACCGTACTAGATATGCACACTATTACACTGTATTAGCCTCTTTCAGTAAACTTAAAAGATATTTAAATTTCATTTTAAACATTTTAAAATTTATTTAGTTACTTTTCAAATGTGCTAGATATTAACACAAATATTTACATTAGCGTAAATAAATAACTAAAACATTCATTTGTCACCACAAATGTCTATTTTAGATTTAATTATTGATGTGTACTATTTGTAATCTTTGTAACATGCCTTTATTGTAGCACATGCCTATATTTATATCATGTTTTTTTGTCATGTCAATGTATGTATAACATATATATGCTAATCTCCCAAGCGGAGGAAATAAAGAATCTACATGTATATACCTATGTATCACATATGCACAGTGTTAACTTCTTTCAGGAATAAAAATGGGATTTCAATTTCATTTTAAAATTTATTTAATTACTTTTAAAATGTGCTAGATATTAACACAACTATTTACATTAGCGTAAATAAATAACTAAAACATTCATGTGTCACTAATTAATTAATCATGTGTTTTCAAAGTTTTTATTTATAAGCATAAGCATTAGATCAATAATTAAATCACGAATAGCCAAGACTTGTGATAATCCATTGCTGAGGTTATTTTTTTAATATCTAGCATATTTGCTAAATGTCACATCTCATTAAATAAGTTTTTAAATGACACTTAAATGCCTGTTTTATTACTTAAGTTAACATTATGTATATGTTATACATATCTAGTACGATGGCCGAGTTGGTAATGTGTAGTTATTTATTTTCAAAGTATCTATTTTTATCTATTATGTGTAAATATATCTATCATGACCCAATTAAATAAGATATGAAATTTAAATCCTCATATGGATTACTGAAAGAAATTAATAGCGTATAGATTTGTGCATATCTAGTACGGTGGCCGAGTGGTTAAGGCGTTGGACTTAAGTTCCAATGGACGAATGTCCGCGTGGGTTCGAACCCCACCCGTACTAAGTCTTTTACTCAAGCTCCCCGTATTCCATTGTTACCAAGGGTGGTATATTTTGTTTTTATTTGTTAGTAAGATTACTCAACTGGTTACTAATGAATTTTCTTGAAATGTGGTGGAACGGTTGGACTCGTGTTAAAGACAAACCCATATGATTCTTGTCAATCAATTAATGTCGCCGCTTAAAATCATAAAGAGTATGTGTCAATTAAGCTCTAAAACATTATACGTGTATTTATCGGTACACGGCTCTATGTACTGCTCAAGTGACTGAAGTCAGTCACAGCCCAACATCCAAGCACTGGTCAATCGACTACTGCCTGGTGCAGCCCAAACATTGAATCATTCCTGATGTAGTCCTTCCCTCTGAGTGAGAGATAAAGGTGATGTGTATTGAAGTATCTTGAATACGGGCACCACAATGGTGGTCTTAGTGAAATTCCAATTCATAAACCTTCGGATAGGATGCGGACACCAAGTGGATCCACGTAAGACTTAAAAAACTTGTCAATGGACTATTGTCACATCTGAAACATAAAAAGCACTATGTACCAATTGGCGTAACACTCAACTTGGACAGAGATAGTTTCAACTCAGCAAATAATGGTATGGTCAGGTTGGTTTTCTCCTGGTACTCCGCTTTCCTCCCACACGAATGACAACATTTACGCTTTCATCCGCGCCAACGAGAGTGATTTATATAAGTTGTTAAAACTTGCTACGCAATCGTTTTAAAATAAATATAGTTTAAATAAAACTCAACAAATCGTAATGTCGTCCAATAACTGGTCCAGATAATAACACATGTACCTTCTTGGCAATGCAAAACGAATTGAACTGTTGACAAGTATCATAAGTACCCTGTGACACATGCATGTTGTGTGCAACTTCACATAGTACCTGCATTAAGACTGGTGCATAGCGATCCATCGTAAGCTTATGATAAATACACGTATATTGTTTTGAAGCTTAATTAATTCAGGCCCGTAGCCGCACTGAGGCACACCGAGTAAAAAAATTAAATAAATAAAATGCAAACAATATCCCTTTGCTGTATACAATGTTGACTGCTAGAGAGCTGAATGGTCAGTTAATAATTATATGTCTAAACTCATTAAATCAGAAAACTCAGGAAATCGCTTCTATGCCCCAACAATTTTATGGGGGACATGCCCCCGGACCACCCCCTAGATTGCGTCGTTTGAAACTTGCCTTTGGCTACGGTACTGTAATTTAATGATATAGAATTAACATTGTATGTTTCTATATAACGAAACACTGTACAGTTTAATTTATTAAAGCATTCTTCTTCTTCTTTTTCTTCTTCTTGTAATTAATCCTGCGTTTTCAAACTCAAGTTTGTATTGATAAGCATACGCTTTAGATCAATAATTAAATCTAAAATAGACATTTGTGGTGACAAATGAATGTTTCAGTTATTTATTTACGATAATGTAAATAGTTGTGTTAATATCTAGCACATTTTGAAAGTAACTAAATAAATATTAAAATGTTTAAAATGAAATGTAAATCACTTTTAAGTTTACTGAAAGAAGTTAATACAGTGTAACAGTGTTGATATCTAGTACGGTGGCCGAGTGGTTAAGGCGTTGGACTTAAGTTCCAATGGACGAATGTCCGCGTGGGTTCGAACCCCACCCGTACTAAGTGTTTTGCTCATGCTCCACGTAAACCATTGTTACCTCAGCCAAGGATGGTATATTTTGATTCATTTGTTACCAAGACTACGCAAAATCTTACAGATAATAACACGTGTACCATCTTGGCAATGCAAAACGAGTTGGACTGTTGACAATTATCGCCAGTACCCAGTAGCGACACATGCATGGTGTGTGCAACTTCACATAGTACCTGCATTAAGACTAGTACATATCGATCCACCATAAACTTATGACACGTATATTGTCTTAAAGCTTAATTAATTCAGGCCCGTAGCCACATTAGGGCACACCGAGGCAGCTACCTCGGTTAAAATTTCCAAAGCAAAAAAAATGCACAAAAATATCCCTTTGCAGTATAAAATGTTGACTGCTAGAGAGCTGAATGGCTAGTACATAGCTAAACGTCTAAACTCATTAAATCAGAAAACGCAGGAAATCACATCTATACTCCAACAATTGTATGGGGGGACATGCCCCCGGACCACCCCCTAGATTGCCTCCGTTGGAATTTGCCTACGGTACTGTAATTAATGCTGCGTGTTCAAACTCAAGTTTGTATTTATAAACATAGGCTTTAGATCAATAATAAAATCGTGAATAGACATTGGTGGTGACACATGAATGTTTTAGTTATTTATTTACGCTAATGTAAATAGTTGTGTTAATATCTAGCACATTTTGAAAGTAACTTAATAAATTTTAAAATGAAATTTAAATCCCCTTTTTATTCCTGAAAGAAGTTAACATTGTGCAGAGGTGATACATGTACATAGATAGTACTCGGCATTAATTTTCCTTCTCGCGAGACCTCATTCCTGGTGTAGTCCTTCCCTCTGAGTGAGAGATAAAGGTGATTTGTATTGAAGTATCTTGAATACGGGCACCACAATGGTGGTCTTAGTGTAATTCCAATTCATAACCCTTCGGATAGGAGGCGGACACCAAATAAATCCACGTAAGACTAACAGCACATGTCAATCGACTATGGTCACATCTGAAATATAAAAAGCACTATGTACCAATTGGCGTAACACCCACATTGGACAGAAATAGTTTCAACTCAACAAATGATTGTATGTTGGTCGCCATATCGGGCAGGTGGGTTTTCTCCGGGTATTCCGGTTTCCTCCCACACTAATGACCACATTTACGCTTTCATCCGAGCCAACGAGAGCGATTAATATAAGTTGTTTAAACATGCTTCGCAATCTTTGTAAAATAAATAAAGTTAAACAAAAAAAACCTCAACATATCGTAATGTCGTCCAACGCCGGTAAGCTAACAAGGCGAAGTGGTATAGGTCCAGATAATAACACTTGTACCTTCTTGGCAATGCACAACGAGTTGGACTGTTGGCACTTATCGTCAGTAGCCTGTGGCGACACATGCATGGTGTGTGCAACTTCACATAGTACATGCATTAAGACTAGTACATACCGATCCACCGTAAGCGTATGATAAATACACGTATATTGTTTTAAAGCTTAATTAATTCAGGCCCGTAGCCACACTGATGCACACCGAGGAAACTTCCTCGGTTAACATTTCCAAAGCAAACAAAATAAAAATGAAAAATTCAATAAATAAAATGACAAAATTATCCCTTTCCTTTATAAAATGTTGACTTATAGAGAGCTGAATGGCCAGTACATAATTACACGTCTAAACTTATTAAATCAGAAAACGCAGTAAATCACTTATATACATGGGGGGACATGCTCCCGAACCCCCTAGATTGCCTCGGTTGAAATTTGCCTACGGTACTGTAATTAATGCTGCGTGTTCAAACTCAAGTTTTTATTTATAAGCATAGGCTTTAGATCAATAATTAAATATAAAATAGACATTTGTGGTGACAAATAAATGTTTCAGTTATTTATTTATGCTAATGTAAATATTTGTGTTAATATCCATCATATTTTAAAAGTAACTAAATAGTACATGCAGCTCTTTGAATGGTAAACAAACGGGCGCCATTTTGAATACGCTTTATAGTAACTCATTTGCATATAAGGGAATATAAAGTAGGTCACGCGCGTGCGCGTCACTATAGAGCCTATTGATGATATATCGCGCAACTACCGATATCTTTACTTGTTGCGTATACGTCACCACCACCACCACTACCGACCTCTTTGCTTTTTTTGGTATACGCGTCACTATTGATGACGTTGCGCGCAACTACCGAGCTCTTTGCTTTTTTTGGTATACGCGTCACTATATAGCCTATTGGTAATAGCTTTATAAATAGCGATCTCGTACCATTCTATAAATATAGACTACGAACCTATCCATAAATAACTATTACGAACGCTTCTATATAAATATAGTCCGATTAGAACGGTCTTAGTACTCAAGCAGCTTCACGAGCTTCAACGAATATACGGGTAAGTTCATTATATTATTCAAGCTAGGCGTACGTTTTTATCGAGTAAGAAATCCTAATTACAAACTTAACCTATGTACGAAAATGAATAATATATATCGTTACGTATAATTCCATAAAAACGCGATAAATTATTAATAATCCGTAATGTACGTTTTAGAGCGGAGCACAGCTAACACCGCAAGATACATCTCAGTTTAGCCACCTCACCCCACAACATCAGTACAGAAAATGAAGGCGAAAACCGTTTGCCACAGTATTTACTACAAAATCCGTCATTAGTGTCATGGAAGGCCATAGAAATACTTAAACAAAATGAAATCAGCATGGAACCAAACACTGACACATTCATACATGTAATTATAAATATGATTCTAAAGTAATTAACGAGTTTACATACCACGGTTGTCATCTCTGAGCTGCAACATAGCTGATTAACCGATAAGCACAGAGTGCGCACATACCATGGCAAATTGTATCATGATTCTAAAGTAATTAATACGTTTACATATCACGGTTGCTTTCACCTGTCAATGCCATCCGTTAAAAGCTAAAGGTAAGACTGGTAATTAACCACCATCATTTCTCATAAAGGATTAACTGTTAAGACCGGAGCGCGTACATAGCTTAATCATGAGGTCATCCGCA
>CM026402.1:23944664-24010421 GCA_014843695.1 Archivesica marissinica | reverse complement strand
AACCGACCGACCGACCGACCGACCGACCGACAGACAGACAGACAGACAGACAGACAGACATACAGACAGACAGACAGACAGACAGACAGACAGACAGACAGACAGACAGACAGACAGACAGACAGACAGACAGACAGACAGACAGACAGACAGACAGACAGACAGGACAGACAGACAGACATACAGACAGACAGACAGACAGACAGACAGACAGACAGACAGACAGACAGACAGACAGACAGACAGACAGACAGACAGACAGACAGACAGACAGACAGACAGACAGACAGACAGACAGACAGACTATTTTATTGTCGTAAATCATACACAGTTTCTTGACACATATATACAGTATAACACATGATGTGATGATCAATCGACATAGCTTGATATTCAAAAACAATATACACAACAAAAGTTCTAATATCCCAAATTTCTATTACGTTACCTTTAAACTACATTCATTATGTTACCTTAAAATACATTAGTACAGTAGTATCTTATATTCTAACACGACCCAGCTAATAACATACATACTTGTAGAGTAAAATCTACCTCTGGTTATTCTGCGATATACCTACCTTGAACTATGCTGCGCGCGCACCGTGTTTTGGCTATTCCATTTATACAATGCGTGTAAAGTTTTACGAATGAAAGTCACGTGATGTTTGTAAAATACTACCGTGGGAATTCGCGGAAGTGAGCTATTTTTAGAATAAGATAATCTCTTGTCCGTCTTGTTTTTCTGTTAAGTAACGTTTCAGTTACTATTTTGTACAGTTTTATTTGACAAAATAAATAAAATTATTGATCAGTTACAACTTTCATTTATGCACTAGATTGATATTTTCCATAACAAATAACGTCATCACCCCTTACGCGGGAGGAAATTTCGAAAGCCAAATGCAGTGTTTGAAGACATACTATTAGAAGTAAGTCGTGTTAGAATCGAAATAATAAATATCAACCGTGGTATATCGCAGAATAACCCTCGTTTTCAAACTCGGGTTATTCTGCGATATATCACGGTTGGTACTTATTATTTAAAGTATACCATATACAGTATAATCATAGCGATTTGTATTGTATTATCTTATGACGATTATTGGGGGACCTCCCGTCGTCCTAATGTGTGGATGAACACCCACCAACTAAGCAGACCCAGGCCGTTTGAACAATCGCAACACGTAATGCAAAGTTCCAGTTAGGCGTTCAAGCCCATGAGGACATACATACATATTATATACAGTTAGCGAACAGTGTAAACATAATGCATGCGTTATATACAAATCAATGTGAGCTCCCATAAACATAACTTCTATGTGTACTTACATGTAATATTTATCTGATATGTGTCTTATTATTAAAGCAAACACATTTCTTTATATCTAACACGGAAAAGGTCAAAACACGCAACAAAACACAAACACAAACATACACATTTGAAGTTGTATCGTATATTGAATTACAGTCTACATCCGTTATGTCGAATTCCGTCGGACCGAACAAAATACTTCGACATAACCGACGCTTGATTTAACGAAATTCTATAAACAGATCCAGTTATATAAAAAAAGATAGTGTTTGAAACGGGACTTTGATCCGACTTCGAGATAACCGGATAATTCGACATAACTGACTTTGACATAACGGGTGTAGACTGTATTATAATTTTACGTATATCGCGAGTTGTATTATATAACAGCATACTATTGATACGTGCTACTTAAAAACGGTGACACATAAGCACACACAAAAGTGAATTAACATTTGTAATTTGTACAAATTATCAATGGTATATAAATTAATATAATTAATATCAAATTATGAATAAGCATGTTCACCTGATACAAATACTGTAAATTGTTCACCGATATGGATACCTAAACGGAGGTAATGTTTTATGACGCCACCTTGTATGCTACAATAGTTTACCAACGTTCGCACACTTTCTGTTGAGCAGTTCTTTATGATTGTACATCAGTTATCGATTTTATTCCAACTTTTTAACAATTTGTGCTGACGTCATCGATCCATGTACGGTGACCCAGATGACAGTGATTCCTGTCTCAAAGCGAGGCTCAGACTGGTTCTAAGTCTTTCCAGGTAAAGTTCGTTTTTCTCAACACGTTTTTCTTCCACGTTGTGCCATCTTGACGACAGTTCAGAGAGTTTGGATGTAGTGCGCACTCTGTGAAGACAGAACAATATTTCTTTTACCTACAGCTAGTATATCTGCATTCTATTTAGAATTTGAAGAGCTGTTAATTTGCTTATATATTTCTATGTACTGTTTTGTTGTCATAAATATGTAAATAAGCACTGTATATTGGTAATGAAGAGTATTTATGCGGTTTGTAAAAATCTATTTAATTAATTTATAGCAAGTTTGTTTGTTCGCGTTTTACGCCTTCGTCAGCACCACGTTGGACTATATCGCCAGCGAGCAGTTTACCAGGCAACACCGTTCCTGGGCAGGCTCCAGCGGTTAGCCAGTACTAAGTGCTTCAACTTCCGTAAGAAACTGTCAATGTCTTCATACAAATAGCCACGTCTTATCGTTGGCATCTTACTAGCCTTTAATTATTATTTTTTAATAAAAGTTTATTTAACGTCGCTACTGGTTGTTCATTTGAGCGACGGGCAGTTTACCTAACAACAGCTTTCCTGGGCAGGCTCCAGCGGTTAGCCAGTATCAACCTCCGTTAGAAACTGCCAACTTTTTCATATAACTAGACACAAGACACAGCCGTCTGAGCGGGGATCGAACCCGTGACCGTCAGTGATGATAGGTTACAGTGGTATACAAGTCATTAACCACTCGACCACGTAGGCGGCCGGAGCAAAAGGAAGAACATAGACAAATAGATAGAAAATATTACGCCGAAAATTAAAAGATACACAAACTTGGTATTATGACTTTTCATAGCTTACCTATTCATCGTCTTTATTGTAAAATGCGGATACAATTTAACACGACCTGTATCACCTGGACCGACATGCAGTTGGTTCAATCGGCATTCGTGCTTAGTTGTATCACCTGACCCGACATGCAGTTGGTCCAATCGGCATTCGTGTTTAGTTGTATCACCTGAACCGACATGCAGTTGGTCCAATCGGCATTCGTGTTTAGTTGTATCACCTGAACCGACATGCAGTTGGTCCAATCGACATTCGTGTTTAGTTGTATCAACACAACACAGTAAAGACGATTTGTTGTATAGGAGTACACACTGTGAGTCATGGGTAAAATACCTGTGCTAAGCAGCCAGCCAATGGAATCACATAAAGTGGCTGCTTAGCACAGGTGGCTGCTTAATAGAGGTTAAATGTATAATATTGTTGTAAATAATCATGTACATGATAGAAAATAAATATGTTTAAACCAAATGTATAATAAAACAACACATTGGGAAACTGGACACTGACTGCTTAATACAGCTTGGCTGCTTAACAGATGTAATGATCTAGAATTGTGTATTGCTGCTGTGTGTATAGGGACGGGCCGTTTAACTTAGGGACGGGCCGTTTAACTTAGAGACGGGCCGATTAACTTAGAGACGGGCCGATTAACTTAGAGACGGGCCGTTTAACTTAGAGACGGGCCGATTAACTTAGAGACGGGCCGTTTAACTTAGAGACGGGCCGATTAACTAATGTTGGAAAAACTTGTGGTCCAACCCTTTTGTTTTATCATGCTTTGTACTTGTTATTACTTAATGTTGTATTGTGTATTGCTGCTCCTGTACATGTATGATACATTCAATAAAATATGATTAAACTAAACTAAAAAAATAAACTGTGTATATTGCAAAGTCTACTTACCGTCTCTGACTGGAAATCTGTCTCTGCTGATCGAGTTCATTTCGTCGCCGGATAAACTCCCGGTCCCACCCACGGTCCTCCTCTCGCTGCCTGTCGTCAAGTAGTGTAACGTGCTTCAGATCCTTCCAGCTAGCATGTATGCCGGATTTATACATCTCGTGCACCTCATACAGCACCTGCAGTTAGAATGTCCCGTGTTTATGTCTTATGTTATGTCTCGTGTTTATGTCTGATGTGTACATAGATGTGTGGTAGCATGCACAGTTGTGTTGTAGTTATGTTTGTTTCATCTGGAGGTTTAAAGACGCATCAACAACGGAGGTCATACTATAATAATAATAATAATAATAAAGACCCATTAGATACGAGTGTATGGTGGGTCTCGATACCACAACCCACTAGATAATAATAATACTAATAATAACAATAATAATAATAATAATAAAGACCCATTAGATACGAGTGTATGGTGGGTCTCGATACCACAACCCACTAGATAATAATAATACTAATAATAACAATAATAATAATAATAATAAAGACCCATTAGATACGAGTGTATGGTGGGTCTCGATACCACAACCCACTAGATAATAATAATACTAATAATAACAATAATAATAATAATAATAAAGACCCATTAGATACGAGTGTATGGTGGGTCTCGATACCACAACCCACTAGATAATAATAATACTAATAATAACAATAATAATAATAATAATAAAGACCCATTAGATACGAGTGTATGGTGGGTCTCGATACCACAACCCACTAGATAATAATAATTTTTATAATAATAATAATAAAGACCCATTAGATACGAGTGTATGGTGGGTCTCGATACCACAACCCACTAGATAATAATAACAATAATAATAATAATAAAGACCCATTAGATACGAGTGTATGATAGGTCTCGATACCACAACCCACTAGATAATAATAATAATAATAATAAAGACCCATTAGATACGAGTGTATGATAGGTCTCGATACCACAACCCACTAGATAATAATAATAATAACAATAATAATAAAGACTATATTTAACGAGAGAACTCATTTGAACAATTACGTCAATGAGGCCATCAACAAATTAAAACATGAAATAGCGTAATGAAACATGTAAACACTAACCAGTAAAACTTTCATTGGAAGCAACTCTCCAGCTATTATTGGTGGTGCAAGATCCATGATGCCCTTCAGAGCAGTATTTCAGGCACGGACGGACATCTGGGTAGAACCACCGACCGCCAATACAATTACACGATATCATGACGTGAATAAATTCAATTAAAACGTGATTACAGCAACATTCTATCAGATGTTCTGCTTTATTAGACGTTGTATAATTATAGTGTATTATGACAGTCTGCCATTCACCAAAACTCTATGATTAATAATTACTAATATTGACATTCATAGAAACCAACTGGACACGTTATCAAAGTGTGATAGTGTGTATATTGTATATATAGCAATGGAAGTTTGTGACGAGATAATTCAACCTCAGTGCATGACATGGATATATGGATGGACATGTTTTCCTGGGCAGGTTTAGCCGACCTAAGCGGTTAACCAGTACTAAGAAATGTGTGTGAGGTGCCTTGCTCAATGACACTACATACGTGGCCTGACCGAGTATCGAACACGGAACCGTTCGATTCCAAATCCGACGCTCTACCACTGGACCACGAACGTCAAATGGGTACGGTGTCGGCTTTGTAACAGCGCGGTTGTGAGCTTGAGCCCAGCAGGAACTGTGTTGGTGGTGGCGATGTCCTTAAGCAAGGCACTAAACCCCACATTGGGGGCCTTCTCACTCTCTCATGGCGGTGACTTCCGCCAAAATGTAGGCCTGTGAAGCCAGTAAACAACTGTTGTTTATAAGAACATGCTTCCCACATCGAGCGTCCCAATCCTGTACTGACATATGCATGTTGGTGCTTGTAGCCTAATCCAAGACCAGACTAAGCATTTAAATCGCATTACTAACGCACACAACTTAATCACTTTAGTTTATAATATACGAGTGTTAACTAAACGTCTTAGTACGCTCGCCCACATGATTCGCCGGCGGCGAGGGTAAATAAGCTCAATCATCATCATCATCGAGCTAAATTGTACTAGAGGACATAGAAAACGCACACCTACATTATATGAATATTATTACATGAAAACGAAATACGACGGATTCCATTAAAGATATATCACATCTTTATTACAAAACACAAACTGAACAACTAAATATATTCCAAAATGTTTAAAACTATGTATTTATATAGTTATTGATTTTCATGTAAAAACACACTTATCCGAAGTGTTGCGTTTTCTATGCCCTCTAGTATACATATGTATAAACAAGACTCTACAGAGATATGGTCATCATAAATGGTACTACGTGTTTTAATAGTAATAAAGCTATTTATTTTGTCCATACAATAGTTTATACAAATTTATTTTAGCTGGATTGCGAAACATGTTCTTACAACTTGGAATCCATCGCCATGAGTAAGAGAGAAGAGGCAATGTGGAATTTAAATGCCTTGCATAAGAGCACAAGCGTAACGGCTCCACTGGAGGCTCGAACTCCGAACCGTTCGCACCTGAAGCGAACGCGCTACCACTGCACTATCGCGATTGTCCATACTATCATCTAGCAAAAGTATTTTGTAAAATTTAGTTACGGGTGCTCTAATGAATTAGTAATTTCCCCCTCCCCACATCACCCACCCTAACCACCAACATGTATACAGCACCGACACGAGACCTCGGTTTAAAGTCCCATCTGAAAGACTGTTAATTGTATTAGGGTCAGACGGCGATCGAACCTGCGATCCCTGGATTACCAGTCCAGCGTGTTACCACTGGACTACAGATCCGTCTGCAACTTTTATAGGGTATGTCTCATATTTATGTCTGATGCGTGCTAAACATATGTCGCCGCTGAGGGGTTGAGAATTAATACACAAACCTATGTCGCCGCTGAGGGGTTGAGAATTAATACACAAACCTATGTCGCCGCTGAGGGGATGAGAATTAATACACAAACCTATGTCGCCGCTGAGGGGTTGATAATTAATACACAAACCTATGTCGCCGCTGAGGGGTTGACAATTAATACACAAACCTATGTCGCCACTGAGGGGTTGTATGTCGCACCAACAGCTTAGGATATATGACGACTTAGTTTATACAAATTTATTTTAACTCGATTGCGAAACAAGTTACTACAACTTATATTAATCACTCTCGAGACTTCATTCCTGATGGAGTGGGGTTAGGAGGGAGAGAGGGAGATAGAGAGAGGGAGAGAGCTCTATGACGACTCTTCAGCTATTATTGATGGAGGAAGACCAATAATTCATTGCACAGACGGACACCAGGGTAGAACCACCGACTTCTGAAACCCTACGGATAGCTTCATCACATGAAATAATTCGATGTGATTCGAACCTACAGCGACATAGACATTCAATACACTATAAATTTATATAAGACTTATAATGAAATAAATTTAATTATGATTTTTAAGATATATTTAATATTAATATTTTCTTTTTAAAAGTACATTAATCTATTTTTCGATATATAAAATATAAAAGTAAAAAATATATTATTCCAGTTATCAACATCGTTTCCACGAATCTGCGCCGATGAGTGTGTGTTTACGTTTATATTTCGTTCCAGTTGCCAATATGGGCGACGCCTCTTAAATATAATAATCATTCATTTTTAGATTTTGGAGTATAGTGCAATGATATAGACAGAGAACAATACACGTGTACGGTGTAAAAGCACAGACACGCGACCTCGGTTTAAAGTCTCAACAGAAAGACTGTTAATATTAATACGGTCAGACGGGGGATCGAACCAGCGATCCCTGGATTCGTTGTCTCACGTGTTCACCAATGGACCCGCTGATGAATGTGCTCAGGTGTCAAATTACGTTAAAATGTCAAGCATGACTCTATTAGATACGCAGACGAAACATTTCAAACGCCTACACCTAACTCTACAGTGTTAATGCTAAATCTCTAATGGGAACAAAATACACACGACACTTATATATATGATGATGATGACGGATCTGTAGCCCAGTGGTAACACGCTGGACTGGTAATCCAGGGATCGCAGGTTCGATCCCCCGTCTGACCCTAATAAAATTAACAGTCTTTCAGATGGGACGTTAGACCGAGGTCTCGTGTCAGTGCTTTACACCGTGCACGTAAAAGAACCAGAGGAGACTCTGGAATGGGTCTATGTCTGTATCATTGCACTATCCTCCAAAATCTAAATGACTAATATCTTCAGGAGGCGTCGCTCATATGGGCAACCGGTAGCGACGATAAATAAACGTAAAACACACATATATAATGAATGTAATTGTACATAGTTAACTGTAATGTATAAGTTTTGAGACTTTAATAAATATTGATGTTTGTTTGTTTGTTTGCTTGGTTTTAGGGTCTAATGGCTCAGTAACAGCATACTAGGTTATTGTTTTAAAGTTTATTTAACGTCGCTATCGGCTGCCCATTTGAACGACGGGCAGTTTACCTAACAACACTTTTCATGGGCAGGCTTCAGCGGTTAACCAGTACTTGGTGCACCAACCTTCATAAGAAACTGCTAACTTGTTCATATAAATGAGGTACGGCCTGAGCGGGGCTCGAACCTCAGCGACCTTAACCACTCGACCACGGAGGCGGACTTGGGTCAAATGGCGACTCTCCAGCTGTTATTGGAGGCGGAAGTCCATGCATGGGTTCCTTTCCGAGCAGTAGTTCTATACGTAAAACGTATAGCTTCATGATTTGAATGCATTCGACATCCCCATTAATCATCATCATCATCATCATCATCATCATCTAGAGTGATTGCGTCACTCTGCATAGAGTATGTATGCATGTATGTCAAACCCCTTGCTGGGACGTAGACATGTTTTCATGGGCAGGCTTAACCGACCTAAGTTGTTAACCAGTACTAAGCAATGTGTGTGAGATGCCATGCTCAATGACACTACATACGTGGCCTGACCGAGTATCGAACCCGGGACCGATCGTTTCCAAATCCGACGCTCTACCACTGGACCACGGATGCCACACTGTATACTCGTAATGTAAATATTAAAGATTGAAACTACATGTTTGTACTTACACGGTAAACAGGATATATTCCAAACAAGATATTTATCTTACAACCATTAGTCTATGTTGATATAATAATATTTCTATCATACAGTCAACCTATAAATTGAAAGTAATAAAACAGCCTACAACAGTGTCCGAACAATGTACACCATTTAATAAACTGACATCAACACATTAAATGTGAAATAGAATGTCTCTTATGCGTGTGGGTTCAATTAAAAGTCGCCAAATGGAATTACAAATTCATGTTGAAAACAAAAATGAAAAGTCTGAACTCTTTCTTTAGAATAGAACGTCTTAATTGTGCTAAGCCATTAATCTTAGTTATAATTTGTTGTACAAAGAATAAAACCATAGGATTAATAGAATCCCATTTCAAGTGTTAATCTGTAAAATGTGCGAAGCATATCGGATGTTAAACCTAAAGGATATATTGATTTTAGCATTCACACTTTGTACTTCTATATTCAGACTGCTGAAATTAATAAAAGTAGGCTTGATATATGCAGCTACTGTGCAATATGACACTTCATGTGGAAAGAACGATTATGGGCTTAATTTTAAAACAAGTCTAAGTTATACAATAATGAAACAACAGTTCTGTCTGGAAGCTACCGCCAATATCGTTGATGTATATATCCGCAACCGCTAGTATCGCCGGTATATACCATCAATCGCTAGTATCGCCGGTGTATACTATCAGTCGCTAGTATCACCGGTGTATACCATCAATCGCTAGTATCGCCGGTGTATACCATCATCAGCTAGTATCGCCGGTGTATACCACCAACCGCTAGTATCGCCCGGGTATACCATCAATCGCTAGTATCGTCTGGGTATACCATCAATCGCTAGTATTGCCCCGGGTATACCTTCAGTCGCTAGTATCGCCGGTGTATACCATCAGCCGCTAGTATCCCCGGTGTATACCATAAGCCGCTAGTATCGCCCGGGTATACCATAAGCCGCTAGTATCGCCGATGTATACCATAAGCTGCTAGTATCGCCGGTGTATACCATCAGCAGCTAGTATCGCCCGGGTATACCATCAGCCGCTAGTATCGCCCGGGTATACCATAAGCCGCTAGTATCGCCGGTGTATACCATCAGCCGCTAGTATCGCCCGGGTATACCATAAGCCGCTAGTATCGCCGGTGTATACCATCACTCGCTAGTATCGCCGGTGTATACCATCACTCGCTAGTATCGCCGGTGTATACCATCAGTCACTAGTATCGCCGGTGTTTACCATAAGCCGCTAGTATCGCCGGTGTATACCATCAGTCGCTAGTATCGCCGGTGTATACCATCAGTCGCTAATATCGCCGGTGTATACCATGAGCCGCTAGTATCGCCGGTGTATACCATAAGCTGCTAGTATCGCCCGGGTATACCATCATTCGCTAGTATTGCCGGTGTATACCATCAGTCGCTAGTATCACCCGGGTATACCATCAGTCGCTAGTATCACCCGGGTATACAATCAGCCGCTAGTATCGCTGGTGTATACCATCAGCAGCTAGTATCGCCCGGTATACAATCAGCCGCTAGTATCGCCGGTGTATACCATCAGTCGCTAGTATCACCCGGGTATACAATCAGCCGCTAGTATCGCTGGTGTATACCATCAGCAGCTAGTATCGCCCGGGTATACAATCAGCCGCTAGTATCGCTGGTGTATACCATCAGCAGCTAGTATCGCCCGGGTATACCATCAGCCGCTAGTATCGCCCGGGTATACCATCAGCCGCTAGTATCGCCCGGGTATACCATCAGTCGCTAGTATCGCCCGGGTATACCATCAGTCGCTAGTATCGCCCGGGTATACCATTAGCCGCTAGTATCGCCCGGGTATACAATCAGTCGCTAGTATCGCTGGTGTATACCATCAGCCGCTAGTATCGCCGGTGTATACCATCAGTCGCTAGTATCGCCGGTGTATGCCATCAGCCGCTAGAATCGCCGGTGTATACCATCAGTCGCTAGTATCGCCGGTGTATACCATCAGTCGCTAGTATCGCCGGTGTATGCCATCAGCCGCTAGTATCGCCGGTGTATACCATCAGTATATAGTATCGCCGGTGTATACCACCAGTCTATAGTATCGCAGGTGTATACCATCAGTCGCTAGTATCGCCGGTGTATACCATCAGTATACAGTATCGCCGGTGTATACCATCAGTCTATAGTATCGCCGGTGTATACCATCAGTCTATAGTATCGCCTGTGTATACCATCAGTCGCTAGTATCGCCGGTGTATACCATCAGTATATAGTATCGCCGGTGTATACCATCAGTATATAGTATCGCCGGTGTATACCATCAGTCTATAGTATCGCCGGTGTATACCATCAGTCTATAGTATCGCCGGTGTATACCATCAGTCTATATTATCGCCGGTGTATACCATCAGTCGCTAGTATCGCCGGTGTATACCATCAGTATATAGTATCGCCGGTGTATACCATCAGTATATAGTATCGCCGTTGTATACCATCAGTCTATAGTATCGCCGGTGTATACCATCAGTCGCTAGTATCGCCGGTGTATACCATCAGTCTATAGTATCACCGGTGTATACCATCAGTCTATAGTATCGCCGGTGTATACCATCAGTCTATAGTATCGCCGGTGTATACCATCAGTCTATAGTATCGCCGGTGTATACCATCAGTCTATAGTATCGCCGGTGTATACCATCAGTCTATAGTATCGCCGGTGTATACCATCAGTCGCTAGTATCGCCGGTGTATACCATCAGTCTATAGTATCACCGGTGTATACCATCAGTCGCTAGTATCGCCGGTGTATACCATCAGTCGCTAGTATCGCCGGTGTATACCATCAGTCGCTAGTATCGCCGGTGTATACCATCAGTCGCTAGTATCACCGGTATATACCATCAGCCGCTAGTATCGCCGGTGTATACCATCAGTCGCTAGTATCACCGGTGTATACCATCAGTATATAGTATCGCCGGTGTATACCATCAGTATATATTATCGCCGGTGTATACCATCAGTCTATAGTATCGCCGGTGTATACTATCAGTCTATAGTATCGCCGGTGTATACCATCAGTCGCTAGTATCGCCGGTGTATACCATCAGTCTATAGTATCGCCGGTGTATAGCATCAGTCGCTAGTATCGCCGGTGTATACCATCAGTCGCTAGTATCGCCGGTGTATACCATCAGTATATAGTATCGCCGGTGTATACCATCAGTATATAGTATCACCGGTGTATACCATCAGTATATAGTATTTCCGGTGTATACCATCAGTATATAGTATCTCCGGTGTATACCTTCAGTCGCTAGTATCGCCGGTGTATACCATCAGTATATAGTATCGCCGGTGTATACCATCAGTCGCTAGTATCGCCGGTGTATACCATCAGTCGCTAGTATCACCGGTGTATACTATCAGTCGCTAGTATCGCCGGTGTATACCATCAGTCGCTAATATCGCCGGTGTATACCATGAGCCGCTAGTATCGCCGGTGTATACCATAAGCTGCTAGTATCGCCCGGGTATACCATCATTCGCTAGTATTGCCGGTGTATACCATCAGTCGCTAGTATCACCCGGGTATACCATCAGTCGCTAGTATCACCCGGGTATACAATCAGCCGCTAGTATCGCTGGTGTATACCATCAGCAGCTAGTATCGCCCGGGTATACAATCAGCCGCTAGTATCGCCGGTGTATACCATCAGTCGCTAGTATCACCCGGGTATACAATCAGCCGCTAGTATCGCTGGTGTATACCATCAGCAGCTAGTATCGCCCGGGTATACAATCAGCCGCTAGTATCGCTGGTGTATACCATCAGCAGCTAGTATCGCCCGGGTATACCATCAGCCGCTAGTATCGCCCGGGTATACCATCAGCCGCTAGTATCGCCCGGGTATACCATCAGTCGCTAGTATCGCCCGGGTATACCATCAGTCGCTAGTATCGCCCGGGTATACCATTAGCCGCTAGTATCGCCCGGGTATACAATCAGTCGCTAGTATCGCTGGTGTATACCATCAGCCGCTAGTATCGCCGGTGTATACCATCAGTCGCTAGTATCGCCGGTGTATGCCATCAGCCGCTAGAATCGCCGGTGTATACCATCAGTCGCTAGTATCGCCGGTGTATACCATCAGTCGCTAGTATCGCCGGTGTATACCATCAGTATATAGTATCGCCAGTGTATACCATCAGTCGCTAGTATCGCCGGTGTATACCATCAGTCGTTAGTATCGCCGGTGTATACCATCAGTCGCTAGTATCGCCGGTGTATGCCATCAGCCGCTAGTATCGCCGGTGTATACCATCAGTATATAGTATCGCCGGTGTATACCACCAGTCTATAGTATCGCAGGTGTATACCATCAGTCGCTAGTATCGCCGGTGTATACCATCAGTATATAGTATCGCCGGTGTATACCATCAGTCTATAGTATCGCCGGTGTATACCATCAGTCTATAGTATCGCCGGTGTATACCATCAGTCGCTAGTATCGCCGGTGTATACCATCAGTATATAGTATCGCCGGTGTATACCATCAGTATATAGTATCGCCGGTGTATACCATCAGTCTATAGTATCGCCGGTGTATACCATCAGTCTATAGTATCGCCGGTGTATACCATCAGTCTATAGTATCGCCGGTGTATACCATCAGTCGCTAGTATCGCCGGTGTATACCATCAGTATATAGTATCGCCGGTGTATACCATCAGTATATAGTATCGCCGGTGTATACCATCAGTCTATAGTATCGCCGGTGTATACCATCAGTCTATAGTATCGCCGGTGTATACCATCAGTCTATAGTATCGCCGGTGTATACCATCAGTCTATAGTATCGCCGGTGTATACCATCAGTCTATAGTATCGCCGGTGTATACCATCAGTCTATAGTATCGCCGGTGTATACCATCAGTCTATAGTATCGCCGGTGTATACCATCAGTCGCTAGTATCGCCGGTGTATACCATCAGTCTATAGTATCACCGGTGTATACCATCAGTCGCTAGTATCGCCGGTGTATACCATCAGTCGCTAGTATCGCCGGTGTATACCATCAGTCGCTAGTATCGCCGGTGTATACCATCAGTCGCTAGTATCACCGGTATATACCATCAGCCGCTAGTATCGCCGGTGTATACCATCAGTCGCTAGTATCACCGGTGTATACCATCAGTATATAGTATCGCCGGTGTATACCATCTGTATATAGTATCGCCGGTGTATACCATCAGTCTATAGTATCGCCGGTGTATACTATCAGTCTATAGTATCGCCGGTGTATACCATCAGTCGCTAGTATCGCCGGTGTATACCATCAGTCGCTAGTATCGCCGGTGTATACCATCAGTCGCTAGTATCACCGGTATATACCATCAGCCGCTAGTATCGCCGGTGTATACCATCAGTCGCTAGTATCACCGGTGTATACCATCAGTATATAGTATCGCCGGTGTATACCATCTGTATATAGTATCGCCGGTGTATACCATCAGTCTATAGTATCGCCGGTGTATACTATCAGTCTATAGTATCGCCGGTGTATACCATCAGTCGCTAGTATCGCCGGTGTATACCATCAGTCTATAGTATCGCCGGTGTATAGCATCAGTCGCTAGTATTGCCGGTGTATACCATCAGTCGCTAGTATCGCCGGTGTATACCATCAGTATATAGTATCGCCGGTGTATACCATCAGTATATAGTATCACCGGTGTATACCATCAGTATATAGTATTTCCGGTGTATACCATCAGTATATAGTATCTCCGGTGTATACCATCAGTCGCTAGTATCGCCGGTGTATACCATCAGTATATAGTATCGCCGGTGTATACCATCAGTCGCTAGTATCGCCGGTGTATACCATCAGTCGCTAGTATCACCGGTGTATACCATCAGTCGCTAGTATCGCGGTGTATACCATCAGTCTATAGTATCGCCGGTGTATACCACCAGTCGCTAGTATCGCCGGTGTATACCATCAGTCTATAGTATCGCCGGTGTATACCATCCGTCTATAGTATCGCCGGTGTATACCATCAGTCTATAGTATCGTCGGTGTATACCATCAGTCTATAGTATCGCCGGTGTATACCATCAGTCTATAGTATCGCCGGTGTATACTATCAGTCTATAGTATCGCCGGTGTATACCATCAGTCGCTAGTATCGCCGGTGTATACCATCAGTCAAACCCAACACACCAACCAACCACACCAACCCAACCACAATATAGTATCGCCGGTGTATACCATCAGTATATAGTATCACCGGTGTATACCATCAGTATATAGTATCTCCGGTGTATACCATCAGTATATAGTATCTCCGGTGTATACCATCAGTCGCTAGTATCACCGGTGTATACCATCAGTATATAGTATCGCCGGTGTATACCATCAGTATATAGTATCGCCGGTGTATACCATCAGTCTATAGTATCACCGGTGTATACCATCAGTCGCTAGAATCGCCGGTGTATACCATCAGTATATAGTATCACCGGTGTATACCATCAGTATATAGTATCACCGGTGTATACCATCAGTATATAGTATCGCCGGTGTATACTATCAGTCTATAGTATCGCCGGTGTATACAATCAGTCGCTAGTATCACCGGTGTATACCATCAGTATATAGTATCGCCGGTGTATACCATCAGTATATAGTATCGCCGGTGTATACCATCAGTATATAGTATAACCGGTGTATACCATCAGTCGCTAGTATCGCCGGTGTATACCATCAGTCGCTAGTATCGCCGGTGTATACCATCAGTATATAGTATCACCGGTGTATACCATCAGTCGCTAGTATCGCCGGTGTATACAATCAGTATATAGTATCGCCGGTGTATACCATCAGTATATAGTATCGCCGGTGTATACCATCAGTATATAGAATCGCCGGTGTATACCATCAGTCTATAGTATCGCCGGTGTATACCATCAGTCTATAGTATCGCCGGTGTATACCATCAGTCTATAGTATCGCCGGTGTATACCATCAGTCGCTAGTATCGCCGGTGTATACCATCAGTCGCTGGTATCGCCGGTGTATACCATCAGTATATAGTATCACCGGTGTATACTATCAGTATATAGCATCACCGGTGTATACTATCAGTATATAGTATCACCGGTGTATACCATCAGTCGCTAGTATCGCCGGTGTATACCATCAGTATATAGTATCACCGGTGTATACCATCAGTATATAGTATCGCCGGTGTATACCATCAGTATATCGTATCACCGGTGTATACCATCAGTATATAGTATCGCCGGTGTATACCATCAGTCGCTAGTATCGCCGGTGTATACCATCAGTATATAGTATCGCCGGTGTATACCATCAGTCGCTAGTATCGCCGGTGTATGCCATCAGTATATAGTATCGCAGGTGTATACCATCAGTATATAGTATCGCAGGTGTATACCATCAGTCTATAGTATCGCAGGTGTATACCATCAGTCGCTAGTATCGCCGGTGTATACCATCAGTATATAGTATCGCAGGTGTATACCATCAGTCTATAGTATCGCCGGTGTATACCATCAGTCGCTAGTATCGCAGGTGTATACCATCAGTCTATAGTATCGCAGGTGTATACTATCAGTCGCTAATATCGCCGGTGTATACCATCAGTCTATAGTATCGCCGGTGTATACCATCAGTCGCTAGTATCGCCGGTGTATACCATCAGTATATAGTATCGCCGGTGTATACCATCAGTCTATAGTATCGCAGGTGTATACTATCAGTCTATAGTATCGCAGGTGTATACCATCAGTATATAGTATCGCCGGTGTATACCATCAGTATATAGTATTTCCGGTGTATACCATCAGTATATAGTATCGCAGGTGTATACCATCAGTCGCTTGTATCGCCGGTGTATACCATCAGTCGCTAGTATGGCCGGTGTATACCATCAGTCTATAGTATCGCAGGTGTATACTATCAGTCTATAGTATCGCCGGTGTATACCATCAGTCTATAGTATCGCCGGTGTATACCATCAGTCTATAGTATCGCCGGTGTATAGCATCAGTCGCTAGTATCGCCGGTGTATACCATCAGTCGCTAGTATCGCCGGTGTATACCATCAGTATATAGTATCGCCGGTGTATACCATCAGTATATAGTATCACCGGTGTATACCATCAGTATATAGTATTTCCGGTGTATACCATCAGTATATAGTATCTCCGGTGTATACCATCAGTCGCTAGTATCGCCGGTGTATACCATCAGTATATAGTATCGCCGGTGTATACCATCAGTCGCTAGTATCGCCGGTGTATACCATCAGTCGCTAGTATCACCGGTGTATACCATCAGTCGCTAGTATCGCCGGTGTATACCATCAGTCTATAGTATCGCCGGTGTATACCATCAGTATATAGTATCACCGGTGTATACCATCAGTATATAGTATCGCCGGTGTATACCATCAGTCTATAGTATCGCCGGTGTATACCATCAGTCGCTAGTATCACCGGTGTATACCATCAGTATATAGTATCGCCGGTGTATACCATCAGTATATAGTATCGCCGGTGTATACCATCAGTCTATAGTATCGCCGGTGTATACCATCAGTCGCTAGTATCGCCGGTGTATACCATCAGTATATAGTATCACCGGTGTATACCATCAGTATATAGTATCGCCGGTGTATACCATCAGTATATAGTATCGCCGGTGTATACCATCAGTATATAGTATCGCCGGTGTATACCATCAGTCGCTAGTATCGCCGGTGTATACCATCAGTATATAGTATCGCCGGTGTATGCCATCAGTCGCTAGTATCGCCGGTGTATACCATCAGTATATAGTATCGCTGGTGTATACCATCAGTATATAGTATCGCCGGTGTATACCATCAGTATATAGTATCGCCGGTGTATACCATCAGTATATAGTATAACCGGTGTATACCATCAGTCGCTAGTATCGCCGGTGTATACCATCAGTCGCTAGTATCGCCGGTGTATACCATCAGTATATAGTATCACCGGTGTATACCATCAGTCGCTAGTATCGCCGGTGTATACCATCAGTATATAGTATCGCCGGTGTATACCATCAGTATATAGTATCGCCGGTGTATACCATCAGTATATAGTATCGCCGGTGTATACCATCAGTCTATAGTATCGCCGGTGTATACCATCAGTCTATAGTATCGCCGGTGTATACCATCAGTCTATAGTATCGCCGGTGTATACTATCAGTCGCTAGTATCGCCGGTGTATACCATCAGTCGCTAGTATCGCCGGTGTATACCATCAGTATATAGTATCACCGGTGTATACCATCAGTATATAGTATCGCCGGTGTATACCATCAGTATATCGTATCACCGGTGTATACCATCAGTATATAGTATCGCCGGTGTATACCATCAGTCGCTAGTATCGCCGGTGTATACCATCAGTATATAGTATCGCCGGTGTATACCATCAGTCGCTAGTATCGCCGGTGTATGCCATCAGTATATAGTATCGCAGGTGTATACCATCAGTCTATAGTATCGCAGGTGTATACCATCAGTCTATAGTATCGCAGGTGTATACCATCAGTCGCTAGTATCGCCGGTGTATACCATCAGTATATAGTATCGCAGGTGTATACCATCAGTCTATAGTATCGCCGGTGTATACCATCAGTCGCTAGTATCGCAGGTGTATACCATCAGTCTATAGTATCGCAGGTGTATACCATCAGTCGCTAATATCGCCGGTGTATACCATCAGTCTATAGTATCGCCGGTGTATACCATCAGTCGCTAGTATCGCCGGTGTATACCATCAGTATATAGTATCGCCGGTGTATACCATCAGTCTATAGTATCGCAGGTGTATACTATCAGTCTATAGTATCGCAGGTGTATACCATCAGTATATAGTATCGCCGGTGTATACCATCAGTATATAGTATTTCCGGTGTATACCATCAGTATATAGTATCGCAGGTGTATACCATCAGTCGCTTGTATCGCCGGTGTATACCATCAGTCGCTAGTATCGCCGGTGTATACCATCAGTCTATAGTATCGCAGGTGTATACCATCAGTCGCTAGTATCGCCGGTGTATACCATCAGTCTATAGTATCGCAGGTGTATACCATCAGTCGCTAGTATCGCCGGTGTATACCATCAATCTATAGTATCGCCGGTGTATACCATCAGTCGCTAGTATCGCCGGTGTATGCCATCAGCCGCTAGTATCGCCGGTGTATACCATCAGTATATAGTATCGCCGGTGTATACCACCAGTCTATAGTATCGCAGGTGTATACCATCAGTCGCTAGTATCGCCGGTGTATACATCAGTATATAGTATCGCCGGTGTATACCATCAGTATATAGTATCGCCGGTGTATACCATCAGTCTATAGTATCGCCGGTGTATACCATCAGTCGCTAGTATCGCCGGTGTATACCATCAGTATATAGTATCGCCGGTGTATACCATCAGTATATAGTATCGCCGGTGTATACCATCAGTCTATAGTATCGCCGGTGTATACCATCAGTCTATAGTATCGCCGGTGTATACCATCAGTCTATATTATCGCCGGTGTATACCATCAGTCGCTAGTATCGCCGGTGTATACCATCAGTATATAGTATCGCCGGTGTATACCATCAGTATATAGTATCGCCGTTGTATACCATCAGTCTATAGTATCGCCGGTGTATACCATCAGTCGCTAGTATCGCCGGTGTATACCATCAGTCTATAGTATCGCCGGTGTATACCATCAGTCTATAGTATCGCCGGTGTATACCATCAGTCTATAGTATCGCCGGTGTATACCATCAGTCTATAGTATCGCCGGTGTATACCATCAGTCTATAGTATCGCCGGTGTATACCATCAGTCGCTAGTATCGCCGGTGTATACCATCAGTCTATAGTATCACCGGTGTATACCATCAGTCGCTAGTATCGCCGGTGTATACCATCAGTCGCTAGTATCGCCGGTGTATACCATCAGTCGCTAGTATCGCCGGTGTATACCATCAGTCGCTAGTATCACCGGTATATACCATCAGCCGCTAGTATCGCCGGTGTATACCATCAGTCGCTAGTATCACCGGTGTATACCATCAGTATATAGTATCGCCGGTGTATACCATCAGTATATAGTATCGCCGGTGTATAGCATCAGTCTATAGTATCGCCGGTGTATACTATCAGTCTATAGTATCGCCGGTGTATACCATCAGTCGCTAGTATCGCCGGTGTATACCATCAGTCTATAGTATCGCCGGTGTATAGCATCAGTCGCTAGTATCGCCGGTGTATACCATCAGTCGCTAGTATCGCCGGTGTATACCATCAGTATATAGTATCGCCGGTGTATACCATCAGTATATAGTATCACCGGTGTATACCATCAGTATATAGTATTTCCGGTGTATACCATCAGTATATAGTATCTCCGGTGTATACCATCAGTCGCTAGTATCGCCGGTGTATACCATCAGTATATAGTATCGCCGGTGTATACCATCAGTCGCTAGTATCGCCGGTGTATACCATCAGTCGCTAGTATCACCGGTGTATACCATCAGTCGCTAGTATCGCCGGTGTATACCATCAGTCTATAGTATCGCCGGTGTATACCATCAGTATATAGTATCACCGGTGTATACCATCAGTATATAGTATCGCCGGTGTATACCATCAGTCTATAGTATCGCCGGTGTATACCATCAGTCGCTAGTATCACCGGTGTATACCATCAGTATATAGTATCGCCGGTGTATACCATCAGTATATAGTATCGCCGGTGTATACCATCAGTCTATAGTATCGCCGGTGTATACCATCAGTCGCTAGTATCGCCGGTGTATACCATCAGTATATAGTATCACCGGTGTATACCATCAGTATATAGTATCGCCGGTGTATACCATCAGTCGCTAGTATCGCCGGTGTATACCATCAGTATATAGTATCGCCGGTGTATACTATCAGTATATAGTATCGCTGGTGTATACCATCAGTATATAGTATCGCCGGTGTATACCATCAGTATATAGTATCGCCGGTGTATACCATCAGTATATAGTATAACCGGTGTATACCATCAGTCGCTAGTATCGCCGGTGTATACCATCAGTCGCTAGTATCGCCGGTGTATACCATCAGTATATAGTATCACCGGTGTATACGATCAGTCGCTAGTATCGCCGGTGTATACCATCAGTATATAGTATCGCCGGTGTATACCATCAGTATATAGTATCGCCGGTGTATAACATCAGTATATAGAATCGCTGGTGTATACCATCAGTCTATAGTATCGCCGGTGTATACCATCAGTCAATAGTATCGCCGGTGTATACCATCAGTCTATAGTATCGCCGGTGTATACCATCAGTCGCTAGTATCGCCGGTGTATACCATCAGTCGCTGGTATCGCCGGTGTATACCATCAGTATATAGTATCACCGGTGTATACTATCAGTATATAGCATCACCGGTGTATACTATCAGTATATAGTATCACCGGTGTATACCATCAGTCGCTAGTATCGCCGGTGTATACCATCAGTATATAGTATCACCGGTGTATACCATCAGTATATAGTATCGCCGGTGTATACCATCAGTATATCGTATCACCGGTGTATACCATCAGTATATAGTATCGCCGGTGTATACCATCAGTCGCTAGTATCGCCGGTGTATACCATCAGTATATAGTATCGCCGGTGTATACCATCAGTCGCTAGTATCGCCGGTGTATGCCATCAGTATATAGTATCGCAGGTGTATACCATCAGTCTATAGTATCGCAGGTGTATACCATCAGTCTATAGTATCGCAGGTGTATACCATCAGTCGCTAGTATCGCCGGTGTATACCATCAGTATATAGTATCGCAGGTGTATACCATCAGTCTATAGTATCGCCGGTGTATACCATCAGTCGCTAGTATCGCAGGTGTATACCATCAGTCTATAGTATCGCAGGTGTATACCATCAGTCGCTAATATCGCCGGTGTATACCATCAGTCTATAGTATCGCCGGTGTATACCATCAGTCGCTAGTATCGCCGGTGTATACCATCAGTATATAGTATCGCCGGTGTATACCATCAGTCTATAGTATCGCAGGTGTATACTATCAGTCTATAATATCGCAGGTGTATACCATCAGTATATAGTATCGCCGGTGTATACCATCAGTATATAGTATTTCCGGTGTATAACATCAGTATATAGTATCGCAGGTGTATACCATCAGTCGCTTGTATCGCCGGTGTATACCATCAGTCGCTAGTATCGCCGGTGTATACCATCAGTATATAGTATCGCCGGTGTATACCATCAGTCGCTAGTATCGCCGGTGTATGCCATCAGTATATAGTATCGCAGGTGTATACCATCAGTCTATAGTATCGCAGGTGTATACCATCAGTCTATAGTATCGCAGGTGTATACCATCAGTCGCTAGTATCGCCGGTGTATACCATCAGTCTATAGTATCGCCGGTGTATACCATCAGTCTATAGTATCGCCGGTGTATACCATCAGTCGCTAGTATCGCCGGTGTATACCATCAGTCGCTAGTATCGCCGGTGTATACCATCAGTATATAGTATCGCCGGTGTATACCATCAGTATATAGTATCACCGGTGTATACCATCAGTATATAGTATCGCCGGTGTATACCATCAGTCGCTAGTATCGCCGGTGTATACCATCAGTATATAGTATCACCGGTGTATACCATCAGTATATAGTATCGCCGGTGTATACCATCAGTATATCGTATCACCGGTGTATACCATCAGTATATAGTATCGCCGGTGTATACCATCAGTCGCTAGTATCGCCGGTGTATACCATCAGTATATAGTATCGCCGGTGTATACCATCAGTCGCTAGTATCGCCGGTGTATACCATCAGTATATAGTATCGCAGGTGTATACCATCAGTCTATAGTATCGCAGGTGTATACCATCAGTCTATAGTATCGCAGGTGTATACCATCAGTCGCTAGTATCGCCGGTGTATACCATCAGTATATAGTATCGCAGGTGTATACCATCAGTCTATAGTATCGCCGGTGTATACCATCAGTCGCTAGTATCGCAGGTGTATACCATCAGTCTATAGTATCGCAGGTGTATACCATCAGTCGCTAATATCGCCGGTGTATACCATCAGTCTATAGTATCGCCGGTGTATACCATCAGTCGCTAGTATCGCCGGTGTATACCATCAGTATATAGTATCGCCGGTGTATACCATCAGTCTATAGTATCGCAGGTGTATACTATCAGTCTATAGTATCGCAGGTGTATACCATCAGTATATAGTATCGCCGGTGTATACCATCAGTATATAGTATTTCCGGTGTATACCATCAGTATATAGTATCGCAGGTGTATACCATCAGTCGCTTGTATCGCCGGTGTATACCATCAGTCGCTAGTATCGCCGGTGTATACCATCAGTCTATAGTATCGCCGGTGTATACCATCAGTCTATAGTATCGCCGGTGTATACCATCAGTCTATAGTATCGCCGGTGTATACCATCAGTCTATAGTATCGCCGGTGTATACCATCAGTCGCTAGTATCGCCGGTGTATACCATCAGTCGCTAGTATCGCCGGTGTATACCATCAGTATATAGTATCGCCGGTGTATACCATCAGTATATAGTATCACCGGTGTATACCATCAGTATATAGTATTCCGGTGTATACCATCAGTATATAGTATCTCCGGTGTATACCATCAGTCGCTAGTATCGCCGGTGTATACCATCAGTATATAGTATCGCCGGTGTATACCATCAGTCTATAGTATCGCCGGTGTATACCATCAGTCGCTAGTATCGCCGGTGTATACCATCAGTCGCTAGTATCGCCGGTGTATACCATCAGTATATAGTATCGCCGGTGTATACCATCAGTATATAGTATCGCCGGTGTATACCATCAGTATATAGTATCGCCGGTGTATACCATCAGTCTATAGTATCGCCGGTGTATACCATCAGTCGCTAGTATCCCGGTGTATACCATCAGTATATAGTATCGCCGGTGTATACCATCAGTATATAGTATCGCCGGTGTATACCATCAGTCTATAGTATCGCCGGTGTATACCATCAGTCGCTAGTATCGCCGGTGTATACCATCAGTCTATAGTATCGCCGGTGTATACCATCAGTATATAGTATCACCGGTGTATACCATCAGTATATAGTATCGCCGGTGTATACCATCAGTCTATAGTATCGCCGGTGTATACCATCAGTCGCTAGTATCGCCGGTGTATACCATCAGTATATAGTATCGCCGGTGTATACCATCAGTATATAGTATCGCCGGTGTATACCATCAGTCTATAGTATCGCCGGTGTATACCATCAGTCGCTAGTATCGCCGGTGTATACCATCAGTCTATAGTATCACCGGTGTATACCATCAGTATATAGTATCGCCGGTGTATACCATCAGTCGCTAGTATCGCCGGTGTATACCATCAGTATATAGTATCGCCGGTGTATACTATCAGTATATAGTATCGCTGGTGTATACCATCAGTATATAGTATCGCCGGTGTATACCATCAGTATATAGTATCGCCGGTGTATACCATCAGTATATAGTATAACCGGTGTATACCATCAGTCGCTAGTATCGCCGGTGTATACCATCAGTCGCTAGTATCGCCGGTGTATACCATCAGTATATAGTATCACCGGTGTATACCATCAGTCGCTAGTATCGCCGGTGTATACCATCAGTATATAGTATCGCCGGTGTATACCATCAGTATATAGTATCGCCGGTGTATAACATCAGTATATAGAATCGCTGGTGTATACCATCAGTCTATAGTATCGCCGGTGTATACCATCAGTCAATAGTATCGCCGGTGTATACCATCAGTCTATAGTATCGCCGGTGTATACCATCAGTCCTAGTATCGCAGGTGTATACCATCAGTCTATAGTATCGCAGGTGTATACCATCAGTATATAGTATCGCCGGTGTATACCATCAGTATATAGTATCACCGGTGTATACCATCAGTATATAGTATCAGGTGTATACCATCAGTCGCTTGTATCGCCGGTGTATACCATCAGTCGCTAGTATCGCCGGTGTATACCATCAGTCTATAGTATCGCCGGTGTATACCATCAGTCGCTAGTATCGCCGGTGTATACCATCAGTCTATAGTATCGCAGGTGTATACCATCAGTCGCTAGTATCGCCGGTGTATACTATCAATCTATAGTATCGCCGGTGTATACCATCAGTCGCTAGTATCGCCGGTGTATACCATCAGCCGCTAGTATCGCCGGTGTATACCATCAGTATATAGTATCCCGGTGTATACCACAGTCTATAGTATCGCGGTGTATACCATCAGTCGCTAGTATCGCCGGTGTATACCATCAGTATATAGTATCGCCGGTGTATACCATCAGTCTATAGTATCGCCGGTGTATACCATCAGTCTATAGTATCGCCGGTGTATACCATCAGTCGCTAGTATCGCCGGTGTATACCATCAGTATATAGTATCGCCGGTGTATACCATCAGTATATAGTATCGCCGGTGTATACCATCAGTCTATAGTATCGCCGGTGTATACCATCAGTCTATAGTATCGCCGGTGTATACCATCAGTAAAACCAACCACAGTCGCTAGTATCGCCGGTGTATACCATCAGTATATAGTATCGCCGGTGTATACCATCATATATAGTATCGCCGGTGTATACCATCAGTCTATAGTATCGCCGGTGTATACCATCAGTCGCTAGTATCGCCGGTGTATACCATCAGTATATAGTATCAACACAAATCGCCGGTGTATACCATCAGTATATAGTATCGCCGGGTATACCATCAGTATATAGTATCGCCGGTGTATACCATCAGTCTATAGTATCGCCGGTGTATACCATCAGTCTATAGTATCGCCGGTGTATACCATCAGTCGATAGTATCGCCGGTGTATACCATCAGTCTATAGTATCGCCGGTGTATACCATCAGTCGCTAGTATCGCCGGTGTATACCACACACCCAACCACAAACCCAACCACACCAACCCAACCACAATATAGTATCGCCGGTGTATACCATCAGTATATAGTATCGCCGGTGTATACCATCAGTCTATAGTATCGCAGGTGTATACTATCAGTCTATAGTATCGCCGGTGTATACCATCAGTCCTAACCAACACAAAAACCACCACAAACCAACCACAATAGTATCGCCGGTGTATACCATCAGTATATAGTATCGCAGGTGTATACCATAGTAATAGTATCGCCGGTGTATACCATCAGTCCTAGTATCGCCGGTGTATACCATCAGTCCTAGTATCCCGGTGTATACCATCAGTCGCTAGTATCGCCGGTGTATACCATCAGTCTATAGTATCGCCGGTGTATACCATCAGTATATAGTATCCCGGTGTATACCATCAGTATATAGTATCGCCGGTGTATACCATCAGTCGCTAGTATCGCCGGTGTATACCATCAGTCGCTAGTATCGCCGGTGTATACCATCAGTATATAGTATCGCCGGTGTATACCATCAGTATATAGTATCGCCGGTGTATACCATCAGTCTATAGTATCGCGGTGTATACATCAGTCTAGTATCGCCGGTGTATACCATCAGTATATAGTATCACCGGTGTATACCATCAGTATATAGTATCGCCGGTGTATACCATCAGTATATAGTATCGCAGGTGTATACCATCAGTCTATAGTATCGCCGGTGTATACCATCAGTCGCTAGTATCGCCGGTGTATACCATCAGTATATAGTATCGCCGTGTATACCATCAGTCGCTAGTATCGCCGGTGTATACCATCAGTATATAGTATCGCAGGTGTATACCATCAGTCTATAGTATCGCAGGTGTATACCATCAGTCTATAGTATCGCTAGTATCGCAGGTGTATACCATCAGTCGCTAGTATCGCCGGTGTATACCATCAGTATATAGTATCGCAGGTGTATACCATCAGTCTATAGTATCGCCGGTGTATACCATCAGTCGCTAGTATCGCAGGTGTATACCATCAGTCTATAGTATCGCAGGTGTATACTATCAGTCGCTAATATCGCCGGTGTATACCATCAGTCTATAGTATCGCCGGTGTATACCATCAGTCGCTAGTATCGCCGGTGTATACCATCAGTATATAGTATCGCCGGTGTATACCATCAGTCTATAGTATCGCAGGTGTATACTATCAGTCTATAGTATCGCAGGTGTATACCATCAGTATATAGTATCGCCGGTGTATACCATCAGTATATAGTATTTCCGGTGTATACCATCAGTATATAGTATCGCAGGTGTATACCATCAGTCGCTTGTATCGCCGGTGTATACCATCAGTCGCTAGTATCGCCGGTGTATACCATCAGTCTATAGTATCGCAGGTGTATACCATCAGTCGCTAGTATCGCCGGTGTATACCATCAGTCTATAGTATCGCAGGTGTATACCATCAGTCGCTAGTATCGCCGGTGTATACTATCAATCTATAGTATCGCCGGTGTATACCATCAGTCGCTAGTATCGCCGGTGTATGCCATCAGCCGCTAGTATCGCCGGTGTATACCATCAGTATATAGTATCGCCGGTGTATACCACCAGTCTATAGTATCGCAGGTGTATACCATCAGTCGCTAGTATCGCCGGTGTATACCATCAGTATATAGTATCGCCGGTGTATACCATCAGTCTATAGTATCGCCGGTGTATACCATCAGTCTATAGTATCGCCGGTGTATACCATCAGTCGCTAGTATCGCCGGTGTATACCATCAGTATATAGTATCGCCGGTGTATACCATCAGTATATAGTATCGCCGGTGTATACCATCAGTCTATAGTATCGCCGGTGTATACCATCAGTCTATAGTATCGCCGGTGTATACCATCAGTCTATAGTATCGCCGGTGTATACCATCAGTCGCTAGTATCGCCGGTGTATACCATCAGTATATAGTATCGCCGGTGTATACCATCAGTATATAGTATCGCCGTTGTATACCATCAGTCTATAGTATCGCCGGTGTATACCATCAGTCGCTAGTATCGCCGGTGTATACCATCAGTCTATAGTATCACCGGTGTATACCATCAGTCTATAGTATCGCCGGTGTATACCATCAGTCTATAGTATCGCCGGTGTATACCATCAGTCTATAGTATCGCCGGTGTATACCATCAGTCTATAGTATCGCCGGTGTATACCATCAGTCGCTAGTATCGCCGGTGTATACCATCAGTCTATAGTATCACCGGTGTATACCATCAGTCGCTAGTATCGCCGGTGTATACCATCAGTCGCTAGTATCGCCGGTGTATACCATCAGTCGCTAGTATCGCCGGTGTATACCATCAGTCGCTAGTATCACCGGTATATACCATCAGCCGCTAGTATCGCCGGTGTATACCATCAGTCGCTAGTATCACCGGTGTATACCATCAGTATATAGTATCGCCGGTGTATACCATCAGTATATAGTATCGCCGGTGTATAGCATCAGTCTATAGTATCGCCGGTGTATACTATCAGTCTATAGTATCGCCGGTGTATACCATCAGTCGCTAGTATCGCCGGTGTATACCATCAGTCTATAGTATCGCCGGTGTATAGCATCAGTCGCTAGTATCGCCGGTGTATACCATCAGTCGCTAGTATCGCCGGTGTATACCATCAGTATATAGTATCGCCGGTGTATACCATCAGTATATAGTATCACCGGTGTATACCATCAGTATATAGTATTTCCGGTGTATACCATCAGTATATAGTATCTCCGGTGTATACCATCAGTCGCTAGTATCGCAGGTGTATACCATTAGTATATAGTATCGCCGGTGTATACCATCAGTCGCTAGTATCGCCGGTGTATACCATCAGTCGCTAGTATCACCGGTGTATACCATCAGTCGCTAGTATCGCCGGTGTATACCATCAGTCTATAGTATCGCCGGTGTATACCATCAGTATATAGTATCACCGGTGTATACCATCAGTATATAGTATCGCCGGTGTATACCATCAGTCTATAGTATCGCCGGTGTATACCATCAGTCGCTAGTATCACCGGTGTATACCATCAGTATATAGTATCGCCGGTGTATACCATCAGTATATAGTATCGCCGGTGTATACCATCAGTCTATAGTATCGCCGGTGTATACCATCAGTCGCTAGTATCGCCGGTGTATACCATCAGTATATAGTATCACCGGTGTATACCATCAGTATATAGTATCGCCGGTGTATACCATCAGTATATAGTATCGCCGGTGTATACCATCAGTATATAGTATAGCCGGTGTATACCATCAGTCGCTAGTATCGCCGGTGTATACCATCAGTATATAGTATCGCCGGTGTATGCCATCAGTCGCTAGTATCGCCGGTGTATACCATCAGTATATAGTATCGCTGGTGTATACCATCAGTATATAGTATCGCCGGTGTATACCATCAGTATATAGTATCGCCGGTGTATACCATCAGTATATAGTATAACCGGTGTATACCATCAGTCGCTAGTATCGCCGGTGTATACCATCAGTCGCTAGTATCGCCGGTGTATACCATCAGTATATAGTATCACCGGTGTATACCATCAGTCGCTAGTATCGCCGGTGTATACCATCAGTATATAGTATCGCCGGTGTATACCATCAGTATATAGTATCGCCGGTGTATACCATCAGTATATAGTATCGCCGGTGTATAACATCAGTATATAGAATCGCTGGTGTATACCATCAGTCTATAGTATCGCCGGTGTATACCATCAGTCAATAGTATCGCCGGTGTATACCATCAGTCTATAGTATTGCCGGTGTATACCATCAGTCGCTAGTATCGCCGGTGTATACCATCAGTCGCTGGTATCGCCGGTGTATACCATCAGTATATAGTATCACCGGTGTATACTATCAGTATATAGCATCACCGGTGTATACTATTAGTATATAGTATCACCGGTGTATACCATCAGTCGCTAGTATCGCCGGTGTATACCATCAGTATATAGTATCACCGGTGTATACCATCAGTATATAGTATCGCCGGTGTATACCATCAGTATATCGTATCACCGGTGTATACCATCAGTATATAGTATCGCCGGTGTATACCATCAGTCGCTAGTATCGCCGGTGTATACCATCAGTATATAGTATCGCCGGTGTATACCATCAGTCGCTAGTATCGCCGGTGTATGCCATCAGTATATAGTATCGCAGGTGTATACCATCAGTCTATAGTATCGCAGGTGTATACCATCAGTCTATAGTATCGCAGGTGTATACCATCAGTCGCTAGTATCGCCGGTGTATACCATCAGTATATAGTATTGCAGGTGTATACCATCAGTCTATAGTATCGCCGGTGTATACCATCAGTCGCTAGTATCGCAGGTGTATACCATCAGTCTATAGTATCGCAGGTGTATACCATCAGTCGCTAATATCGCCGGTGTATACCATCAGTCTATAGTATCGCCGGTGTATACCATCAGTCGCTAGTATCGCCGGTGTATACCATCAGTATATAGTATCGCCGGTGTATACCATCAGTCTATAGTATCGCAGGTGTATACTATCAGTCTATAGTATCGCAGGTGTATACCATCAGTATATAGTATCGCCGGTGTATACCATCAGTATATAGTATTTCCGGTGTATACCATCAGTATATAGTATCGCAGGTGTATACCATCAGTCGCTTGTATCGCCGGTGTATACCATCAGTCGCTAGTATCGCCGGTGTATACCATCAGTCTATAGTATCGCAGGTGTATACCATCAGTCGCTAGTATCGCCGGTGTATACCATCAGTCTATAGTATCGCAGGTGTATACCATCAGTCGCTAGTATCGCCGGTGTATACCATCAATCTATAGTATCGCCGGTGTATACCATCAGTCACTAGTATCGCCGGTGTATACCATCAGTCGCTAGTATCGCCAGTGTATACCATCAGTCGCTAGTATCGCCGGTGTATATCATCAGTCGCTAGTATCGCCGGTGTATACCATCAGTCACTAGTATCGCCGGTGTATACCATCAGTCGCTAGTATCGCCGGTGTATACCATCAGTCGCTAGTATCGCCGGTGTATACCATCAGTCTATAGTATCGCCGGTGTATACCATCAGTCGCTAGTATCGCCGGTTTATACCATCAGTCGCTAGTATCGCCGGTGTATACCATCAGTCTATAGTATCGCAGGTGTATACCATCAGTCTATAGTATCGCAGGTGTATACCATCAGTCGCTAGTATTGCCGGTGTATACCATCAATCTATAGTATCGCCGGTGTATACCATCAGTCACTAGTATCGCCGGTGTATACCATCAGTCGCTAGTATCGCCGGTGTATACCATCAGTCGCTAGTATCGCCGGTGTATACCATCAGTCGCTAGTATCGCCGGTGTATACCATCAGTCACTAGTATCGCCGGTGTATACCATCAGTCGCTAGTATCGCCGGTGTATACCATCAGTCGCTAGTATCGCCGGTGTATACCATCAGTCGCTAGTATCGCAGGTGTATACCATCAGTATATAGTATCGCCGGTGTATACCATCAGTCGCTAGTATCGCCGGTGTATACCATCAGTATATAGTATCGCCGGTGTATACCATCAGTCGCTAGTATCGCCGGTGTATACCATCAGTCGCTAGTATCGCCGGTTTATACCATCAGTATATAGTATCGCCGGTGTATACGATCAGTCTATAGTATCGCCGGTGTATACCATCAGTCGCTAGTATCGCCGGTGTATACCATCAGTCGCTCGTATCGCCGGTGTATACCATCAGTATATAGTATCGCCGGTGTATACCATCAGTCTATAGTATCGCCGGTGTATACCATCAGTATATAGTATCGCAGGTGTATACCATCAGTCGCTAGTATCGCCGGTGTATACCATCAGCCGCTAGTATCGCCGGTGTATACCATCAGTCTATAGTATCGCCGGTGTATACCATCAGTATATAGTATCGCCGGTGTATACCATCAGTATATAGTATCGCCGGTGTATACCATCAGTATATAGTATCGCCGGTGTACACCATCAGTCTATAGTATCGCCGGTATATACCATCAGTATATAGTATCGCCGGTATATACCATCAGTCTATAGTATCGCCGGTGTACACCATCAGTATATAGTATCGCCGGTGTATACCATCAGTATATAGTATCGCCGGTATATACCATCAGTATATAGTATCGCCGGTATATACCATCAGTCTATAGTATCGCCGGTGTATACCATCAGTCTATAGTATCGCCGGTGTATACCATCAGTCTATAGTATCGCCGGTGTATACCATCAGTATATAGTATCTCCGGTGTATACCATCAGTCGCTAGTATCGCCGGTGTATACCATCAATCGCTAGTATCGCCCGGGTATACCATCAATCGCTAGTATCGCCCGGGTATACCATCAATCGCTAGTATCGCCCGGGTATACCATCAATCGCTAGTATCGCCGGTGTATACCATCAGCCGCTAGTATCACCGGTGTATACCATCAGTCTATAGTATCGCCGGTGTATACCATCAGTATATAGTATCGCCGGTGTATACCATCAGTATATAGTATCGCCGGTGTATACCATCAGTCTATAGTATCGCCGGTGTATACCATCAGTCGCTAGTATCCCCGGTGTATACCATCAGTATATAGTATCGCCGGTGTATACCATCAGTATATAGTATCGCCGGTGTATACCATCAGTATATAGTATCGCCTGTGTATACCATCAGTATATAGTATCGCCGGTGTATACCATCAATCTATAGTATCGCCTGTGTACACCACAAGTCGCTAGTATCGCCGGTGTATACCTTCAGTCGCTAGTATCGCCGGTGTACACCACAAGTCGCTAGTATCGCCGGTGTATACCATCAGTCTATAGTATCGCAGGTGTATACCATCAATCGCTAGTATCGCCCGGGTATACCATCAATCGCTAGTATCGCCCGGGTATACCATCAATCGCTAGTATCGCCCGGGTATACCATCAATCGCTAGTATCGCCCGGGTATACCATCAATAGCTAATGTTGCTAGAATTTGTGGCCCTACCCGTTTGCCTTTATTTAATTGGTCATGTTTTGTAAAACTAATCGAGCAATAACATATGATTAAACTAAACTAGAATTGTAGGAAATATAGAATTGCATGAATGAACTTATACAGTCTAACAATGTATCCAACATGTTCATAGATATGTCGTAATGCTATAACATAGATAAGATATCTCTTACCGAAGTCTAATAATGTATCCAACATGTGCATAGATATGTCGTAATGCTATAACATAGATAAGATATCTCTTACCGAAGTCTAATAATGTATCCAACATGTTCATAGATATGTCGTAATGCTATAACAGAGATATAACAGAGATAAGATATCTCTTACCGAAGTCTAATAATGTATCCAACATGTTCATAGATATGTCGTAATGCTATAACAGAGATATAACAGAGATAAGATATCTCTTACCGAAGTCTAATAATGTATCCAACATGTTCATAGATATGTCGTAATGCTATAACAGAGATATAACAGAGATAAGATATCTCTTACCGAAGTCTAATAATGTATCCAACATGTTCATAGATATGTCGTAATGCTATAACAGAGATATAACAGAGATAAGATATCTCTTACCGAAGTCTAATAATGTATCCAACATGTTCATAGATATGTCGTAATGCTATAACAGAGATATAACAGAGATAAGATATCTCTTACCGAAGTCTAATAATGTATCCAACATGTTCATAGATATGTCGTAATGCTATAACAGAGATATAACAGAGATAAGATATCTCTTACCGAAGTCTAATAATGTATCCAACATGTTCATAGATATGTCGTAATGCTATAACAGAGATATAACAGAGATAAGATATCTCTTACCGAAGTCTAACAATGTATCCAACATGTTCATAGATATGTCGTAATGCTATAACAGAGCTATAACAGAGATAAGATATCTCTTACCGAAGTCTAACAATGTATCCAACATGTTCATAGATAGCCTATGTCGAATTAGAACATCACTACCGTTGTCGTCACCATGCATTCTACGTCATGTTTACACAACAATTTCAATGTATCTGCCATACCTCCATTATTATATTACAGAAATGACATCCATTGTATTTCTAATATCCATCTTTATTTAATATTTTAGTTCTCTCTCTCAATAATTGGAATTGGATCCGTAGAGTTCATAGAGGCGTCAACATACAACTGGAAGCACAATCACCACTGAACTCTGTAACGGTCTGTTTTACGAGCAAGCCATTCTCAATTGCCTCATATTCTACAATGGCGTTCGTCAACAACAAGCTATCAAGTCGGTAATATAACACCGACATTGATCAGATTAGAACGTAAATGATTTCATTTCTGAGCGTAAGTAAATATTTTACAACTGTCAAATGGTGTGACAGAGCATTGCTTTAAAGGTATTTCACGAAGAGTTTTAAGACTTTTTGCAGGAACAGTTTTCACCTTGAGACAAATTATACATGAAGTTTTTTCTCGAAAATTGGAGGAATACAATACAGCACATGTTATTGATACTTTTTATGGAAATGTTGTCTAACTATATTTGCGTGCTTTACGTTTATTTATCGTCGCTACCGGATGCCCATATGAGCGACGCCTCCTGAAGAGATTAGTTATTTTAGATTTTGGAGGATAGTGCATGATACAGACAGAGACCCATTCCAGAATCTCCTCTGGTTATTTTACGTGCACGGTGTAAAGAACCGACACGAGACCTCGGTTTAACGTCCCATCTGAAAGACTGTTAATTTTATTAGGGTCAGACGGGGGATCGAACCTGCGATCCCTGGATTACCAGTCCAGCGTGTTACCAGCGCGTCTAACTCTATTTCTCTAGCTCTGTTACTTTGCTGGAAATATGCACAGCCACGCCATAAATAAAAGCACTCTAATATACAATATACATCCGTTATGTCGACTTCCGTCGGATCGAACAAAATACTTCGACATAACCGAAGTTTGACTTAACGAAATTCAATATAAATGGAGCCAGTTATATGTAAAATTATAGTGTCCGACTTCGAGATAACCGGATAATTCGACATAACTGACTTTGACATAACGGACGTAGACTGTATGTATTAAAGGGATTGAGTAATTACATGTTTCGAACACTATATATTCCTTGAAGCGGACATTGAAACTACATCTTAATGTTTAAAACACTCAATGGCCTAGCACCTGTCTATCTGCAAGAGTTATTCAGATTTACTTCCGATGTTCGAACTCAAAACTTGCGATCATCCGCCAATCTCCAACGTTACCCTCCTAAGCCAACTACTGAAGTGTTTAGAAAATCTTTATTATATTCAGGGTCACACTTGTGGAATTCCCTCCCTTATCACATCAAAACAGCACATTCTGTTCCACATTTCAAAGCTTTATATATCAGGTGGTGCAAAGAACAGACCAATAACCTAATAAACTGATAATATACAATTATACATGTATATAAGTATTAGTTCTTGCAGCTTATATCTTATTTCCTATGAAAGTTTACTGGTTACTGTTTACATGTTTCATTATGCTATTTCATGTTTTAATGTGTTGAAGGCCTCATCGTAGATTGACTTAATTGTTCAAATGAGTTCTCACGTTAAATAAAGTCTTGATTCTTATATATATTATTATTATTGTACCATAATATATGTATTGAGGACACGTTATTTAATTGTTGAAGAGACATTTAAAACACTGTCCATATAGAGCTGCACGTTTCGTTCGGATGACCCGCCCTCAGTAAGATGGTAACAATGCTGTAGCATAATTATTTGAGGATTATTACGTGTTTGTGTGTTTTACGTTTATTTATCGTCGCTACCGGTTGCCCATATGAACGACGCCTCCTGAAGAGATTAGTAGTTTTAGATATTGGAGGATAGTGCAATGATACAGACAGAGACACATTCCAGAGTCTCCTCTGGTTCTTTTACGTGCACAGTGTAAAGCACCGGCACGATACCTCGGTTTAACGTCCCATCTGAAAGACTGTTAATTTTATTAGGGTCAGACAGGGGATCGAACCTGCGATCCCTGTATTACCAGTCCAGCGTGTTACCACTGGACTACAGATCCGTCTGTAGGATTATTACTACGCAACAACTGGTTTATAAAATAGAGGATTTGTGTAAGGTCAGACGGTGTTATTGGTATAGTGGTCTGGTATTGGTATTGAAAAAGTGTAGGGAAGCCCTTAAGAGTTATTGATACATGAACTGATTGGCTGAGTAGGTATTGTCAGCAATAGTGAAAATGACTAAATATTAAAGTACAATATATGAGCTGCATTTTGGAATATTTTAGAATATTTGCATTCTATTTGGTGACAAATAAACACCATGTTATAAATGCAGGTGTCAGTGCAACATTCACCACCAAATTACCTTCAGAGTAGTGGGTGTGTGCTTTTAGTGGGAAATAAAAAACGCAATTGGTCAACCACATTGAAATTTGACATTTTCCTGTGGCTGTTGAAAACTACTGTCTTTTGTGCGAAATTATTTTTGGGGAAAATCTAATGACACTGTGTGTTATAATGGTGGCCTATGGAAATTGCAATAGCGGTGTCTGACCTGTAATGATTCTCGCTTCTAGTGGAAATACAAATGTCGGTGATCACTCGATGAAAGGGAGACAGAGGCCTGGTTGGTTATTATCTAACGAGACACCATGTCTCGATGTCTGGTTAATGAGGAACCTCGCTGGTTTTTCTATTACCTCCCGTGGTAGATAACGTCCGATTTATCCCTAAATGAATAGCTGTCCTATCAGTTGGAAGCCTTTGTTTTTACAGTTGTTCCCTAACCAGATGTTGCATTATGATAAATGTGATTTTATCCAAATCATGTTCGTTAATTAATAAAAAAAGGTACAGATTGTTTACCCATTGGGTAGATATATTGTAGGATATCTGTCGAGATATAGTAACATACTAATTATAATATGAGAAAGTTGAAGAAAATTGATAGCATGTTGTGCAAATGAAACAATGATAAACACAGAGGAAACAACTTAAGAGGACCTACATACTTTTAGGGAGTATTCAGGGGCAGTAACTGATCGATGTCTCTCATTGATGTATGCCGGCCGAAGCATTTTAAAATGTATGACTAATTAAAAGTTATAATCTGCAATAGATGTTAATTGGAATCAGTAATAAGACAACAGATGGCGACGAAATACGGAGCCACGACGGACGCTATTGTTCATAATCATATACCAAAAACAGCTGAAATAAGCGACATGTTGAGGAAGAAATCATCGAATGCATGAATTATAAATAAAATTGAAAATAAACGACTAAAGCACGTTCACAACGCTTCTCTGTTAGTAAGTAACTAGTGATCGACACACGATACTTAGAAATAGAAACATTCGTTAATGCATGGTTAATTAAATGGAATTATTTAGACAGCCATTTGTCTACTCTATCACTACTATCTGGAATGCCTTACCAAACAATACTGATCAGTCAGTCAATTTAAAACGACATTACATCTCAAACAGCCCCTCTCGCTCTCGCACGCACGCTCTCTCTCTCTCTCTATCTCTCTCTCTCTCTCTCTCTCTCTCTCTCTCTCTCTCTCTCTCCTCTCTCTCTCTCTCTCTCTCTCTCTCTCTCTCTCTCGTATATAGCGTATAGAGCATATGTGGTCATTCGTGTGGGAGGAAACATGAGCACCCGGAAAAAACCCACCTGTCTGGTCTGGCCACCACCGTACCATTTCACATACATCCCTGTCCGAGGATTGAAACCGGGCTGCATTGGCGAGAAGCGAGTGCACTAACCACTGCGCTAATCGGACAGCCCGGATTACTTGTTCTTAATTTCATGTATGCCAGAAAGCATGCTGATGTGATTGACATTGATTTCTTTTGGTCGCGAAATTTTGTGACACATTTTTGGAAAACAATGAAGTTACAATCTGAGTACCGGAGTACTACCAGATACCGCAGTACCACTCTAGGGTACCGGAGTACTACCAGATACCGCAGTGCCACTCTAGGGTACCGGAGTACTACCAGATACCGCAGTGCCACTCTAGGGTACCGGAGTACTACCAGATACCGCAGTGCCACTCTAGGGTACCGGAGTACTACCAGATACCGCAGTGCCACTCTAGGGTACCGGAGTACTACCAGATACCGCAGTGCCACTCTAGGCTACCGGAGTACTACCAGATACCGCAGTGCCACTCTAGGCTACCGGAGTACTACCAGATACCGCAGTGCCACTCTAGGCTACCGGAGTACTACCAGCTACCGCAGTGCCACTCTAGGCTACCGGAGTACTACCAGATACCGCAGTGCCACTCTAGGCTACCGGAGTACTACCAGATACCGCAGTTCCACTCGAGGCTACCGGAGGATTTACCTAAGTAGCGGAGTCAGATACTATTATACCAGCTGATTCCCGGGGTACAGGACTGCGACCCTACCGTACCAGCTGACTCCCCGAGGTACAGGACTCCGACCCTACCGTACCAGCTGACTCCCCGAGGTACAGGACTCCGACCCTACTGTACCAGCTGATTCCCCGAGGTACAGGACTCCGACCCTACCGTACTAGCTGATTCCCCGATGTAACGGATTCCGACCCTACCGTACCAGCTGATTCCCCGATGTAACGGATTCCGACCCTACCGTACTAGCTGATTCCCCGATGTAACGGATTCCGACCCTACCGTAGTAGCTGATCCCCCACGGTATTGGACTCCGACCCTACCGTACCAGCTGATTCCTCGAAGTATTGGACTCCGACCCTACCGTACCAGCTGATTCCCCGATGTCACGGACTCCGACCGTACCGTACCAGCTGATTCCCCGAGGTACAGGACTCCGACCCTATCGTACCAGCTGATTCCCCGAGGTACACAACTCCGACCATACCGTACCAGCTGACTCCCCGATGTAACGGACTCCGATCCTACCGTACCAGCTGATTCCCTGAGGTATTGGACTCCGACCCAACCGTACCAGCTGATTCCCCGAGGTATTGGACTCAGACCCTACCGTACAAGCTGATTCCCCGAGGTACAGGACTCAGACCCTACCGTACTAGCTGATTCCCCGATGTAACGGATTCCGACCCTACCGTACCAGCTGATTCCCCGATGTAACGGATTCCGACCCTACCGTACTAGCTGATTCCCCGATGTAACGGATTCCGACCCTACCGTAGTAGCTGATCCCCCACGGTATTGGACTCCGACCCTACCGTACCAGCTGATTCCTCGAAGTATTGGACTCCGACCCTACCGTACCAGCTGATTCCCCGATGTCACGGACTCCGACCGTACCGTACCAGCTGATTCCCCGAGGTACAGGACTCCGACCCTATCGTACCAGCTGATTCCCCGAGGTACACAACTCCGACCATACCGTACCAGCTGACTCCCCGATGTAACGGACTCCGATCCTACCGTACCAGCTGATTCCCTGAGGTATTGGACTCCGACCCAACCGTACCAGCTGATTCCCCGAGGTATTGGACTCAGACCCTACCGTACAAGCTGATTCCCCGAGGTATTGGACTCCGACCCTACCGTACCAGCTGATTCCCCGAGGTATTGGACTCCGACCCTGCCGTACCAGCTGATTCCCCGATGTAACGGACTCCGATCCTACCGTACCAGCTGATTCCCCGAGGTACAGGACTCCGACCCTACCGTACCAGCTGATTCCCCGAGGTACAGGACTCCGACCCTACCGTACCAGCTGATTCCCCGAGGTATTGGACTCCGACCCTACCGTACAAGCTGATTCCCCGAGGTATTGGACTCCGACCCTGTCGTACAAGCTGATTCCCCGAGGTATTGGACTCCGACCCTACCGTACCAGCTGATTCCCCGAGGTATTGGACTCCGACCCTACCGTACCAGCTGATTCCCCGAGGTATTGGACTCCGATCCTACCGTACCAGCTGATTCCCCGAGGTATTGGACTCCGACCCTACCGTACCAGCTAATTCCCCGAGGTATTGGACTCCGACCCTACCGTACCAGCTGATTCCCCGAGGTATTGGACTCCGACCCTACCGTACCAGCTGATTCCCCGAGGTACAGGACTCCGACCCTATCGTACTAGCTGATTCCCCGTGGTACAGGACTCCGACCATACTGTACCAGCTGATTCCCCGAGGTATTGGACTCCGACCCTACCGTACAAGCTGATTCCCCGAGGTACAGGACTCTGACCCTACCGTACCAGCTGATTCCCCGAGGTATTGGACTCCGACCCTACCGTACAAGATGATTCCCCGAGGTACAGGACTCCGACCCTACCGTACAAGCTGATTCTCCGAGGTACAGGACTCCGACCCTACCGTACAAGCTGATTCCCCGAGGTACAGGACTCCGACCCTACCGTACCAGCTGATTCCCCGAGGTATTGGACTCCGATCCTACCGTACAAGCTGATTCCCCGAGGTACAGGACTCCGACCCTACCGTACCAGCTGATTCCCCGAGGTACAGGACTCCGACCCTACCGTACCAGCTGATTCCCCGTGGTACAGGACTCCGACCCTACCGTACCAGCTGATTCTCCGAGGTATTGGACTCCGATCCTACCGTACCAGCTGATTCCCCGAGGTACAGGACTCCGACCCTACCGTACCAGCTGATTCCCCGAGGTACAGGACTCCGACCCTACCGTACAAGCTGATTCCCCGAGGTACAGGACTCCGACCCTACCGTACAAGCTGATTCCCCGCGGTACAGGACTCCGACCCTATCGTACAAGCTGATTCCCCGAGGTACAGGACTCCGACCCTACTGTACAAGCTGATTCCCCGAGGTACAGGACTCCGACCCTACTGTACAAGCTGATTCCCCGAGGTACAGGACTCCGACCCTACCGTACCAGCTGATTCCCCGAGGTATTGGACTCCGATCCTACCGTACAAGCTGATTCCCCGAGGTACAGGACTCCGACCCTACCGTACCAGCTGATTCCCCGAGGTATTGGACTCCGACCCTACCGTACAAGCTGATTCCCCGAGGTACAGGACTCCGACCCTACCGTACCAGCTGATTCCCCGTGGTACAGGACTCCGACCCTACCGTACCAGCTGATTCTCCGAGGTATTGGACTCCGATCCTACCGTACCAGCTGATTCCCCGAGGTACAGGACTCCGACCCTACCGTACCAGCTGATTCCCCGAGGTACAGGACTCCGACCCTACCGTACAAGCTGATTCCCCGAGGTACAGGACCCCGACCCTACCGTACAAGCTGATTCCCCGAGGTACAGGACTCCGACCCTACTGTACAAGCTGATTCCCCGAGGTACAGGACTCCGACCCTACCGTACAAGCTGATTATCCGAGGTACAGGACTCCGACCCTACCGTACAAGCTGATTCCCCGAGGTACAGGACTCCGACCCTACCGTACAAGCTGATTCCCCGAGGTATTGGACTCCGACCCTACCGTACAAGCTGATTCCCCGAGGTACAGGACTCCGACCCTACCGTACAAGCTGATTCCCCGAGGTACAGGACTCTGACCCTACCGTACAAGCTGATTCCCCGAGGTACAGGACTCCGACCCTACCGTTCCAAATCACACATATAATACTAACACATACGTTAGACGCTGGACTGCGAATGCAAGAATTGCAGGTTCGATCCCCAGTCTGATCCTAATGGTATTAACAGCCTTTCAGGTGAGACCATACTGACACCATAAAAAACTGTGCACTTACAAATATTAGAATTATGGATTTTACTATCATGAGTGAAGAAAATAATCCTCACACATTGCACTAATTTACCCAATATTTCGCACATTTTGACACCAAATACGCCTATATTTTTTCTAAAAGAATGTAAATTTTACCTCTAATGCAAGTGCACCGTTTCTTTATGGTGTCAGTGTATACACCAACTTGCTATGTATCGGTGCTATACACCGGGCATGTAAATGAACAAGGGATGCTTCTGAAATTGGGTATCTTCTGTATCTCGCACTATCCTCAAAATAATAGAATCACTAATATATATACACATGTACTTCTATACATGTACTTCTGGAGGCATCACCTCAATTATACATGTACTTCTGGAGGCATCGCCTCGATTATACATGTACTTCTGGAGGCGTCGCATCGATTATACATGTACTTCTGGAGGCATCACCTCGATTATACATGTACTTCTGGAGGCATCACCTCGATTATACATGTACTTCTGGAGGCATCACCTCGATTATACATGTACTTCTGGAGGCATCACCTCGATTATACATGTACTTCTGGAGGCATCACCTCGATTATACATGTACTTCTGGAGGCATCACCTCGATTATACATGTACTTCTGGAGGCATCACCTCGATTATACATGTACTTCTGGAGGCATCACCTCGATTATACATGTACTTCTGGAGGCATCACCTCGATTATACATGTACTTCTGGAGGCATCACCTCGATTATACATGTACTTCTGGAGGCATCACCTCGATTATACATGTACTTCTGGAGGCATCACCTCGATTATACATGTACTTCTGGAGGCATCACCTCGATTATACATGTACTTCTGGAGGCATCACCTCGATTATACATGTACTTCTGGAGGCATCACCTCGATTATACATGTACTTCTGGAGGCATCGCCTCGATTATACATGTACTTCTGGAGGCATCACCTCGATTATACATGTACTTCTGGAGGCATCACCTCTATTATACATGTACTTCTGGAGGCATCGCCTCGATTATACATGTACTTCTGGAGGCATCTCCTCGATTATATATGTACTTCTGGAGGCGTCTCCCCGATTATACATGTACTTCTGGAGGCGTCGCCTCGATTATACATGTACTTCTGGAGGCATCGCCTCGATTATACATGTACTTCTGGAGGCATCGCCTCGATTATACATGTACTTCTGGAGGCATCGCCTCGATTATACATGTACTTCTGGAGGCATCTCCTCGATTATACATGTACTTCTGGAGGCATCGCCTCGATTATACATGTACTTCTGGAGGCGTCTCCTCGATTATACATGTACTTCTGGAGGCATCGCCTCGATTATACATGTACTTCTGGAGGCGTCTCCCCGATTATACATGTACTTCTGGAGGCATCGCCTCGATTATACATGTACTTCTGGAGGCATCGCCTCGATTATACATGTACTTCTTGCGGCATCGCCTCGATTATACATGTACTTCTGGAGGCATCGCCCCGATGATACATGTACTTCTGGATGCGTCACCCCGAGTATACATGTACTTCTGGAGGCGTCGCCCCGATTATACATGTACTTCTGGGGGCGTCGCCCCGATTATACATGTACTTCTGGGGGCGTCTCCCCGATAATACATGTACTTCTGGAGGCGTCTCCCCGATTATACATGTACTTCTGGAGGCGTCGACCAGATTATACATGTACTTCTGGGGGCGTCGCCCCGATTATACATGTACTTATGGATGCGTCGCCCCGATTATACATGTACTTCTGAGGGCGTCGCCCCGATTATACATGTACCTCTGGAGGCGTCGCCCCGATTAATCAAGAGGTGACGATACAGAAACGTATATCCCCCTCCCCCAAATAAATGTTATAGAAATTGTATAGAAACACTAGTCAACGAGAACGGGCAAGGGATGTCAACGAAGGTATGTAAACAAGATGATGCCGACATGTGATAATGGTACCAGCGAAAGGGTTCCGGCATTTAAAGTGACACTACATCGCTGAAAACACAAATTTCTACAGAATGTATTTTCCTATTATATGGCATAATTGTTTTCCAAATATTTGCCTCAAATACTGAGTTTTTCAACTAATAAACAAACGTCATATACACATAACACAATAATGTAACCATCCATGCGTAATACAAGGCGTATATCCTGATTAACACGATTTATGGTAAAGAGTTGCCGTCATATCTCACATTTGTGCCTATTTATTAGTTAAATTATCTCTAAACGACAGTATCTTGCGTTTAGTATTGACCCCGATGACAAACAACGTCAATTCAGGAGCATGGATGAGCGTTATATGAAATCATACTTTCAATCCACAAAAAAACCTGTTTATTGATTCAATGTTAGTGTTCGAAGAATTCGGAAGAATTTGTAGTAGCAAAGCATTTATACGTTAACAATGCACTTTATTTGCTTTTTGCGATGTAATGTCGCTTTAAGATGTATTCTGTTCCTAGACCTTGCTCATAGGATACTCATTGTCAATGTCTCTAACATTGCCTACATACATTTACTGGCTAGCGTTTAGCACCGACCGAGCTCATCCGAGCTCATCCGGGCTAGCGCTTAGCACCGACCGATCTCATCCGGCACTACATGAAGCCGGAAGTGCAAAATGGCAATGACCTAAGCCGGGATTTGTGCGTCCACATTATAAGTTTGATAATATAACATTTACCCATGACCATAGTACCTTTAAAGTGGACGTTTCTGAGGTTTGTTTGTCTTTTGATTAGCATGCATTGGGTCGATGAGATAATTGAAAACCGTTAAACAGAATAACTTCAATGAAAGCCGCCAGCCTCCGGGTGCTATATCGATCACTTCCGGTAGTATCATATTCAATTGTGCTAACCTAATTATGGCGTCTTATGATTAAGCAGATACGTTCATAGCTGAGACCTTCGAAATAAAATGCTTACCTAAGACCTATTAAAAGTGAAATTCTAAGATTACCGCACTTTGTCTGTATGCGCAAAGAAGGGATTTGCGGTTGTTAAATCTGCAATAAAACATGGCTTAATGCGTGATGTCAAGCGTGACGTCATTTTCATAGATTTGTGACGTCATTTCCGGCTTTCTAAAAAAATAACACCAACTATATTTTCGCTTTTTAGATATTTTGTATAGGAATAATATTTGTATGTGTGTTATTTATAGTCTAATAAAACATGGTCTGTCATATGTGGGCAGGAATTAAATACTTAGGCTTACGGCCTGTGTAGTTAATTCCTACTGTCAGAACTCCAGAAAGACAATTTAAGCCATATATCAGAAAGCCATTTGTCTATTCTGGAACTATCTGGAATGCTTTACCAAACTAAATCTAAAATGCCTGATCAGTCAGTCAACTTAAAGTCAATTTTCAAAGGTTGTTTAAAATTATTTTTGAGTTTGGCTGGAATGTAAATAACTGACTTAAGACTTGTTGTGAAACCTACATCTAAGTAATTAAATTTGGTGTTAATGACTTTTTAAGAGTGTATCTGCAAAGCTTTTAACCAACATCGCCACGGCGACGTCGCATGTCAAGAACCAATAGTGGTTAACAAGCTGGACTGGTAATCCAGGGATCGCAGGTTCGATCCCACGTCTGACCCTATTAACAATCTTTCAGATGGGACTTTAAACCGATGTCTCGTGTCGGTGCTTTACACCGTGCACGCAAAAGAACCAGAGGAGACTCTGGAATGGGTCTCTGTCTGTATCATTGCACTATCCTCCAACAATCTAAAATGACTCATCTCTTCAGGATGCGTCGCTCATACGGGCAACCGGTAGCGACGATAAATAAACGTAAAACATACACACAGTGGCTTATACAAATTTATTTCAGCTCGATTGCGAAACATGTTCTTATAACTTATACTAATCACTCTCGAGACCTCATTCCTGATGGAATCCATCGCCACGAGGGAGAGGGAAGAGGCATGTGGAATTTAAATGCCTTGCCTAAGGACACAATCGTAACGGCTCTAGCGGGACTCGAACTCCGGGCCTTTCGCACGTGAAGCGAACGCGCTACCACTGTACCACACAGTGGCTAACACGCCGGACACGTAATTCGAGCATTGTAGGTCGACCATACTAAAACCGAGATTCTTGCAGGAAGATATATTAATGTTAAAAAAGTGGCGTTCGTTCCGAGCTTAGCTGTTTTGATAAAAAAAATATTTAGGAAATTGGAAAATAAATTCTTGCGGAACACTATAAACTGTTTTAGACAAATAAATAATGGAAGGGACAATATTTGTACAAAATAAACACTGCTATGTATCAATCACTTAAGAATCACTTTGAAACATTGACAAATACAGAGCTTATGGGATTATCTCCTACCCACTTTCTAATCCTTGTGTGAGTAATAAGGGTGGATCGCAATAAGCTTTGGTTGTTGTGTTGGTATACAAATTAAGATTTATGTCACATTAGTAATTACAGACGGATTTGTAGTCCAGTGGTAACACGCTGGACTGGTAATCCAGCGATCGCAGGTTCCATCCCCCGTCTGGCCCTAATACAATTAAGAGTGTTTCAGATGGGACTTTAAACCGAGGTCTCGTGTCGGTGCTGTACACCGTGTATGTAAAAGAACCAGATGAGACTCTGGAATGGGTCTCTGTCTGTATCATGCACTATCCTCCAAAAATCTAAAATGATTAATCTCTTCAGCAGGCGTCGATCATATGGGCAACCGGTAGCGACGATAAATAAACGTAAAAAACACACACATTAGTAATTGATACGGAATCCGCACTAGCGACGTACTTATAGAACAGAACAGAATAGAACTGTATTCAGCTTCTGACTTGAACATTACGTTCATCGTCATCTATGCTATATATAGAACATGCGTGAATATGTACAGCGAGAGTGAATATTATAAACATTAACAAGACATTAAGAGTATATTTAGACAATCACATATATTATTTCTAGTGTGAAAGCAAATTACCCCATGGGCATTCTTATCCTTACACAGACGTTTTGTCTATATTGAGTTTTAATTCTAACCCCGCTGAGACCGTGCCTCTTTATATGAAAATGATGACTGTTTCCTATGGAGGTTGGTGCACCAAGTACTGGTTAACCACTGGAGCCTGCCCAGGAAATGTGTTGTTACGTAAACTGCCCGTCGCTCAAATGTGCAACCGGTAGCGACGTTAAATAAAATTAAATAAAAACGGGGATTAACTCATTTTGTAGAGTGATCTACAGTATTTGACGGAGTAACGTCGCTTGCCCAAATATGATATTAGTTGCGTATCCATGGGAAGAATGTATACTATAGCAATTCACGATTGTTGTCGGCTTGTCCAATGAACCGAGGTTCGAACCCCGGCCCAGGCGATTATATTCTCCTCTCCTATTAGGAAACCATTTGTTGGTCTTTCTGTTTCGTTTCGTTTAAAATCAACGTCATATTGGTTTCATTTTAAAAAATGTCTATTTCTTATTAGTTAGAACAATATAGCAATATAGCAATATTTTAAATGTGAGTAATTACTGTAAATGTATGCATACTACATGTAAAATATGATCATGCATACGTATAACCTTCTCCACATTTGAACAACTATATATTTCCTTATGTTTGATATCTATGTACATTGTACACGTATTTATATAATTTATGCTATTATCACTGTTTGCCATAACGTATGCATGTATATGTCCTCATGGGCTTTTGAGCCTATTGGAATTCAGAAATAAAATATCAATCAAGGTAAAATATAATTACTTTATCAACACAGAGATCAATTAAAATAAAGATATCGATCGGAACTCGCGTGATTTGATAAGTAAACAGTCAGCAGAAGGACATCGAATAACCGCAACAAATGATATCCACATTGTAAATCCTAAGCTATCAAAAGAAGGAAATTACACCCTATTTATGTCCTTACGCATACATACAATATGGGCAATACAATACAAGCATTCATAGAAGGTCTAGGTTACGTCGAATTTTAAAGTTTTAATGAGATGCATAAATAAAACGTAAAGCGAGTTTCGCATACCTATAGAAAGTAAAACACTCTCTCGGATATATCGCTTTTATGGAGTAAAAATCTGTAAATGACAATTTCGGAATACATAGAACAATATTTGAATATTTGTTAAAGTCTTTATAGCAACGTAATGAGAACCAGCTGCTGTAAATATATCGAAAAGCAGCTGATAAATAAAATAAATAAAACATTCCTTTAGTTAAAATTGAAGTTCGAATATGGAGGAAGAAACAAATGATATAGAGGCAAGTAATTTATAAATTTAAATTATACTAGAGGACATAGAAAACGCACACCTACATTGTATGATTATTATTACATGAAAACGAAACGCGAATAATTCCATCAAAGATATATCACATCTTTATTACAAAACACAAACTGAACAACTAAAAATATTCCAAAATGTTTAAAACTATCTATTTATATAGTCATTGTTTTTCATGTAAAAACAGACTTATCCGAAGTGTGCGTTTTCTTTGTCCTCTAGTATACATATTGATAGAACTATTTAGTTTAATTCTGGTTGAAGCTTGAAGGAGGCTCCATCCCATCTGCTCGGATCTATAATTAAGAATCTTACATCTCGTGTTAAGTCTATTATTGTTTTCCCATCTCCAAACTTGACTCTTCTCTCTCCTATGCTCTTTATTATGTATATATCAACCCGTGTCACAACTTCTGTTAACTAATTACATGTATACTCATATGTCATGTAAATGATCTGAGTTAATAAAGAATAATTGAACTGAACATTCAATTGTTAGTTTCATACATATTAATAAGCCATAAGGTCATTAAAATATACTCTAAACATGACATTCAAATCTAACCAACTTTGATTAGATATGAAAACATCAGTCAATGACTAAACTGCAGAAAAAACAGTATTTTTACAAATGCAGATTCGAATCCCATTGGGGGTGTCGAATTATTTCATGTGAGAAAGCTATCCAACTGGCTTGTGGAAGGTCGGTTGTTCTACCTGGGTGCTCGTTGGTGCCTGAAATACTGCTCAAATGTTATTACTCCACCAATACTAGCTGGAGAGCCACCATATGACCTAAGGTGCTGGTGCGACTTTAAACCCCCTACCCACTAATAAAAACAACGAAGATAAAAAAGCCAACAATACCTGGATCTGCAACGTCCAAATTATGAGGTCCTGTTATTATTGAAGAATAAGAATACCGTAAGCGAATCTATGTTTTTCTTGTGAGTTAGGTAAGCAGAAAAATATAACGGCAAAAGAAATCCGATATGTTCGTGGGTATAATTAAATATAAAATTAAATTGATTTTTGTAGTGACCATATGCAAGATTCAACAAAGCTGTATTTCAGTGTTTAAATATAGACAAGTGAATGGTTGATGCACAGCTTCAAGTCGCATGAGAACATGTTGTGTATACTGTTGGTTGAGATAGGAAGTTGTGTATACTGTTGGTTGAGGTAGGTGGTTGTGTATACTGTCGGTTGAGGTAGGAAGTTGTGTATACTGTTGGTTGAGGTAGGAAGTTGTGTATACTGTTGGTTGAGGTAGGAAGTTGTGTATACGGTTGGTTGAGGTAGGAAGTTGTGTATACGGTTGGTTGAGGTAGGAAGTTGTGTATACTGTTGGTTGAGGTAGGAAGTTGTGTATACTGATGGTTGAGGTAGGAAGTTGTGTATACTGTTGGTTGAGGTAGGAAGTTGTGTATACTGTTGGTTGAGGTAGGTGGTTGTGTATACTGTTGGTTGAGGTAGGTGGTTGTGTATACTGTTGGTTGAGGTAGGAAGTTGTGTATACTGTTGGTTGAGGTAGGACGTTGTGTATACTGTTGGTTGAGGTAGGAAGTTGTGTATACCGTTGGTTGAGGTAGAAAGTTGTGTATACTGTTGGTTGAGGTAGGAAGTTGTGTATACTGGTGGTTGAGGTAGGTGGTTGTGTATACTGTTGGTTGAGGTAGGAAGTTGTGTATACTGTTGGTTGAGGTAGGAAGTTGTGTATAATGTTGGTTGAGGTAGGAAGTTGTGTTGGTTGAGGTAGGAAGTTGTGTATACGGTTGGTTGAGGTAGGAAGTTGTGTTGGTTGAGGTAGGAAGTTGTGTATACTGTTGGTTGAGGTAGGAAGTTGTGTATACTGTTGGTTGAGGTAGGAAGTTGTGTATACTGTTGGTTGAGGTAGGTGGTTGTGTATACTGTTGGTTGAGGTAGGAAGTTGTGTATACTGTTGGTTGAGGTAGGAAGTTGTGTATACTGTTGGTTGAGGTAGGTGGTTGTGTATACTGTTGGTTGAGGTAGGAAGTTGTGTATACTGTTGGTTGAGGTAGGAAGTTGTGTATACTGTTGGTTGAGGTAGGAAGTTGTGTATACTGTTGGTTGAGGTAGGTGGTTGTGTATACTGTTGGTTGAGGTAGGACGTTGTGTATACTGTTGGTTGAGGTAGGAAGTTGTGTATACTGTTGGTTGAGGTAGGTGGTTGTGTATACTGTTGGTTGAGGTAGGAAGTTGTGTATACTGTTGTTTGAGGTAGGAAGTTGTGTATACTGTTGGTTGAGGTAGGAAGTTGTGTATACTGTTGGTTGAGGTAGGACGTTGTGTATACTGTTGGTTGAGGTAGGAAGTTGTGCATACTGTTGGTTGAGGTAGGAAGTTGTGTATACTGTTGGTTGAGGTAGGTGGTTGTGTATACTGTTGGTTGAGGTAGGAAGTTGTGCATACTGTTGGTTGAGGTAGGTGGTTGTGTATACTGTTGGTTGAGGTAGGAAGTTGTGTATACTGTTGGTTGAGGTAGAACATTATGTATACTGTTGGTTGAGGTAGGAAGTTGTGTATACTGTTGGTTGAGGTAGGAAGTTGTGTATACTGTTGGTTGCGGTAGGAAGTTGTGTATACTGTTGGTTGAGGTAGGAAGTTGTGTATACTGTTGGTTGAGGTAGGAAGTTGTGTATACTGTTGGTTGATATGTTATGTTATATTTCGGGTTTTACGCCTGCATCAGCACCATTTTGGGCTATATCGCCGGCGGGCAGTTTACTTAACAACACCTTTCCTGGGCAGGCTCCAGCGGTTAACCAGTACTTGGGTGCACCAACCTCCGTAAGAAACTGCCAACTTTTTCATATAAATGAGACACGGCCTGAGCGGGGCTCGAACCCGTGACCATCAGTGATGATAGGTTACAGTGGTATACAAGTCAGCGACCTTAACCACTCGACCACGGAGGCGGACACTGTTGGTTGAGGTAGGAAGTTGTGTATACTGTTGGTTAAGGTAGGAAGTTGTGTATACTGTTGGTTAAGATAGGAAGTTGTGTATACTGTTGGTTGAGGTAGGAAGTTGAAATATATAAAGAGATAACAAGAGGTATCCCGGTGTCACTGGTTTCCGACGATGTAGTACATAACGGACTCCTATAGGTTTAGAATGGTCATACACTGCAAACAATTTTATGTCACCAAATAAACAATATGTTACCATTCATCCACACAAATCTCGAAGAAAATCGAATGTTTACTTTTTGAGAAAAGTTGACAAAATAGCGGTACCTCATTCTCAGTAATCCGGAATGACGTCACAGGTTTTCGCCTAACTGTGGAAATTGTCTACAGCGCCACCATTAGTATGTAAGCAACAGTTCTTTTTTAACAAAACAATAAACTAAGGAAGACTTACTTTAATAAGAGGCTTAATTTATCATTTTCTCTCAAAATTCATTTGTTGGACAGCATTTTGTCTATATACTGTATCTAAAACACTAACATTTAATTTAACTAGGTCAAACACACGGGGCATAAGAAGTCGTCATCCCTCCTAATTACTCTGACTAAATGCAGAACCGTAAATGGACCCATCCATCGAACACATCACACGGTGCCCAACAAAGAAAAACTAGGTTTACACAACCATATATATCAGTTGGAGAACCTCTGTGACAACCCGTGGACCTGAAGGTGAAACACGGTGAAAATCGATATTATTAATAAGGACCCCTTGTGTGTAATAACGGACATAACTCATAAACACGGAGCAGTGAGACTATAATGACATTTTTATTCGTAAATATATTGGCGTGGCAGACGATGCATATGTCATTTTGGAGAAAAAATTGCCAATTTCTTTAAAAAATGATATTTATATGGTGACATAAAACGGATATAGTGAAGTTATGAAAACTGGGGTAGGTTTAAAGTTTTCACCGCTAATTTACCTTGTCTGATATATCAGTTAGAAATAGATTGGAAGTGCACAAGGTATGTTTATTTATAATTCCGGTAACTGGAGCGTGAAATATTGCGTGATCTCTCGCGACTTGCTATTTCCACAGTTGGGCGAAAACCTGTGCTGGGCGAAAACTCTTCACGCCGGGATATTAAAATAAGTAAAATATTGTTTATTTTATAATGAACATAGTATCACCAACTTTGTGTTTTATGATTATTTATGTCGAATGGGAGCTAACGAGGGGTTCGAACCGGGAACGTTTAGTTATAGGGCAAACGGTATACCGACTGAGATAGCTTGGCCGCTAGCACATACCCCCTCAATGCAGTTTAATGACTAGTAGCTATATTCACGTACGGAGCTATATTGTTAAAAGAAACACATTTATGTTAAAAGTAAAAATAACAAGTATATCAAGAAACACACACAAGTGGCCGTGTGTATAAATACATATTTAAAGCTTCGTTATGAAGTTAAACTGTACACTTGTTCGCTATATAAAATAACATTACAACATAACATATATTTTATTAGGCATGAAATGGTACAAAACACATCTATAGCCAACACAATTAACATAATGTGTAAAGTGTAAAGACAATTTACCGAGAAGTTTAAATATTATTATGTTCTCCCTTATTTTCTATTGTAAATAAAACTACATGATGAGCTTTAAAGCAAAACACTATTAATATTTCATATAAATTAATTTATTGTTCGTTCTCTTTCTTTAAAAGCGAAATGCAAATATTTTGATAGATTATGAATTAATTTTGGGTTTCTAGAGCTCATTAGGTTATCGATTTTTTGTAATGACAAAAATATGACTTAAAAATGTTTTACGTAAATTATAATATTTTGGACAGACCAGTAGGAAGTGAAATTCATTTTCGATTACATTCATAGAACATTGCAAACATTTTCGATCTTCTATTAACGTGGCTGTCCTTTTATATCGTTAAATTATATGACGATAGCCGGCAATTTGTTAGACTAATTCTATATTTATTTATATACAATCATACACTATTACATACAATAACTATGACAATAGATTACAAATTTAACATGGAACAAATATGCGGGAAATGCTTTCAAACTATTAATGAGATTGCCCTTATGGTATGTACATTAATGCTCATGCTCGGCGCCTTTGTGACGTCACCATTAGTTTAGCAAAATGGCGGCGACTGCATATGATCTTTCAACGTCAGCTTGTAACTGCCGTACTAGCAGTCACGGCTAGGAATGTACCCATAGTGAATAAACAGAGGTATGTATACTAATCACGATTTATTCCTAAATTACAGAAAATAGAAGAATATCGTGACTCCGTGACACAAAGTTCCGCGTCGAGCTCGGACCCAGAAATATTGTTCTCTAAGTCGACATCGAGTTTGACGTTTGATGACTCGAATATAAGCGAACGTGTTCGTTCCGAAAGTACAACAGACTATCTGATGACTGCTAAAGAAATTCGGGTAATGAACATTTCAGATACCTCTATGCAACCAGATATGTCCTTATTGCCAAACCGGAGACAACGACATGAAGATACACCAACGTACATCGAATTTACGTTTAATACTAGTGTTTGTTCGATTCTTGTTAGAGTTGATTCGTTTGTTTTGTTTTGGGGGTTTAAACTAGTACGGTTTAGGTCACGTGTTGCCTCTCCAGTTATTATTCTCTACTAATTGTGCCACCGCCAGTAAACATGCCACTGTAAATATGTTCCTTATTTAGATTCATAAACATGTTTTGGTTGCACAGTAGAATCGTCTACATAAAATACTCCGAAACACAGGTGTATCGACGTTTCCGTTTATTTACATAAAATAATCCGTAACAAGGGTGTATCGACGTTTCCTTTTATTTACATGAAATACTCTGTAACACCGGTGTATCGACGTTTCCGTTTATTTACATAAAATACTCCGTAACACGGGTGTATCGACGTTTCTTTTTATTTACATGAAATACTCCGTAACACCAGTGTATCAACGTTTCCTTTTATTTACATGAAATACTCCGTAACACCGATGTATCGACGTTTCCGTTTATTTACATATAATACTCCGTAACACGGGTGTATCGACGTTTCCGTTTATTTATATATAATACTCCGTAACACCGGTGTATCGACGTTTCCTTTTATTTACATAAAATAGTCGGTAACACGGGTGTATCGACGTTTCCTTTTATTTACATGAAATACTCCGTAATACCGGTGTATCGACGTTTCCGTTTATTTACATGAAATACTCCGTAACACCGGTGTATCGACGTTTCCTTTTATTTACATGAAATATTCCATAACACCGGTGTATCGACGTTTCCGTTTATTTACATGAAATACTCCGTAACACCGGTGTATCGACGTTTCCGTTTATTTACATGAAATACTCCGTAACACCGGTGTATCGACGTTTCAGTTTATTTACATAAAATACCTCGTAACAACGGTGTATCGACGTTTCAGTTTATTTACATAAAATCATCCGTAACATCGGTGTATCGACGTTTCCTTTTATTTACATACAATCATCCGTAACACCAGTGTATCGACGTTTCCGTTTATTTACATGAAATGCTCCGTAACACCGGTGTATCGACGTTTCCGTTTATTTACATAAAATACTCCGTAACACCGGTGTATCGACGTTTCCTTTTATTTACATAAAATACTCGGTAACACGGGTGTATCGACGTTTCCTTTTATTTACATGAAATACTCCGTAACACCGGTGTATCGACGTTTCCGTTTATTTACATGAAATACTCCGTAACACCGGTGTATCGACATTTCCTTTTATTTACATGAAATATTCCATAACACCGGTGTATCGACGTTTCCGTTTATTTACATGAAATACTCCGTAACATCGGTGTATCGACGTTTACGTTTATTTACATGAAATACTCCGTAACACCGGTGTATCGACGTTTCCGTTTATTTACATACATTGTATTCATACATGCACTCTGGTGTGTTATGTCACATTGCCTATAGGCAAGTACATATTTATTTCTACGAAGATGCATGACACCCAGATTTATGAAATTTATTTTGGCAGCTGAAAGGCATCTCCAAGTGATAGTGTAATTGTTTTTAATTCGAAACAGACATAGTAGAGGACAACTCTGTCGATCTTGTTGATTTAGTGTAGCTATGTATTATAAGTTACGTCCCTTACACCATCTGGACAAACGATCCGTGACGGTAAATACGCTCATTACATCTTCTAGACAAACGATCGGTGACGGTAAATACGCTCATTACATCTTCTAGACAAACGATCGGTGACGGTAAATACGCTCATTACACCTTCTAGACAAACGATCGGTGACGGTAAATACGCTCATTACATCTTCTAGACAAACGATCGGTGACGGTAAATAATATTTAGAACATATATATACAGGAATAGTTAATAGTTAATTTGCATATCAGCACAGAACAATGGACGCGGATGAAAGGAACATTATATATACTTATATTTATGCTTTCCTCATGCTACATGATAAACTCACTTGTAACTGTTCTAACTGGCTATTATACTTGCAATGTAAAGTTTGAAACCCCGACAGATTAATTTATATATAACATAACGTTATGGGCGTTTGTACGTACCATATTGATCTTACTAATTGATTATCGATAACTCTGCATGGGCCTGTGTTACTAGTATTGACAGGTAATATATTAGAGGACATAGAAAACGCACACCTACATTATATGATTATTATTACATGAAAACGAAATACGAAGGATTCCATCAATGATAGATCATATCTTTATTACAAAACACAAACTGAACAATTCAAAATATTCCAAAATGTTAAAATAATTATTGTTTTTCATGTAAAAACACACTTATCCGATGTGTGTGTTTTCTATTTCCTCTAGTATATAACAATACAACACATGCATTGCTGTAAGGTCACATGCCAGACTTGTCCATAATCTAGGTCGGTCTAATGTCTTTAAATTTACACTGGTATATTTTCAGGAGCTTGATAACAGATTAGAAGAAGTTGTTGATCGCTTACAAAAACAGAGAGAGGATTTCGAAAAGTGGGAAAATAACTTGAATAAACGGAGGCTAGTAGCATTCGGTAGACTGAAAGCACTGAGTACATTTCACAAACAACGAATGGATGTGTACGATACCGTTAAAGATTACTTGCAGACGATAAATACCGGAAGTAGAAACAGAACACCAACCTCAAAGAAATCATTTTAATGAAAATATACGAAGCAGAAGATCTGAAAAAAAGTTTTAACGCAAGTTTTAACAACTTATATTAATCACTCTCGCAGATGAAAGCGTATATGTTGTCATTCGCTGTGGGAGGAAACCGGAGTACCCAGAGAAAACCCACCTATCCGATCTGGCGACCACCGTACCATCTCACATACTTCCCGGTCCGAGGATCGAACCCGGGTTGTATTGTGAGAAGCGAGCGCTCTAACCACTGCGCTAATCGGGCAGCCGATTTGGGTATCTGAATTGGGGATTTTGTTTCACGATCATTGATATAGATCTACTATGAAGTAATTTATGTTCCATATTGATGTACATGTAAAGGGGCCCACGCAGGGATGTACATGTAAAGGGGCCCACGCAGGGATTTACATGTAAAGGGGCCCACGCAGGATTTAACCCTTAACTAATTGATTGAACTCATTATGTAGAAAACATGTCATTCTGGCAAGTTTAAAAATTGTCTAAGTTTTCAAAATGTGCCCGGAAATAAACTGTAAATCTTGTCTTCCATTTGATGACGTCACATCTCGTGTTCGGTAGTCGAGCACATACAAGCATAGGTATTGTGGACATGTGGGGTTTTCTTACAAATTCGCTAGCGCTTTTAATCAACATAATTACACACATTTCGGTGAGCGCGTAATAAAATCAGATCATATCTTACATTTTATGGTTTCCAATGATTTTGCTAATACAGTTTTATCCAGTTTGATTAATTTGTATTGCCACTGTCGGGACTTCACTTCAAGACACAACCACACAACCACCTACGTTAATGCGGGCGTTAGATATAAACAATAGTTCCGCTATCATGGTCAACTTACTTTCTGTTTGTTGAAAAATGTAATATTTAACTTTTTATGATCGTAAAATACAAAAATACCTGCATATACGGGTGATACTAAACACAAGGACCGGAAAAGCAAATGCCATTTTCCACTGTATCAAATTCAAAACAGTGAAATATAGCATTTTCTTTCACTGAGAAAACTCAAATAATTCACTGGAAAGCACAAAAAAAAACATTTATATTTATTCATTTTTCAAGATACTACTTTGCATGCTTAACTTAACTTAACTTAACTTAACCGAACAAGGCAACGTTAATTTATTATTCAGTGCCTATACAGTCAAACCTGTGCTAAGCAGCCAGCCAATGGAATCACATCAAGTGGCTACTTAGCACAGGTTGTTGCTTAACATATGGCAAATGTATAATAAAACAACATATTGGGAATCTGGAAACTGGCTGCTTAATACAGGTTGGCTGCTTAATGGAGGTGACTAACACAGGGTTGACTGTAGATTTACAGTGTTTTTCTCATCATCGATTTCGGTTGCCCACATGACAGATGTGCCAAATGAGCCTTAGTAGTCGTATTGTGTGTCTGAAAAGTAATCGAAGATACAGAAAACTCCCCAATTCCGAAAACATCCCAGTTGTTTGGGTTTTTAAAAACATTTCTCGTGTATAACACCGATGTATGTGACCCCGGTTTAAAGTATCATCCGACAGAGTGGTTATATAATTATAATATATTTAGGAGTGTGCGGGGTCGAACTGACCACCCTTAGATTTGCGGTCTAACTTCTCAGTTACTAGACCACGGATATGTCTCGTGCCATAAGTGCTATAGGGTTTTCATTTTATTCCAATATGAAACTACTCGCTGGTGTTAGCTGCGCCAATTACAATGTCAGTCTCGATGTTCTGTTCAATTTATTTTGAGTCATTTTTAAAAAAATTAAGTTTATTTAATGTCGCTACCGGATTCCCATTTGAGCGACGGGCAGTTTACCTAACAACACCTTTCATGGGCATGCTCCAGCGGTTAACCAGTACTTGGTGCACCAATCTCCGTAAGAAACTGCCAACTTTTTCATATAAATGAGACACGGTCTGAGCGGGGCTTGAACCCGTGAATTTGTGTCATTGGTTTCTATAGTAGTCTAGATAACGTTGGATGATAACAAATGTTCGTGTTTAAATAATTATCAAATATTGAACTATGAATAAGCCAAGGACTAATAAAACTAAATTATTTAATATATTTAAATGCATTCCTTATATCAAGTATTAATTTGTCAATACAATAGTGGATTGGTACCGTCTTTGCTAAAATGAAAAAATAAAACACAAAATAATTATACTATTTCAAATATGTAATACTTGCATGGAAAGACCACTCAAGAGGATGGCATACGTGGTATTTCTTTATTGTCTTTGATTTTGATTGGTCATATCGTTCTGAAACGAAGCGATAATTGTTTGATGGTGGTTTCAAATTGTCGGCCTTCAGAAAGGTCCAGTGGTACCAACTGCTAGACTGGTAATCTAGTGCAGGTTCGATATATACTAAAATGTCTAATATCACAGTACTTCGTATGAGACTTTAAACCGAGTCTCGTGTATGTGGTCTGTGTTTGGAATTGCTTTTGGAATGCGGGACCAGGGCACATGATATCTTCTGTATCTCTGTGGTCTGTGTTTGGAATTGCTTTTGGAATGCGGGACCAGGGCCCATGATATCTTCTGTATCTCTGTGGTCTGTGTTTGGAATTGCTTTTGGAATGCGGGACCAGGGTCCATGCTATCTTCTGTATCTCTGTGGTCTGTGTTTGGAATTGCTTTTGGAATGCGGGACCAGGGCCCATGATATCTTCTGTATATATGTGGTCTGTGTTTGGAATTGCTTTTGGAATGCGGGACCAGGGTCCATGACATCTTCTGTATATCTGTGGTCTGTGTTTGGAATTGCTTTTGGAATGCGGGACCAGGTCCCATGATATCTTCTGTATCTCTGATCTGTGTTTGAAATTGCTTTTGGAATGCGGGACCAGGGCCCATGATATCTTCTGTATCTCTATGGTCTGTGTTTGGAATTGCTTTTGGAATGCGGGACCAGGGCCCATGCTATCTTCTGTATCTTGCACTAGCGCCCAAAGAATATAATTACTGTAATAATAATTATACCATTGTATGCGTTTCCCGAAATCCCAGTCTACTACGATACATACATAATACATATGATTTACAAACAACACCAGTCCAGACGCAATCAATAGAGAAACAGTCTACCAACAAATATCAATGTTGTCATATACTAGAGGACATAGAAAAACCACACTTCGGATAAGTGTGTTTTGCATGAAAAACAATAACTATATAAACACATAGTCTTAAACATTTTGGAATATTTTCAGTTGTTCAGTTTGTGTTTAGTAATAAAGATGTGATATATCTTTGATAGAATACTTCGTATTTCGTTTTCATGTGATAATAATCATATAATGTAGGTGTGCGTTTTCTATGTCCACAAGTATATATTCAGAAATACTATTATAAACTTTCGAAGCATTTACAAGGTAAACTATGGTAATAAACTTTATGTGCAATCAACTACTTTCAAGTGTACTTATCCACTTATAAGTTTACCTATAAATACCTGATCAGACGACAATAAATAGTCTGACATTTGTTTATAGCCCTTCTTATGCTATGTTACTTCTTTGTATAATCACATAAGTATTGACTAAATATCCACTCCTAATCTTGTCTATGAAAACGACATTAAAATATGTAATATTGTTCTGCTTTTTATTTGATAGCTGGCGATGTTTTGAGAGTGATGTGCATGTTGCAAGGTGGAGTTAGTTAGTTGACATGCTTTGGGAAAGGAACATCTTAATAGTGTCAGCTTTGATATATATAGAACACAGTTGTTGACAATGGTGACAATTTTAACAATGCCGGTGTTGTTAATTAGAAAGAAACATTTGTGAAAGAATTAAATGCTATAAAGGTGTTGTTAATATTTATTCGCTAATGAACAACGTTTTGAGAATGACTTACATGCAATTGCTTAAAATGTTGATATCGGATGTTAGTTAGCGAATAACTTCTCCACGATTTAGCACATTTAGTAGTACTAGTGTTAATACTTTATGTTAGATACTGGACAGCGTGGTTTGAATCGCATACAATAGTCGAGAGATACTAATGTAGTTTTGGAAGACACATGTATGTACCCCATTATATCTTTAATACAAATGTGTAATATGTGAATGGTTACACGTCTGAGCCAAATTTCAACCGATGAGCGACTTTCCGTATCAACTTAAAGATAAAGCTGACCTATATAAACTCGAAACGCATTCAAGAAGTTCTTATAAACGTCTACATAATGATACTACGTGCTAATTGATGACCAAAGCTAAAACAGAATACCATGACAGGCCACAATTCATATCCCAACTCCGATGGAACATTCTTAGATACCGACGACAGTCTCATGTCACCGGAGGAAGAAACCGAGCAGGAAGAACGGTTACGAATGAGTGAGGAATTGTTTAAAGATTGTCTGAAACATCATGTAACTTGGAAGGAAAGTATGATGAAGAGGAGAATGATGGCTCTCTCGAGGATAAAGACATTACAAAGGAGTCAATGGAAGAGATACACGTTTTATGAAGATGTTAGAGCTATGCTTGATATTGGTGAAAATGATATACATACATTAAGCTCAACAAACAGCGATGCTTCAAGTGTTACTGATAAATTAGAGAAATCATTAACAGAAACGGTTGAAGCTTAGCTAGTGAAGATTGTGAACCTGGTAGTTGTTTTAAAATTAGAATCAAGTAACTGTAGGCTGAGAGTATGTTGCGACTACTTATGACATCCGGTGCAAATTCTCTTTCAGTAATCCGTATAGTGATTTAAATTTCGTTTTAAGATTATTTAATTGGGTTATGCTATGCTAGATACTATTATTATGGCATCTTCAGGCGGTTTCTTGGGGTTTCTTGTGACACCCGGTGCAAAATGTCATAGGTAGTCGCAACATACTCTAAACCCGTATAAAATACTGCACGGATTCAAACGCTAGTAAGTGGGTGTTCTGATCTTATTATTGAGAATATGTTCAGGTTGTGAAACTGATTCGATTCAACTAACAATCGGGCAGTTACATTTATGACAATGTTATATTTAACAGAATGGACATAAAACGAAATATTTGAAGTGTGTACTCGAGAGTTCATATAAAGAACTAAACTTGAATGTCTATGTGTGGACAGATCTTCAACATTGTACTTAAAATCTGAATAAATTATTAGATATATTGAAAGATGAAACTACAGGACTGTACTCGCGATGTATAATCATTCAAAAAGACGGATCAGTAGTCCAGTTGTTAACACGCTGGACTTGTAATCCAGGGATCGCAGGTTCGATCATCCGTCTGATCCTAATAATATTAACAGTCTTTCAGATCGAACTTTAAACCCAGTTCTCGTGTCGGTGCTTTACACTGAGCACGTAAAAGAACCAGATGAGACTCTGGAATGGGTCACTGTCTGTATCATTGCACTATCCTCCTAAATCTAAAATGGCTAATCTCTTCAGGATGCGTCGCTCATATGGGCAACCGGTAGCGACGATAAATAAATGTAAAACACACACACACCACAACACAACACCTCACACATAGCACAACTGTTTCCAGAAGCAACACATATTTAATGATATATAATGCATCTGCCTAGAGCAAACCGGACCTGCTATCATAAACAAGAACACATTAATTTTCAGCATGGCTGAGCATCCAAGATGAGTTAGCATCTCATTGGAGATTCCATCTGGTCCAGGTAACTTCCTCTTCTTCAGTTGTCTGAGCGCTGTGTACAGTTCCTGGTATGTAAGTGGAAGTTTCATGGAGTCTTGTTCCGTATGCCTTTTACTTCTATCCTTCTGTTATGTCCGTGCCTCTCTTTGCTGTTGGCGTGTACAGTTCCTGGTATGTAAGTGGAAGTTTCATGGAGTCTTGTTCCGTATGCCTTTTACTTCTATCCTTCTGTTATGTCCGTGCCTCTCTTTGCTGTTGGCGTGTGACTTTGATGTTGCCCTCTTTCTGGTAGGCTTTTGCGAGACAGTCTGCAGTCTCTTTGCCGGTCAACAGTTTCCCATCCTCATCCAACGTGATTTTCTGTCTGCTATTTTCTACATCATTTAGCTGTTTCGTGAACCTCCACAACTTCCTCCCGTCCTTCTCAAGGTTCAGGGCAGCAGTTTTCTCCGTCCAACTTCGTCGAGTGGCTTCCAGTTTAGATTTTTGAAACTGTGCCTTTGCTTTCTGAAGTTGTTCATGGTTTTCTTGTGATGGCTGTTCTTCTGCCCTGTTCCTTGCTTCAGTGAATTCATCTTGGAGGGTCTGCAACTGATTGGTCCAGTATGGCTTGTATTCTCTTCTCGCACCTCTAGGGATGGTTTCATGGGCAGCTTTGAGTATGCAGCTGTTGAACTCTTTCACCACGTTGTTAACATCTCTTCCTTGTACCTGTATGCCTCGAGTAAGAGAATTGGACCGAATAGCAAAGAGACTCCACTAACAACATTACTAAGTATTTCCCTATAGTAAGGAACATAGTAGAGTAAAGAATAGGTTTCACGGTCTATATTATAACGCTAATATCTAAATTAGCCGGTACAAATTGCTTAGAGTGCAATGTATATAACATACATTCAACTACATTTGCTTAGTGTACACACTATGTAAAATGCTTAATGTGTACTATTTGTAATCTTTGTAACATGTCTTTATTTATATAATGTTTGTTTTCACGGAAACTTACTTACAAGTAATAACAATGGTTTACGTGGAACATGAGCAAAACACTTAGTCATGTCAATGTATACATAACATATATATGCTAATCTCCCAAAAGGAGGAAATAAAGAATCTATTTATATATCTATGTATCACATATGCACAATGTTAACTTCTTTCAGGAATAAAAAGGGGATTTAAATTTCATTTTAAAATTTATTTAGTTACTTTTAAAATGTGCTAGATATTAACACAAATATTTACATTAGCGTAAATAAATAACTAAAACATTCATTTGTCACCACAAATGTCTATTCACGATTTTATTATTGATATAAAGCCTATGTTTATAAATACAAACTTGAGTTTGAACACGCAGCATTAATTACAGTACCGTAGGCAAATTTCAACCGAGGCAACCTAGGGGGTTCGAGAGCATGTCCCCCCATACAAGTGTTGGAGTATAGATGTGATTTCCTGCGTTTTCTGATTTAATGAGTTTAGACGTTTAGCTATGTACTAGCCATTCAGCTCTCTAGAAGTCAACATTTTATACAGCAAAGGGATATTTTTGGCATTTTGTTTTGCTTTGGAAATTTTAACCGAGGTCGTTGCCTCGGTGTGCCCTAATGTGGCTACGGGCCTGAATTATTTAAGCTTTAAGACAATATACGTGTCATAAGTTTACGATGGATCGATATGTACTAGTCTTAATGCAGGTACTATGTGAAGTTGCACCCACCATGCATTTGTCGCCACAGGGTACTGAGGATAACTGTCATCAGTCCAACTAGTTTTGCATTGCCAAGATTTTGCGTAGTCCTGCTAACAAATAAACCAAACTATACCATCCTTGGCTGAGGAAACAATAGTTTACGTGGAGCATGAGCAAATCACTTAGTACGGGTGGGGTTCGAACACACGCGGACATTCGTCCACTGGAACTTAAGTCCAACGCCTTAACCACTCGGCCACCGTACTAGATATGAACATTATTACACTGTATTAACTTCTTTCAGTAAACTTAAAAGTGATTTAAATTTCATTTTAAACATTATTGCATGGGAGTATGCTAGATATAATTATATACACATATTAGATACATCTCGGTAGTGGCCGTGTGGATAGTTTGAAATTATTAGACACCAAAGCGTTCATGGTAAAATTGTTGGGACCTCTAAATGGTACTGTATGAGACGAGGACAAAAGCAAATTATTTTTGAAATACTGTTTCGATTACGTCATCGATTGTTTATTAAGTATTTCCCTATAATAAGGAATAGAGTAGAGTACAGAATAGGTTTCACGATCTAGATTATAACGCTAATATATAAAGAATCCGGTACGAATTGCTTAGAGTGCAATGTATATAACACACATTCAAAAACATTTGCTTAGTGTACACACTATGTAAAATGCTTAATGTATACTATTTGTAATCTTTGTAACATGCCTTTATTGTAGCACATGCCTTTATTTATATCATGTTTTTTGTCATGTCAATCTATACATAGCATATATATCCTAATCTCCCAAGAGGAGAACATAAAGAATCTATCTATATATCTATGTATCACATATGCATAATGTTAACTTCTTTCAGGAATAAAAAGGGGATTTAAATTTCATTTTAAAATTTATTTAGTAGTAGTACATGCAGCTCTTTGAATGGTAAACAAACGGGCGCCATTTTGAATACGCTTTATAGTAACTCATTTGCATATAAGGGAATATAAAGTAGGTCACGCGCGTGCGCGTCACTATAGAGCCTATTGATGATATATCGCGCAACTACCGATATCTTTACTTGTTGCGTATACGTCACCACCACCACCACTACCGACCTCTTTGCTTTTTTTGGTATACGCGTCACTATTGATGACGTTGCGCGCAACTACCGAGCTCTTTGCTTTTTTTGGTATACGCGTCACTATATAGCCTATTGGTAATAGCTTTATAAATAGCGATCTCGTACCATTCTATAAATATAGACTACGAACCTATCCATAAATAACTATTACGAACGCTTCTATATAAATATAGGCCGATTAGAACGGTCTTAGTACTCAAGCAGCTTCACGAGCTTCAACGAATATACGGGTAAGTTCATTATATTATTCGAGCTAGGCGTACGTTTTTATCGAGTAAGAAATCATAATTACAAACTTAACCTATGTACGAAAATGAATAATATATATCGTTACGTATAATTCCATAAAAACGCGATAAATTATTAATAATCCGTAATGTACGTTTTAGAGCGGAGCACAGCTAACACCGCAAGATACATCTCAGTTTAGGCACCTCACCCAACAACATCAGTACAGAAAATGAAGGCGAAAACCGTTTGCCACAGTATTTACTACAAAATCCGTCATTAGTGTCATGGAAGGCCATAGAAATACTTAAACAAAATGAAATCAGCATGGAACCAAACACTGACACATTCATACAATTAAAACCTACATGTAATTATAAATATGATTCTAAAGTAATTAACGAGTTTACATACCACGGTTGTCATCTCTGAGCTGCAACATAGCTGATTAACCGATAAGCACAGAGTGCGCACATACCATGGCAAATTGTATCATGATTCTAAAGTAATTAATACGTTTACATATCACGGTTGCTTTCACCTGTCAATGCCATCCGTTAAAAGCTAAAGGTAAGACTGGTAATTAACCACCATCATTTCTCATAAAGGATTAACTGTTAAGACCGGAGCGCGTACATAGCTTAATCATGAGGTCATCCG
>CM026402.1:23904074-23943664 GCA_014843695.1 Archivesica marissinica | reverse complement strand
TCGGTCGGTCGGTCGGTCGGTCGGTCGGTCGGTCGGTCGGTCGGTCGGTCGGTCGGTCGGTCGGTCGGTCGGTCGGTCGGTCGGTCGGTCGGTCGGTCGGTCGGTCGGTCGGTCGGTCGGTCGGTCGGTCGGTCGGTCTGTCTGTCTGTCTGTCTGTCTGTCTGTATGTATGTCTGTCTGTCTGTCTGTCTGTCTGTCTGTCTTTAATTTAAAAAAATATGTATATGTATATAAGAACTTGCACAAAGGAATACAAAGTAGGACTTTCCGATTCGATCGGTCACGCACTTGTTTACAACCGGAACGCATCGTCCACACTTGTTTACATTCGGAATGCATCGTCCCCATTTGTCCCACGTTGTCTTTTTGAATTAAATTACTTCATATGTTGTCTTTTAGGGACATTTCTACATCCCCGCGACGGGTTCGACATTAGAGGAAGATAGATTGTATTTCATGTTCAAAATATATACGTTGTTTTCTACATCCTCTGTTGTTTCACGCATGCGCGCTGTGTTTGTTTACAGTTCGTGTGTTGATAAACAAATTCGCGTATACGACGGTTTAAATTTATTGGAATGTTATCGTTTCTGAACGACTATTTAGATTTTTGTAAACATACACACATTAGTATTTATATTTTACCCAACACATCCTTTATTACGATGTAATGCTGCTTTAAACATAAAACATTAGTCGTACATGTGTCTGTTAATTCACAAATTCTTATTTTCTTTCAGCATTTTCGACTAACGAACTCGGAATGTTCTTAGCCTATTGACTCTGATTTTACAACGATTGCGAAGCAAGTTTTAACAACTTATATTAATCACTCTCGTTGGCGCGGATGAAAGCGTAAATGTGGTCATTCGTGTGGGAGAAAACCAGAGTACCCGGAGAAAACCCACCTGTCCGATCTGGCGATCACCGTACCATCTCACATGCTTCCCGGTCCGAGGATCGAACCCACAAAGCCACAAACTAAATTAGATTCGAATCAGATCAAAAAGGGAAAACTACACATTATTGTATATTCTGATCTACGTTTCTTTTTTTATTTATTGTATTTTCTGACGTTTGAATTGGTTGGGACATGTCTACTTCTTCCTGATGTTTGTATGTTTGTATCCCGGCTTATTTCTGTAAATTTATATTTCATGTTACATGCAAACAGTGCGTACGCATACATCTTTAAAGTACGTGTATATTATATACCCTTTGTTGTGCATTCGCCTCTGATGTGTGATGTATATATAATATGATTAACATTAGTAAATCCATTCAATCGGGAAGATAATTAAGAACTAATAGCAGACATGTGCTGCAAAGTAATGAAACTGCCTTGAGGAAACTTCCAAGAAACTGCATTGAGGAAACTTCCGAGAAACTGCCTTGAGGAAACTTCCGAGAAACTGCATTGAGGAAACCTCGAGAAACTGCCTTGAGGAAACTTCCGAGAGACTGCCGAGAAACTGCCTTGAGGAAACTTCCGAGAAACTGCCTTGAGGAAACTTCCGAGAAACTGCCTTGAGGAAACTTCCGAGAAACTGCCTTGAGGAAACTTCCGAGTAACTGCCGAGAAACTGCCTTGAGGAAACTTCCGAGAAACTGCCTTGAGGAAACTGCCTTGAGGAAACTTCCGAGAAACTGCCTTGAGGAAACTTCCGAGAAACTGCCTTGAGGAAACTTCCGAGAGACTGCCGAGAAACTGCCTTGAGGAAACTTCCGAGAAACTGCCTTGAGGAAACTTCCGAGAAACTGCCTTGAGGAAACTTCCGAGAGACTGCCGAGAAACTGCCTTGAGGAAACTTCCGAGAAACTGCCTTGAGGAAACTTCCGAGAAACTGCCTTGAGGTAACTTCCGAGAAACTGCCTTGAGTAACCTTCCGAGAAACTGCCTTGAGGAAACTTCCGAGAAACGGAACTAGGGCAGAAACCATCGATGTAGTTTCCATAGACGTATACATAATCAACATGTTTGACTCTCCATATTTTCACAAATCTGTTTCCGTAGTTTCGCTTACTTTTACAGACTAATTCAGTTCCATCGGATGGGTCTTCTGTTTGTGGCAGATCTTTCTTCATAAACCCGAACAACACATATAGTCAGGCACCTCACACACATTGCTTAGTACTGGTTAACCACTTAGGTCGACTAAGCCTGCCCAGGAAAACATGTCTAGGTCCCCGCAAGGGGTTTGATATTAATGGAACATACATGCATATTCCTAGTTGTCTTGTATGGTGTGGGTTTCTCCAGTTTCGTTCTGGTTCTATTTTTGGCCATTATTTTAATTTTGTATTCAATAACATTTCTATAATTTGCGAACTTTGTGGTCTGGAAATAAGGAGTGCATATGTAATAGCATATGTGAATATATGAATCTTTAGCCAATTTTAACACATTCATCCCCAAGTAACTTACATGGACTGGTCTTGTGCACGATCATTTTAGATCAATACATTAATAAAAAAATTACATTTGAACCAGTTCATTTATCAAAATGGGTAATTTTGTTTAAAAATAGTAAAATTACTGGCAAAAAGTGCAGATCGTGATGAGACGGCTCATCACGAGTCGGCTTATCTGGGTCTACGTTTTGTGTAAGCCTGTTTATAGGTATGTCGTGTTGAAAGGGTTAAACTTCTAGTGGGTTGCAATAACCTTGGATACGGAGCAATGTTAAAACGTATGTAAATAAAACATGTGATAATATTGTTTCTGCTACCAACTACTGAGATAACCTCTGCTTTCATTTTAATTGATATGAAACTCTTTTTTATCTAGATATATTGCAACTGTATGCCTACTGATATGGTTCTAATTGGTGTGTATTAATAATAGCTGCTGCCTACATTGAAAGCAATGACATGTTCTACTTACAAAATGTTATTGTACTGTATGTATAATAATCGCCTTGTAATGGACAGAACACTCATAAAAGTGATTATTGCGTGGTTGTATTTGTTTATTTATAGTTTTAATAACCACTAAGCAAAAAGATCCAAAATGTCGTTATATAGTAATGTTATGGTTCGCTGAAACAAAACCCACTTCAAATATGACAATTAGTTATTAACTATTATTAGTGAAATTGCACATGTCATGGTGGGTAGGTAATCAAAAGAATAAACAGTTATTTAAAGATGTGATTTTAGTACTTGATGTGAGTGTGTGCAATGTTTTCAACCCACAAAGCTGCTTTTGATGTGAAGCGTATGAAACGTGAACATATCTCATTTCTACTCATCCGATTAATATAAAGCGCAATTATTCTGTACTATTTAATGGGCGGACGAATATACATTTTATTATTCTGATTACGTATAATGAACGCGCGAAACAAACCTTTGTTATATGATAGCTTTGGGAGAAAACATTAATTATGTTACTACAAAATCCTCATACCTGAATTTTTTTTCGCGAGTTCTAGACATCTGTTATCCGAGAAATTATTGAGAATATCAAACGGGGAAATACGAACGTTTTATTTATCGGGAAGACAGCATGAGGACGAGTAGTATTAATACACTAGAAGCAGAAAGACACTAGAAGCAGAAAGACACTAGAAGCAGAAAGACACTTTTAATCTAAATTCTAAAAATGATGTTCGACATACTTCTGATTATATCCTGTGTTTTGTGTGTAACGTATGCGTTTTTGTGTGTTTGGCACAAGCGGAAACGGAAGTCGCCTCCTGGACCGGAAGGATACTTATGTTGGGGAAATAGTTTTCAGATCGACTCTGATAAAATCCACCATAATCTAACACAATTTAGCGAGGAATTTGGACCAATATATAGACTAAAATTGTATGGGACTTCTGTTATTAATTTGTCGTCTGCATTTTTAATTCATAACGTATTTGGGACGTCGCCAACAGATGAAGTGACCAATGATCGATCAGCAAATTCTACCTCGGACGTTTTCTACGGACGGAAACACATGGGATGTGCTAACTTGTCAGATATAACACTTCTGTTACGAGAAATTCATATTAAAGCAATACCGAAGTACTTTGATTGTGAATATTCCTTTGAATTATTAATCAAAGAAGAAGTGAAACGACTACATTTGAACTTAATAAGTAAACCAGGCAGCGACATCAATCCTCATGAATACTTCAGGATATATTTCAAAAATATATGTGCTGTATTGGTAAGTATATTATATGTATTTAATGTTTACATAATTACATAATTACATCTCCTCTAGTAGCATAAATATAAATAGTACATGGGACACTCGCATACAGTGTACGGGGCACTAGCATACAGTGTACGGGACACTCGCATACATTGTACGGGGCACTCGTATACAGTGTACGGGACACTCGCATACATTGTACGGGGCACTCGTATACATTGTACGGGGCACTAGCATACATTGTACGGGGCACTCGTATACAGTGTACGGGACACTCGCATACATTGTACGGGGCACTCGTATACAGTGTACGGGACACTCGCATACATTGTACGGGGCACTCGTATACAGTGTACGGGACACTCGCATACATTGTACGGGGCACTCGTATACATTGTACGGGGCACTAGCATACAGTGTACGGGACACTCGCATACAGTGTACGGGGCACTAGCATACAGTGTACGGGGCACTCGCATACAGTGTACGGGACACTCGTATACAGCGTACGGGACCGTGACTCGCAAACAGTATACGGGACACTCGTATACAGCGTACGGGACACTCGCATATAGTACACGGGGCACTCGCATACATTACACGGGACACTCATATATAGTACACGGGGCACTACCATACAGTGTACGGGACACTCGCATACAGTGTACGGGACACTCATATACAGCTTACGGGACACTCGTATACAGCGTACGGGACACTCGTATACAGCGTACGGGACACTCGCATACAGTGTACGGGACACTCGTATACAGCGTACGGGACACTCGGGACACTCGCATATAGTACACGGGGCACTCACATACAGTACACGGGACACTCACATATAGTACACGGGGCACTACCATACAGTGTACGGGACACTCGCATACAGTGTACGGGACACTCGTATACAGCGTACGGGACACTCGGGACACCCGCATATAGTACACGGGGCACTCATATACAGTACACGGGGCACTCTCATACAGTGTACTGGACACTCGTATACAGTGTACGGGACACTCGCATACAGTGTACGGGACACTCGTATACAGTGTACGGGGCACTAGCATACAGTGTACGGGGCACTAGCATACAGTGTACGGGACACTCGCATACATTGTACGGGGCACTCGTATACAGCGTACGGGACACTCGCATACAGTGTACGGGACACTCGTATACAGCGTACGGGACACTCGGGACACTCGCATATTGTACACGGGGCACTCACATACAGTGTACGGGACACTCGCATACAGTGTACGGGACACTCGTATACAGCGTACGGGACACTCATATACAGTGTACGGGACACTCGTATACAGCGTACGGGACACTCACATATAGTACATGGGACACTCGCATACAGTGTACGGGGCACTAGCATACAGTGTACGGGACACTCGCATACATTGTACGGGGCACTCGTATACAGTGTACGGGACACTCGCATACATTGTACGGGGCACTCGTATACAGTGTACGGGACACTCGCATACATTGTACGGGGCACTCGTATACATTGTACGGGGCACTAGCATACAGTGTACGGGACACTCGCATACAGTGTACGGGGCACTAGCATACAGTGTACGGGGCACTCGCATACAGTGTACGGGACACTCGTATACAGCGTACGGGACCGTGACTCGCAAACAGTATACGGGACACTCGTATACAGCGTACGGGACACTCGCATATAGTACACGGGGCACTCGCATACATTACACGGGACACTCACATATAGTACACGGGGCACTACCATACAGTGTACGGGACACTCGCATACAGTGTACGGGACACTCATATACAGCTTACGGGACACTCGTATACAGCGTACGGGACACTCGTATACAGCGTACGGGACACTCGCATACAGTGTACGGGACACTCGTATACAGCGTACGGGACACTCGGGACACTCGCATATAGTACACGGGGCACTCACATACAGTACACGGGACACTCACATATAGTACACGGGGCACTACCATACAGTGTACGGGACACTCGCATACAGTGTACGGGACACTCGTATACAGCGTACGGGACACTCGGGACACCCGCATATAGTACACGGGGCACTCATATACAGTACACGGGGCACTCTCATACAGTGTACTAGACACTCGTATACAGTGTACGGGACACTCGCATACAGTGTACGGGACACTCGTATACAGTGTACGGGGCACTAGCATACAGTGTACGGGGCACTAGCATACAGTGTACGGGACACTCGCATACATTGTACGGGGCACTCGTATACAGCGTACGGGACACTCGCATACAGTGTACGGGACACTCGTATACAGCGTACGGGACACTCGGGACACTCGCATATTGTACACGGGGCACTCACATACAGTGTACGGGACACTCGCATACAGTGTACGGGACACTCGTATACAGCGTACGGGACACTCATATACAGTGTACGGGACACTCGTATACAGCGTACGGGACACTCGCATACAGCGTATGGGACACTCACATATAGTACACGGGGCACTAGCATACAGTGTACGGGACACTCGCATACAGTGTACGGGACACTCGTATACAGCGTACGGGACACTCACATACAGTGTACGGGACACTCGTATACAGCGTACGGGACACTCGGGACACTCGCATATAGTACACGGGGCACTCACATACAGTACACGGGACACTCACATATAGTACACGGGCCACTACCATACAGTGTACGGGACACTCGTATACAGCGTACGGGACACTAGCATACAGTGTACGGGACACTCGCATACAGTGTACGGGACACTCGCATATAGTACACGGGGCACTCACATACAGTGTACGGGACACTCGCATACAGTGTACGGGACACTCGCATACAGTGTACGGGACACTCGCATACAGTGTACGGGACACTCGCATGCAGTGTACGGGACACTCGTATACAGCGTACGGGACACTCGCATACAGTGTACGGGACACTCGTATACAGCGTACGGGACACTCGTATACAGCGTACGGGGCACTCACATACAGTGTACGGGGCACTCACATACAGTGTACGGGACACTCGTATACAGCGTACGGGACACTCGTATACAGCGTACGGGACACTCACATACAGTGTACGGGACACTCGTATACAGCGTACGGGGCACTCACATATAGTGTACGGGACAGTCGTATACAGCGTACGGGACACTCGGGACACTCGCATATAGTACACGGGGCACTCACATACAGTACACGGGACACTCACATATAGTACACGGGGCACTACCATACAGTGTACGGGACACTCGTATACAGCGTACGGGAAACTCTCATACAGTGTACGGGACACTCGTATACAGCGTACGGGACACTCGCATATAGTACACGGGGCACTCACATACAGTGTACGGGACACTCGTATACAGCGTACGGGACACTCGCATACAGTGTACGGGACACTCGCATACAGTGTACGGGACACTCGTATACAGTGTACGGGACACTCGTATACAGCGTACGGGACACTCGCATACAGTGTACGGGATACTCGTATATAGCGTACGGGACACTCGTATACAGCGTACGGGACACTCGTATACAGCGTACGGGACACTCGTATACAGCGTACGGGACACTCGGGACACTCGCATATAGTACACGGGGCACTCGTATACAGCGTACGGAACACTCGTATGCAGTGTACGGGACACTCGTATACAGCGTACGGGACACTCGTATATAGTACACGGGGCACCCACATACAGTGTACGGGACACTCGTATACCGTGTACGGGGCACTCACATACAGCGTACGGGACACTCGCATACAGCGTACGGGACACTTGCAAACAGTGAACGGGGCACTACGATACAGTGTACGGGACACTCGCATACAGTGTACGGGGCACTCACATACAGCGTACGTGACACTCGCATACAGTGCACGGGACACTCGCATACAGTGTACGGGACACTCGCATACAGTGTACAGGACACTCGTATACAGCGTACGGGACACTCGTATACAGTGCATGGGACACTCGCACACAGTGCACGGGACACTCACATATATTGACATTTCGTTGTTTTCACGGAATATATCTTTAAAGGCTCAGTCTATAGACAAGACAGGAATATCGTTTAGTTAATACACATTTATTTTAGCTCTATTGCGAAACAAGTTCTTTCAACTTATATTAATCACTCTCGAGACCTCATTCCTTATGAAATCCATCGCCATGAATGAGAGAGAAGATGCAATGTGGAAATTAAATACCTTGCCTAAGGGCACACTCGTAACGGCTCCAGCAGGCTCGAACTCCGGGCCTTTCGCACCTGAAGCGAACGCCTACCACCACGCTATCACGATTTCCACTGGATATCGAACGTTTATTAGCATAGCAAGTTGTTCGTCGCTATCGGTTGCCCAGGTAGACTCCATCGGTGAACCAGTACTTGCTACACCAACCTCAGTATGAAATTGCCAACACGTTCAGAGCCGTCTGAGCGGGGCTGGAACCCGTGACCATCAGCGATGATAGGTTACAGTGGTATAAAAGTCAACGACCGTAACAACCACTCGACCACGGAGGCGAACGTTTACCTTTTTATACTATATATATATTATACACACACACACACACACACACACACACACTGTACTTTATGTAGGTATACATTATCATACTTAATGTATGTTTCGATTACTTCTACTACATAAAAGTAGATTAAATGTTTGTATATTAAGATATCGCCATTACTCCAATTATATATGACATATGTAGTGATGCATACCTAACCGACTTTCAAAATATGTCAACATATCTTTTTATTTATCTCCGTTAGGCCAAATGAATAGTGTATGTGTTTCTTGTCTAACGTGTCGGTCTAAAATACTTAAAAAAACTATTCTGGTAGGTCTCGATACTACAACCCACTAGATAATAATAATAATATTAATAATAAATAATAATATTAATAATAAATAATAATAATAGTAATAATAATAACAAAGACTTTATTTTACGAGAGAACTCATTTAACAAAAGTTAATCTACCAGGAGGCCCTCAACATATATACAATCAAATGATATAGTGTAAGTGAAAACTGCATATTGGAATTATGTAGTAATGTTAAAGCTGAAAGGTAGAGAAGCTATATAATTATATAATATGCTATGGAATATGATGATATATGAAATTGTATAACAGAGTAGAAAAGGGAGAATGAGACAATAAATGACAATAAATCTATATAATAATGTGCATATATCACTTATATAGGTATCTTGAGAATAGTATGACCAGCTTAAAGCGACACTACATCGGTGAAAACGCAAATGTTTACAGAATGTATTTTCCTATTATCTGGTATAATTTGTTTCCCAAATATTTGCCTCAAAAACAGAGTATTTCAACTAATAAACAAACGTCGTATACGCGGTTTGTTGACATAACAAAATAATGTAAATAGGGTCGACATCCACACGTATTGCTTGGCAACATTAAACTGAGACTAATGAATCTCCGCCAAAGCCTTCGTAAGTTTCCGTGAACTCCGACCAGGACATACGTTAGGTTTTTACCGTTAATATTTGAATCAAGTCAGTAAGTAAGTGTACCATAATCTAAAGCTCATATTTTACTTCGGAAATCCGAAGTAAGTTCACGGAATATGCAAATGTCTCAGTTTAATATTTTTCTTTTTAATACATTCTGAGTATTTAGGGCAGTCACTTGTATACATAACATTCGAAAACCAAAACAATCATTGTTGAACGATGAAACCTAAAAATAGTTTTCTGTAAGTCTACAGCTTTGACCACTCGGCCATCCTGCCATGTGTGATAATTCGATATATTTTATATTATTCAATCAGTGTTTTAACTGGCCAATGTTTATATACATCAGCGTTTATTATTGACTCCAGTGACAAACACACGTCAAATCAGGAGCGCGGATAACCGTTATATGAAATCCTACTTTCACTTTTGAAAGTGAGTAGACCAAAAAACACTGTTTATTGATTCAATGTTAAGTGTTCGAATGTATTTGGAAGAATTTGTAGTAGCAATGCATCTATACGTGAAAAATGCTTTTTATTTGCATTTTGTGATGTAATGTCGCTTTAAAGTTAGCTTCCAGGTGGGCTTTAAACCGAGGTGTCGGGTCGGTGCTTTACATCGTGCACGTAAATGAACCAGAGGAGGCTATCCTACACTATCCAAAATGACTTATCTTTTCATGAGGCGTCGCTCATATGGGCAACCGGTAGCGACGATAAATGCCCATATGGGAAACCGGTAGCGACGATAAATGTCCATATGGGCAACCGGTAGCGACGATAAATGCCCAGATGGGCAACCGGTAGCGCCGATAAATAAAACGCAAAACAAACATTACAAATCTTAAAATGGGGCATATAAATGAGACAACTTGTAGCCCATTAACATTGGGTAGAACATTAAGCAATGGGCCCACAGGGAAAAAAGCTATTAAATATGGTTTGATGACATCCGACATTATGTTGTCATAAACAAGATGCCTTGTTGTAGCCTTCATGAATATCAACACATTAGATATACTATCTATCATTAGTTACTTTGTTAACCGTTTAAACTAGAACTGTTTGCATTAAGTATCAAGTGTATCTCAATGGCCGACTACCTGTCTATCTGCAAGAGTCATTCAGATTTACTTCCGATGTTCGAACATAAAACTTGCGATCATCCACCAAGCTCTAACTTTACTCTCCTAAGCCTACTGAAGTGTTTAAGAAATATTTCTTATATTCAGGGTCACACTTGTGGAATTCCCTCCCTTATCACATCAAAACAGCACATTCTGTTCCGCACTTCAAAGCTTTATATATCAGGTGGTGCAAAGAACAGACCAATAACCTAATAAGCTGATAATATACAATTATACATGAATATAAGTATTAGTTCTTGCAGCTTATATCTTATTTCCTATGAAAGTTTTACTGGTTACTGTTTACGGCCTCATGGTAGATTGACTTAATTGTTCAAATGAGTTTTCTCGTTAAATAAAGTCTTTATTATTATTATTGTTATTATATTTGCTACAGCGTCACTTCATATTCTCATCTCTCCTTCGTTTTCAAAGACAACTGTTCTAACGAAACCCTACATTAATTGTATTTGATCTAGCTAATAGTCTACATTATATATAATGCTTAACGAGGGCTACAGCTTGCTCATGCTTGACTTATGTGATATTTTGTGAAGATACTACACTACTCTCATTTATGAATCCAGGAAGATGTTTCCAGTATCCTTACAATATTAGTTCAAGTACACGATACTGTCTAAACGGTGTAACAGGGCGTTTCACACACTGCCCCTCCCCCAAGCGCTACCATTAAATTGTGTATGTTTGCGTGTTAAAAGTTGCGCTTAGCTTAGGTCATTCCTAACATGTCAGATTCCAAACTTCAGCTGTGAAGCCAACAGCTGTAAGCACTCGGTCCTTTCTTTGTTTATAATTAGTTGTATCTGTTTGCTAATTGTCTGTATATGGTTGCTGTGTGTGTATGTGGAGTTGTTGTGATTCGATATACGGTTGCTGTGTGTATGTGTGCAGTTGCTGTGATTCGATATAGGGTTGCTTTGTGTGGAGGTGCGGTCGTTGTGTGATTCGATATATGGTTGCTGTGTGTAGAGGTGCGGTTGTAGTGATTCGATATATGGTTGCTGTATGTATGTGTGCAGTTGCTGTGATTCGATATAGGGTTGCTTTGTGTGGAGGTGCGGTCGTTGTGTGATTCGATATATGGTTGCTGTGTGTAGAGGTGCGGTTGTAGTGATTCGATATATGGTTGCTGTGTGTAGAGGTGCGGTTGTTGTGTGATTCGATATAGGGTTGATGTGTGTGGAGGTGCGGTTGTTGTATGATTCGATATAGGGTTGCTGTGTGTGGAGGTGCGGTTGTTGTGTGATTCGATATAGGGTTGCTATGTGTGGAGGTGCAGTTGCTGTGATTCGATATATGGTTGCTGTGTGTAGAGGTGCGGTTGTTCTGTTATTCGATATATGGTTGCTGTGTGTGGAGGTGCGGTTGTTCTGTTATTCGATATATGGTTGCTGTGTGTGGAGGTGCGGTTGTTGTGTTATTCGATATATGGTTGCTGTGTGTGGAGGTGCGGTTGTTGTGTTATTTGATATATGGTTGCTGTGTGTGGAGGTGCGGTTGTTGTGTGATTCGATATATGGTTGCTGTGTGCGGAGGTGCGGTTGTTGTGTTATTCGATATATGGTTGCTGTGTGTGGAGGTGCGGTTGTTGTGTTATTCGATATATGGTTGCTGTGTGCAGAGGTACGGTTGTTGTGTGATTCGATATATGGTTGCTATGTGCAGAGGTGCGGTTGTAGTGATTCGATATAGGGTTGCTGTGTGTAGTTGTTATAATTTCCCAGGCACATCTAGATGTTTGCTATGCGGTGCACCATGCGTTGGTATTCTGTTGATAGTAAAAAAGGCACCAGTTTCGCATTTTCATTAATTAATATGGAACTGTCATAAAGTGGCTTGTTGGTAATTCAGTTTCGAACACAGTTTTATTTTATATAAATCCAGGTTTCAGACAAATATGGCGACAACAAATCACTCTATCAATATATCTAATTAATGAGAGACATCACTCTATCAATATATCTAATTAATGAGAGACATCACTCTATCAATATATCTAATTAATGAGAGACATCACTCTATCAATATATCTAATTAATGAGAGACATCACTCTATCAATATATCTAATTAATGAGAGACATCACTCTATCAATATATCTAATTAATGAGAGACATCACTCTATCAATATATCTAATTAATGAGAGACATCACTCTATCAATATATCTAATTAATGAGAGACATCACTCTATCAATATATCTAATTAATGAGAGACATCACTCTATCAATATATCTAATTAATGAGAGACATCACTCTATCAATATATCTAATTAATGAGAGACATCACTCTATCAATATATCTAATTAATGAGAGACATCACTCTATCAATATATCTAATTAATGAGAGACATCACTCTATCAATATATCTAATTAATGAGAGACATCACTCTATCAATATATCTAATTAATGAGAGACATCACTCTATCAATATATCTAATTAATGAGAGACATCACTCTATCAATATATCTAATTAATGAGAGACATCACTCTATCAATATATCTAATTAATGAGAGACATCACTCTATCAATATATCTAATTAATGAGAGACATCACTCTATCAATATATCTAATTAATGAGAGACATCGGTCAGTTACTGCCCCTGAATACTCCCTAAACGTAGATAGGTCCCATTAAGTGTTTTCCTCTGTTTTTATCGTTGTTTCCTTTGCACAGCATGCTAGCAATTTTATTCCACCATCGTGTTATACGATTATTATATTACTATATCTCGACATAGCTCCTACAGTATATGCAATTAGTACTTATTTGTAAAACAATGCTATCAGTTAATTAAAACGATTTTGTTAAAATCACAATTATCATACCGCAACATATGGTTAGGGAACAACAGTAAAAACAAAGGATTCTAACTGAAAGGACCTATTCACATTTTGGAATAAATCAGTCTTTATCTGCCAAGGGAGGTAATAGAAAATTAGAGATGTCTCTCAGTATGTAACAGTTCAGCAAATACTTGGTTTAAACATATTTATTCGATAATAATGTACATTACATATACTTATATGCATGACATGTTAACTTACTTTAAAGGCCCATAATGCCTTTATTTTTATTTTTATGAATAACATACCAAACATCTTTCAGGTCATTACTAAGAATGTACTATGGAAAAATAATATTAAATTTATTATAAATACATCAATACAATTATATAGATTAATATTCTGGAAGCTTAAATGTATAAAGAATGGGACTTTAATTTACAGCTGTAGAATATCTGGGGGAACTACATTTCCATTCATAATTAACCTACATCAATGTATATTTGGTACGGTGATCAGTCGTCATATAACATCCGGGTACTCGGCTTCCCTCCACACGTAGGACCACATACATGCGTTCAGCCTCTCTTACGAGGGTTATTAATATACGTTGTTAAAGACTGTTTCGCAGTCATTGCTAAATTAATTGTGTTTGGGGGCTTTAAAGTAGCATAAACAGTTTAGGTCATATGGACTGCCTCCGTGGTCGAGTTGCTAAGGTCGCTGCCTTGTATTCCATGGACCGCCTACGTGGTCGAGTTGCTAAGGTCGCTGACTTGTATTCCGTGGACCGCCGCCGTGGTCGAGTTGTTACGGTCGCTGACTTGTATTCCGTGGACCGCCTCCGTGGTCGAGTTGCTAAAGTCGCTGACTTGTATTCCATAGACCGCCTTCGTGGTCGAGTTGTAGACAGAATGTGCATCTCGATAGTGGAGCTCAATGTGCAGACCAGGCATGATGTAAAATTGGGCGGAGCAAACTATTAGTGGAAATGTCAATAAGCGAATGTGTGTGCTGTCCGATTAGCGCAGTGGTTAGCGCGCTCGCTTCTCACCAATGCAACCCGTGTTCGATCCTCGGACCGGGAAGTATGTGAGATGGTACGGTGGTCGCCAGATCGGACAGGTGGGTTTTCTCCGGGTACTCCGGTTTCCTCCCACACGATTGACCACATATACACTTTTATCCGCGCCAACAAGAGTGATTAATATATGTTGTTAAAACTTGCTTCGCAATCATTGTAAAATAAATAAAGTTTAAACCATTCTTGAATAAAAGATTGTTTAAACTAAGGTTATGCACAAAGTAGGTGCTGCGGTTCGTTGACGCTCCTTTGCACTTACTTTGCATATAACCGTATATATTATCAGTAATATATATATACTAGAGGACATAGAAAACGCACACTTCGGATAAGTGTGTTTTACATGAAAATCAATAACTATATAAATACATAGTTTTAAACATTTTGGAATATTTTTAGTTGTTCAGTTTGTGTTTTGTAATAAAGATGTGATATATCTTTGATGGAATCCTTCGTATTTCGTTTTCATGTAATAATAATCATATAATGTAGGTGTGCGTTTTCTATGTCCTCTAGTATACATAGAAAAAACAATTTAATAAATTAGTATCCTTGTCGAAACTTCAATACAACATAATATTATATGACTAACATTATTATAATTAATGTCCTATTTAAGTTGTTACCTTGAAAATAACATCACCATTTATGTGAGATAATTACTATAGTTACTGCAGGTATAATAAGGTGTAAAGGTGTGCTATCGGCCGTCAATCTGAAGATACGCCATATGAATATCCGCTTCAGACTGCATGATCAAGCATGAATCCATACAATTCCGGGAGAAATGACTCGATATTAAAATTACACGCAGATTTGAGGATTTAAAACTGTGATACGATCGTCTTTAAATAATAAGTAATGCCTGCGTCATGAATTGCAAACGTTGTATAACCCACACGTATGTCGTGGCGTAATAGGTAAATGATGATTACACCGGAAATGAAGCGTACATGTGGACATTCGTGTGGGAGGAAACCTTCTTGGCGCGGATGAAAGCGTAAATGTGGTCATTCGTGTGGGAGCAAACCTTCTTGGCGCGGATGAAAGCGTAAATGTGGTCATTCGTGTGGGAGGAAACCGCAGTACCCGGAGAAAACCCACCTCCTGATCTGGCGACCAGCGTACCATCTCACATACTTCGCGGTCCGAGGATCGAACCCATTAAGATTCCATGGTGTCCCCTTACAAGATGGCAAAAGTACAGATGACCTAGTTATAGACATATGCAATAACAAAATAGGTATCAAGCCTTAGATCAAAGCAGACGATATAAACAGGTCGCATACAATCGGGAAAGATAAAAATGGAAAGTGTCAAATTATATGCAAATTCAAAAACTGGAAAATAAAAAACGCAGTTTATATGAACAAAAACAATCTTAAGCGAGTTAACACCGACAACTATAAAGTGTTCGTCTCAGAAGATTTGACCCGGAGGAGACAGTCTATTATTCAGCAGTTAAACCAGGCACGCTTCGAAAATAGAATCCATTCGTACTGGACCACTGATGGCAGAATTTTTGCTAAACAAACAGAGACTGGGAGAAAACTGTTTATCAGATCCTTAGAAGACATCAATCCCTAAAACAATACTATGTGCCTATAAACAGTGATAAAACAATAATATGTGCCTATAAACAGTGATAAAACAATACTATGTGCCTATAAACAGTGATAAAACAATATTATGTGCCTATAAACAGTGATAAAACAATATTATGTGCCTATAAACAGTGATAAAACAATACTATGTGCCTATAAACAGTGATAAAACAATATTATGTGCCTATAAACAGTGATAAAACAATACTATGTGCCTATAAACAGTGATAAAACCCGTGCAAGATAATATCATGCGACCGGTAATTGACACAAATTATGTGTCTTTTTTATACATGTATATACATACACGTGCATTGGGGTTTATGCTTTATTTTGCACGGTCAAATTTATACTTATACACTGTGTATGTCATATCATGTGTACTTCGACCTGTATACCTGGTATACACACTAACACTTTTAAACCACACGGTCATCGTTTACATTTAACTGACTTAATTCCATAAATATGTAAACAATCTGGTTTACATAACTATGTCTCAGTATGTGAAATGTGTTGTGTACGATGTGTTGTATGTCACCTTTGACTTGGCACGTTTTAATCTAGTATGCTAAGTTTCCATGTCCGGGCATACTGTCACAGTTTAGTAGGTGTCATGGTCAACATTATTTGTCTATATTTCTTCGGTATAAGTAATAAAACAACTTAAGTACGTTACAAAATGTTTACAATAACATATAACCCATCTGTTGTACATTTGCCATAATTGTACAGATTACGAAACTACCGTTTCGATTGTATACCGGCCACCCCATATAGTTCATATTTGTACATAACCTGTATAATATTATACAATCCAGATATGATGTCATTAGCTAGTATGCATTAATTCATTGATTGTCTCTTCCATTCATTCATTCAATCAATCACTCATTCATTAATGAATGAATGCATTGGTTCGACCGTTTACTCATGCATTCATGTTACCTATTCATGTAGTCATGTCACCTATTATTCATACAGTCATTCAGTCTGTCATTGTATGTATATGGTTCAATGATTGTTTGTTTGTTTATTGCATTGACTGTTTGATTGATTGCATTGACTGATTGATTGATTGATTATTTCGTTCGCTGATTGATTGATTGATTGATTGATTGATTGATTGATTGATTGATCGATCGATCGATCGATGGTCTGATTGACTGGTTCATTCATTCACTCACTCACTCATTCATCTATTTATTCAGTCTTTGACTGATTGATTACTGGGGTCATGGTTGTTTAATATACACAGTTATATGTTAATTAACGGAATAATTGATTTGTTGATTAATTGCTTAAAAAATCAACCGATTGTTTAAATTAAACTCGGGCTCATTTAGTCAGAAATGTGTTCACTCATTCGTTCATTCAGTGAATCTTGATATTCAAAGTATTGTTTCTTCTTCTCTCCTTAATCTACAATAGTAAATAACATTCTACAATTCGATAAGTAACTATGTATGCAATTGCCCTGCTAGATACTGTCTATACAGATATATGCTTGCAGAATATACTGATAATAACACTGCTATATGTCACTAAAATAACTGTAAACAGTTTACCTGGTATCCAGTTTATATGTTTGTACTGTACAAATCCTGCTTCAAGAGAGTTTTTATTGTCTCTCTTCTCTCACTTAATAATATCCTTTTCACAATTTTTGTTTTTCGATCACATCTGATATAAATTATCCTGATAAATATTAATAAATGAAATAGCTTGAGTACATGTATAATAATTTACAACTCGTCTCCTTTATAACTATATGAAGAGGTTATTGCATATATTATTTAGTGTTAGTATATGATATATAATTTGCGGTGATGTACATTATTACTAACTACGGCTTTCACTCATCATTTAAGTGCATTACATACTCAAAATCGGGTTTAAAAATTATGGTATTTCTGTTTATCATTACAAAACAAATTATTCTTTTTCCCCGCCCTGTTAGACAACAAGACGATGATAATTGTTCACACTTTGTGTTACCTCTCTTTCCTCTTAAATACAATCTACATCTTTTGTGGTTTTAATCTTTATTAAAGTCTCATCTATGTACATACATGTAATACAAACACAAATATAAATAATCAGATTAAAAGTACATAGCCATTCTGAATAGAATTATAAGAGACATATTGCAACAAAACATATCACATTATAAAATCCCACACTACTATTAGTTAATGCTTATTTACATTCTAAAGCCAAGAAACAGTTGCTAATTTATATTTAAATACGAAATAAAACAAAATGGTATAAAACACTAAATCGAAAAACAAGCACTAGTGCGCTTTTAAGAAATATTTTACAAAATCAGTTATCACCCAGGATCAGATCGAGAATGACCTAATTAGCAGTTGCTTCTTGTAGTCTGTAAAAATCATAGATATATAGTAATTAACACAAAAAAGGGCATTATTTACAAAGGTAAAAGTAACGACGCTGTAGTATATTAAAACAGGTTTTGGCACAAAGTCTTATCACTGATTGATTACTGAATAGAAATAGAAATTGATCACGTTTTGTCATATTACAGAAATTATGGTCAGCTAATATTGCCTTCTGCAATAGTAAAGTTCTTAGATCATTATATATGGCACATTCCAATAAAACGTGATGTTTTGTGTGTCCAGTTCTCTGCAGTTGGTAGTCGGTTGTGTCACATCTGACCTTTTTGCCGCTATTTATAATATGTTTGGATGTGTGTGTCTATATCCGCATCGATAATGATTGATTTGAATTTATATAGAGCGGCAATAGGTTTATTTAACAATAGCACTCAGAAAATGTCTAAGAGTCTAAGATGGAATATTTTTACAGGTATCCTCTAACAATTATACTATTACTGACATTATTGAGTTATCTTACACAGGGCCTTTATATCATTAGAAAGTTAGCTGAAATAATGAATTCCAGTATAGTAAATCTTCAGTTTGTACTGACAGTTTCATTAATTAATATCGATAATTACAATAGCTTAATATTCAGCGACTTTTTGGGCAACAATCTACATTTTCCTGTCCTCCTGTTTAAATTAATGTTATTAGCTGGTGATGTAGCAAGAAACCCAGGTCCTATTATTGATCAGGGCAAATGTCTCTCGATTCTCCATCAAAATATAAGAAGTATCCGAAACAAATTGGAATTTATTTCTGATAACTGGCTGGATTTCGACTTAATTTGCCTCACTGAGACACACTTAGATGGGACCGTTTGTACAGAATCATTGGCGCTTGAAGGCTTTGGTGAAATATACCGAAAAGATAATACCTGTCATTCAGGTGAACTTTTAATATATGTAACAGAACACTTGTCAAGTAAAAGAATTTTGGAGCTAGATAATTATTTACCTGAATCACTTTGGATTCAAATTAAATGCAGAAATGAGTTGTACTTGATTGCCAACATATATAGACCACCTCATACAACAGTGGCTTTTTGGGACAGGTTAAACACATGTCTTGAGAAGGCGTTTGATCTTGGTGGAAAAGTATTGCTTTTAGGTGACATTAATGAGGACCAATTGAACATGAACATGAACAAATTTCGTGATATTTTAATTATAAATAATATGCACAATGTTATATCGGAACCAACACGAATCACAGCTCATTCGTCCACACTCATTGACCCCATTGCTATTTCCCATGACGTGTCGGTGTTACATTCTGGTACTTTTGACACGCCAGGTAATATTAGTGACCATCTTGGTACCTTCATTTATATTAAATTTGATCGACCAGCCTCAATTCCATACAAAAGACGTTTGTGGAACTATAAAAGAGCAGATTTTAATAAATTTAATGAGCTGATAACAAATACTGACTGGACCTTCCTACAATCGAATTCAATTCACGATGCAACCGCTCTATTTACTAAAAAGTTTATTGAATTATCCGAAAAATGTATCCCCTCAAACTATGTTACAATAAGACCTAACGATACGCCTTGGTATGACTCTAAAATTCGCCGTACATCTCGCCAAAGAGATCTTCAAAAACAAAAGTATATTAACACAAATAAACCAACAGACTGGATCAAATATAAACTTATTCGAAACAAAGTAAATAATCTTAAAAAACATGCAAAAGAACGATTCTTTAATGACATAGAAACCACTTTAAGTGATAGTAGTTCAAATAATCCCCGATTTTATTGGAAGATGCTTAAAATGCTAGTTAAAGACAATAAAAATTGTGAAACTATACCACCGTTATGCACAGAAGAAAACGATGTAGAGGTAAATTTCATTACTGACACCGAAAAAGCTAACTGTCTTAATAACTATTTTGTTTCAATCTCTACTGTCGACTCTTCACAAACGACACTACCACACTTCACTAGAAAAACTCCCAATACCTTGAAACCGTTTATCATTACTGAGCGAGAAATTATAGATATTTTATCAACATTGTTAATTAATAAAGCCTCAGGTCCCGATGAGGTAAGTCACAGAATGCTAAAAGAATGCAAACTTACAATTTGTAAACCGCTATGTATACTTTATAATAGATCACTGAGCGAAGGTAACTACCCTGATCCTTGGAAATCAGCTACTGTTATGCCTCTATTCAAAAAGGGCGACAGGAAGTCCCCTGCCAATTATAGGCCAATATCTCTGATAAGCTGTGTTGGTAAAGTCATGGAAAGAGTTGTTTTTAAGCACTTTTATAACCATTTGTATTTTAACAATCTTATATACCCTAAACAATCTGGCTTTCTTCCAGGTCATTCAACGGTTTACCAATTATTAGACATTTACCACCAGATTTGTCAGTCGTTTGATAATAAAGTTCCCACGTGTATGGTGTACTGTGATATATCGAAAGCGTTCGATCGTGTTTGGCATGCAGGATTATTATTCAAACTAAGACAAAATGGAATTGATGGACACAATCTGCAATGGACAAAAACATACCTATCCAATCGTAGCCAAAGAGTATTTGTTGGATCCGAGCTTTCAAACTCAAAAAATGTATCTGCAGGTGTGCCTCAAGGTTCAGTACTTGGACCCCTTCTTTTCTTAATCTATGTTAATGATATTGCTGATAGTCTGGTCAGCATTACTCGTCTCTTTGCAGATGACAGTTCTCTAGCTGTTTCATCTTCTGATATTACATACATGGAAACTACCCTTAATAGTGATCTCCAGAAAATTACAGACTGGTCCCGTCAGTGACTTGTGAATTTTAATCCGAATAAAACAGAAGTAATGTTTTTTACCCTGGGGTCAGAACGCAGACCAGTTCTCAATTTTAACAATATTCAACTTGATTACGTGGAAAATCACAAACACTTAGGTGTTACCTTAAGTTCCGATGGTAAATGACATACTCACATTAACAATATAATAGCTTCAGCTTCTAGAGTTCTTGGTTCGATGAGAGCATTACAGTTTAGAGTAAAACGTAATACACTTAATCAAATTTATATTTCATATATGAGACCTATTTTAGAATATGCATCAATTGTTTGGGCTGGCTGCGCTGAATACGAAAAACTATCCTTGGAAAGAATTCAGTATGAAGCTGCACGTATTGTTACTGGTCTTACAAGATATGTTTCTATTGATCGTTTATTAACCGAAATAGGCTGGGTGTCTCTAACCAATAGACGTAACATACAGAAACTTATAACAATTTATAAAGCAAAACATGGAAATCTACCAGAATATTTAGCTAATATAATTCCCATTACCGTTTCTGAATCGGTACCATACCCACTCCGTAATAACAATGATTACATCACAATGGCTCGTCGTACACACATTTTTTCAAATTCATTTATACCGGCTTCTACTGCCCTTTGGAATAACCTTGACCCAATCATAAGGAACTCTGCAACGCTCAATATTTTCAAATCCAAACTCAAGGATAAGTTTAAACCTCCGATAGTTCCCCAACATTTCCTTAATGCTGACAGATCATATTCAGTTTACCATGCTCGAATACGAAATGTTTGTAGCAACTTGAATGGTGACCTCTATAGAAATCATTTACGCGATAGTCCCACATGTGACTGTGGTTTTCACACGGAAGATGCTGAACACTACTTCTTTAATTGCTGTCTATTCCGTGCTCAAAGACTACAATTATGTACAGCTACCATTACATATCACCCTCTGAGTACACAAACATTACTATATGGTAAGGATGACTATTCGGCAGATGAAAACAGTCTACTTTTTACAGAAGTTCAATTATTCATAAAACACTCAAACAGATTCACATAATCATTGGTCTCTATCTGAATGCTATTTCGCTATGAGTAAACTTATATAGATATGTGCCCTAACATGGCGACTGACTGCAGTGAACTGGACTTGAGCGCTGGACATTGTAATTAGAAAATTACCTTTTTTCATTCTCTCTCCTACGATCACAATCTCTCTCCTCCCTCATCGCCTCTCTCTGTCTCCCTCCTCCCTCATCGCCTCTCTCTGTCTCCCTCCCTATCTCATACGTCTTTCTTTATCTTATTCTTTATTATTTTGTTTTTATAATTATACAACATGTACTTTTTTCATAAATAGGACTTTGAGAAAAAATTCGCTATATTTCATTATTTATGCTTGAAATCATTAGTCGCTATTTCTCTTGAATCACTATCTGTCGGGAAGGGCCGTAACTAATGTTGCTAGAACTTGTGGCCCGACCCGTTTGCTTTTCTATAATTTGTCATGTTTGTATTCACATGTATATATGTAAAAAAAACTAATCGAGCAATAAAATATATTAAACTAAAATCGAACCCGGGTTTCAGTGGTGAGAAACGAGCACGCTAACCACTGCGCTAATCGGACCATAAAATGACAGTACAGGTATATATATATATTGTTATTATATACCGATAGTTGTATTTTGATGTATTTTGCCTCGCTAATGGACCAGCCAGCGGGTCCAGTGATCAACACGCTGGACAACAAATGCGCGTATCATTAGTTCGATCCCCACATCTATTTTTCTTGTTTAGAATATTTTCTTCTTCCTTTTTTTAAATGATACTAACTGTATTTATGAGATGGTGTATAGCTGCTACTCTACTGTACACCGGGCATGTAAACGAATCAGGAATACCTCTGCAGATGGGGCGTTGTCAGTGTCTGTTTGCACTATCCTACAAATAATCAATATTGCTGACTGATATAAATGTGGAGGCGTCGTTCCGTGGACAACGATAAATGAACGCTGTGAACAAATGTTTGCGCTTCATCGATGTATGAACTATGTGTGATCATATATAGTTTGTTTCGTTGGGGGTGAGGGGTATTTAAAATCGCCTCAACATCATATATCATATGGCCACTATCCGGTTATTATTGGTGGGGATTAGACCCGGGTGCTCCAGTATATATGTAGGCACGGACGAGCACCCGCGTATAACCACCCGCTTAATAATAATAATAATAATAATAAAGACTTTATTTAATGGGAGAACTCATTTAACAAAAGTTAATCTACCATGAGGCCCTCAACATATATACAAATCAAATGCAATCAAAAGATAGGACTATAAGTGAAAACTGCACATTGGAATTATATAGTACTGTTAAAGCTGAAAAGTAGAGAAACTATATATAGTGTTATGGAATATTATGATATATGGAATTGGCTAGTAGAGTAGAAATGGGGAATGAGACAATTAATGGCAATACATCTATATAACAATGTGCAGATATGACTTATATGGGTATCTTGAAAATAAATATGAAATCAACTTAAAGGCAGAATCTAGTAAATATAGCAATGGTAATGGACAAATGTGCTAACTACTATACACAATATCATCTGAGGTAACAGACAAGCTGGATAGCCCCCATGACGTGAAAGAAATCGAAACAAACCGTGGGATTCGAAAGACTGTGAGATCATAACATTTAATAGTTAAACCATTTAGTTTCTGTTCAAATTAAATGTGAAATTGGTATGCATGTCTCGACGAGAAGAAGACAAATGCTTTGAGTTGTTAAATTGTTAAAGTATGCGTCAGAAGTGTGTGGTTTTAACAAAGGTAGAATATGATTGAACTTATTTACCCTCGCCTCCGGCGAACCATATGGGCGAGCGAAAATGTAGACATATCTAAAAAGTGCATTTAAATAAACCTTTGTAAAGGATATTGCGTGTAAACATAGTTTCGAATATGGTGACATTGGTCGAACTCCATACGTTTTAAACGGGGTTTCATCTCATAAAATATTGGTTGTATATATGCAGATCAGAAGATAAGAGGTACACCAAAATAACTTACTAATATGTTAAAATGTGACTTGGAATTACACCCAGAGAAAGTAAACTGGGTCTCTGAAATTAAGGATTTATTTTCCAGATTAGGTTTTTATGAGATATGGCTAAGCCATAAGTTGGTGATTTAATATATTCCTTTATATTTTTAAGCAACGTACTAAAGACAATTATGTACAGACGGATATGTAGTCCAGTGGTAAAAAGTGAAAAGTGGTCCGGGGTTCCCGCCCAGCTGTAGCCGTTACGATTATGTTAAGGCAAGGCACTTAAATTCCACATTGCCTCTTCTCTCTCCCTCATGACGATGAATTCCATTAATCCAGCTAAGATAAATGTGTATAAGCTAGTTATGAATTGTCGTGTTGGCCCTAAGAAGGACAGGTCAATATTCGCTAAATATGCAATATATCTGGCCCCTTGATGCCCCCGTGTATATTTGACAGCCCCCTTCCCTCAGTCATGTTCTTGTGAGTTAGTTATTGATAACAGAGCCTGCGGTAAATGCCTACATACTAGTAACTCTTATTTATATTTATTGTCTCGTATAAAAAGGTATCTCTCTATTCCCAATCGCAACCTCTTCTACAATGATTACATATTGCCTCACTTAGACTTTTGTTGTGTGATTTGGGGTAACTGCAACTCATCTTTAGAAGATAAAATAGTTCGGTTACAAAAGAGAGCAGCTAGACTAATTCTAGATCAGGGCTTTGACACTCCATCGCAATTATTATTCTCCCAACTAAAATGGATGACCTTTCCAGAACGAGTCATATATCAGAAGGCTATACAAATGTATAAAACATTACATGGAGCTGCTCCAGACTATTTAAAATCATCCTTCACTTTTACTTCTGATATACATCCTAGAATTCTTAGATCAACCTCAGAATATCAATTATACACACCAAGACCAAATTGTGAATTATTTCGTAATACATTTGAATTTTCAGGATCATCTATTTGGAATTCATTGCCTCACTCAGTTCAAAATGCTCCAACCATCCAACAGTTCAAAATTCTCTACTTAAGGTGGAACTATAACAATTCAAACTAATCGCGCACTTCTACTGTTATTATAAATGTGTATTGCGATTGCTATATTTATTAGAATCGTAAATATTGCTGCTGTCTTTAAGTTGATTTCATACATATTTTGAAGATACCACTACAAGTCAAATCTGCATATTGTTAGATAGATCTAGTATCATTAATTGTCTCATTCCTATTTTCTACTCTGCTAGCCAATTCCATATATCATCATATTCCATTACATATTAAATATAGTTTCTCTATTTTTCAGCTTTTACATTACTATATTATTCCAATGTGCAGTTCTCACTTATAGTGCTATCTTTTGATTGCATTGATTGTATATATGTTGAGGGCCTCATGGTAGATTAACTTTTGTTAAATGAGTACTCTCGTTAAATAAAGTCTTTATTATTATTATTATTATTATTATAATCTAATATATGGGAAAGAAGAAGATTATTGGCACGGGCAGACCTTCGGTCAACTCCGTCGTTCAAGAGAATTGCTGAGTATTTTAAATTCTGCTTAAAGAGAACACCTTACTGTTAGTTTAAACTGTATTTATTTTACAACTGATTGCTAGCCCAAAATGGTGCTGATGCAGGCGTAAAACCCGAAATATAACATATAACATAACAATTGATTGCGAAGTCGTGATAACTATTAGTATGACACCGGGCTGATGGACCTTTATAAACAACACTATAACGTATATGTATGTGTTTCAGTTGATTGGCGAGGCTCTGGTAGGGTCAGATCCAGACGCTGATGTACCATGGGAGTTCATCGACTGTGTGTATGAACTTATTGAACCGTCCGTAGATGTTCCTCTCAAAACGTTCCCATTTTTGCGCTATCTTCCTGGTTACCATGGAAACGTATATAGAAAAACAATCGCTGCCAGAGAAAAACTTTCAAAGCGCTTCTTCGATGATCAAAGGGTAAAACATAAATTCTATATTTTTTTCACTGTAACTAGTGTGGGTGTTTTACGTTTATTTATCGTCGCTACTATTATTTATTTTAGATTTTCAGGTGGGTCTTTAAACCTAGGTCTTGTGTAGGTGCTGTACACCGTGCACATAAAAGAACCAGAGGAGACTATGGATTGGGTCTCTGTCTGTATCATTACACTATCCTCCACACATCTAAAATGACTAATCTCTTCAGGAGGCGTCGCTCATATGGGCAACCGGTAGCGACGATAAATAAACGTTACAGCAGTATCTTTGATAACGGATTAAAAATCCAGAATAAACAAAAGCTGACAAGCAATACGTTTGATAACAAAACCACGTTATAAGTAGAGTGTACGGTGATAGTTGGTGATGATGATTGAGCTTATTTACCCTCGCCGCCGGCGAACAATGTGGGCGAGCGAAGTTGATAGTTGGTGGAGAATACCGTAACGTTATTATTATATCTAGACGATTCAATCACCTTAATTTATATATCTAAAACACCCATCAGCAATGGCGTCATTTGTAGTCTCCAGTCTGACAGATCTCTTGATTCGACTCACACCTCCGACAAATTAATAAGAGAGGAATAAAACGCAGACACACAGATAGCGATTGAGGCTGATAAGTACGTGTTAATGCCAGGATCACACACAAACGGTGTTTCACTAAAGATTTATTTACAATGCGGAAAATAACAGATCAAATATTTGTTTCTGTTAACGCGAAAGTTGAAAGGGTGTCCGCACACCGTGCATTGAATGTTTACACGATGAATGCGCGAACATAAACACTAGTTAGTGTGTTTACAGAGATCAGTGTGAGCTATGATACAGGATGAGAACCAGACTAATCAGAGCACTACAGATCACTGCTTACGCTGATACCCTGTGTGGTTACAATTAAAACAATATCGTGACGTCATACCTTTGTACTTCCAGTCCATTATTATTAATATTGGACAGCTGTCAAAAGGCCAGAGTATTATATTAAATCATAAGCGTATATGTACGAAATAAAAAATATTTTTTTTAGGAGGATCGTGTTATATAAGTGTGTGTTTTAAGTAAGATATAAGTCTCAAACGGATCCAATATGTAATGTATCGGTACTGTCTTGGGGGCTACGCCCCTCACACAGTCCAATATTTTACATATTGGATCCGTTTTCGGCCTATATCCTATACATAACTAGGACAGGACACGTCTGAGAAACAAGGTAGCCGTTTTCTATACATATAATTAGACATACAATTATAAGCACATGTTAAAATTATAGCGTAATATTACACTTATAAGTTATTTATTTTACAACGATTGTGAAACAAGCTTTAACAACTTATATTAATCATTCTCGTTGGCGCCGATGTGAGTGTGGTCAATTGTGTTGGAGGAAACCGGAGCACCCTGGAGAAAACCTACCTGTCCGATCTGGCGACCACCGTACCATCTCACATACTTCCAGGTCCAAGGAGCGAACCCGGGTTGCAATGGTGAGAAACACGAGTCGAAGTTAAATATCGCAATGTTATAATTGTCTACAAGCATATCGTCGCTTCAAACGTCGCTATTTCAGCAGTTTTTCCGTGGCCCTATGCAATGCGGCGTCACACATCGTATTGTAATTATAGTATATATTTACATTGCTATTGCATTTCATTCGATGAACGTACGTGCCCTGATTGTATGCAATTTCGGATGAAGATTTCCAACTAATGATATGCAGCTCACGGGCATGCGCATTCGCAGTGTTAGACAGTGTTGCTCGCCAGAAAAGGAGTGTCTTACAGCTTACGCTGTTCCAAGGATGATCGATTTAAGATCCCCGCCACACGGTAAATCGCAAATTGGACTAAATACCTTTTAATTGGAAAGTGTGATTTTTTTCTTTGTCACATTGAAAAGAATAATTAATGTAAATATAAGTATTGAATCGCTGGTTAATAGTTTCCATCGGGGTATAAACTACATTGGACGTTCCTTCGGCATCCACACACTTTAACAACGCCCACTGTAGTCCATACCCAGATGGAAACTATTAACCCGTATCGCGATTCATTCCTTAAATGGGAACATTAGCCAAATTGCAAGCTTAAATCAGACGCTTAGCTAAATAAAATGTGTGTGTAACTCTTATTAATCAATTTTAGGCAACATACACTCCAGGGAAAGTGCGCGGTCTTGTGGATGTTTGTTTGATGCGCCAGGAAGAAGACATAGCGAATACGGGTGACACTTTACTAACAGATGAGCACGTCAAGGGTCTTATTTTTGACACACTTGCCGCTGGTAAGTTAGGGAGGGGTCCATTAGATTTAGATTAAATATGTTCTAATCATTAATACGGAGCTTTTATTAGTGAATAGCAATCCAATGGCTCTTTTATCAGTACTGTTTACGTATAGGATATAAGCCGAAAACGATCCAATATATAAAATATTGGATTGTATGATGCGCATAGCTCCCAAGACAGTACCCATATTTTACATATTGGATCCGTTTGAGGTTTACATCTTACTTAAACCACACACGTATATAACAAGATTCTACTACACTTAAGATTTAATATAATACTCTGGCCTTTTGACAGCAGTCAAATATTAATAACAATGGGCTGCAAGTACAAAGGTATGAAAAACGCACACACCACACTTACCAACACAACGCACACATCACACTTACCAACACAACGCACACATCACACTTACCAACACAACGCACACACCACACTTACCAGCAAAACGCACACACCACACTTACCAAATAAACGCACACATCACACTTACCAACAAAACGCACACACCACACTTACCAACAAAACGCACACACCACACTTACCAACAAAACGCACACATCACACTTACCAACACAACGCACACCACACTTACCAAATAAACGCACACACCACACTTACCAACAAAACGCACACACCACACTTACCAACACAACGCACACATCACACTTACCAAATAAACGCACACATCACACTTACCAACACAACGCACACACCACACTTACCAACAAAACGCACACATCACACTTACCAACAAAACGCACACCACACTTACCAACAAAACGCACACACCACACTTACCAACACAACGCACACACCACACTTACCAACAAAACGCACACACCACACTTACCAACAAAACGCACACACCACACTTACCAACAAAACGCACACATCACACTTACCAACAAAACGCACACACCACACTTACCAACAAAACGCACACATCACACTTACCAACAAAACGCACACATCACACTTACCAACACAACGCACACACCACACTTACCAAATAAACGCACACATCACACTTACCAACACAACGCACACACCACACTTACCAAATAAACGCACACATCACACTTACCAAATAAACGCACACATCACACTTACCAACAAAACGCACACATCACACTTACCAACAAAACGCACACATCACACTTACCAACAAAACGCACACATCACACTTACCAACAAAACGCACACATCACACTTACCAACAAAACGCACACATCACACTTACCAACAAAACGCACACATCACACTTACCAACAAAACGCACACACCACACTTACCAACAAAACGCACACACCACACTTACCAACAAAACGCACACATCACACTTACCAAATAAACGCACACATCACACTTACCAACAAAACGCACACACCGCACTTACAAACAAAACGCACACATCACACTTACCAACACAACGAACACATCACACATACCAAATAAACGCACACATCACACTTACCAACACAACGCACACATCACACTTACCAAATAAACGCACACATCACACTTACCAACACAACGCACACACCACACTTACCAAATAAACGCACACACCACACTTACCAAATAAACGCACACATCACACTTACAAACAAAACGCACACATCACACTTACCAACAAAACGCACACATCACACTTACCAACAAAACGCACACATCACACTTAACAACAAAACGCACACATCACACTTACCAACAAAACGAACACATCACACTTACCAACAAAACGCACACACCACACTTACCAACAAAACGCACACACCACACTTACAAACAAAACGCACACATCACACTTACCAACAAAACGCACACATCACACTTACCAAATAAACGCACACATCACACTTACCAACAAAACGCACACACCACACTTACAAACAAAACGCACACATCACACTTACCAACACAACGCACACATCACACTTACCAAATAAACGCACACATCACACTTACCAACATAAACGCACACATCACACTTACCAACACAACGCACACACCACACTTACCAAATAAACGCACACATCACACTTACCAACAAAACGCACACACCACACTTACCAAATAAATGCACACACCACACTTACCAACAAAACACACACATCACACTTACGAACAAAACGCACACATCACACTTACCAACAAAACGCACACACCACACTTACCAACAAAACGCACACACCACACTTACCGACAAAACGCACACACCACACTTACCAACAAAACGCACACACCACACTTACCAACAAAACCCACACACCACACTTACCAACAAAACGCACACACCACACTTACCAACAAAACGCACACACCACACTTACCGACAAAACGCACACACCACACTTACAAACACAACGCACACATCACACTTACCAACAAAACGCACACATCACACTTACCAACAAAACGCACACATCACACTTACCAACAACAAACGCACACATCACACTTACCAACAAAACGCACACATCACACTTACCAACAAAACGCACACACCACACTTACCAACAAAACGCACACACCACACTTACCAAAAAAAACGCACACATCACACTTACCAAATAAACGCACACACCACACTTACCGACAAAACGCACACACCACACTTACCAACACAACGCACACACCACACTTACCAACAAAACGCACACACCACACTTACCAACAAAACGCACACATCACACTTACAAACAAAACGCACACATCACACTTACAAACAAAACGCACACATCACACTTACCAACAAAACGCACACACCACACTTACAAACAAAAGGCAAACACCAAACTTACCAATACAACGCACACACCACACTTACCAACAAAACGCACACACCACACTTACCAACAAAACGCACACATCACACTTACCAACACTACGCACACACCACACTTACCAACAAAACGCACACACCACACTTACCAACACAACGCACACACCACACTTACCAACAAAACGCACACACCACACTTACCAACAAAACGCACACACCACACTTACCAACACAACGCAAACACCACACTTACCAAATAAACACACACACCACACTTACCAAATAAACGCACACATCACACTTACAAACAAAACGCACACATCACACTTGCAAACAAAACGCACACATCACACTTACAAACAAAACGCACACATCACACTTACCAACAAAACGCACACATCACACTTACCAACAAAACGCACACATCACACTTACCAACAAAACGCACACATCACACTTACCAACAAAACGCACACATCACACTTACCAACAAAACGCACACACCATACTTACCAACAAAACGAACACACCACACTTACAAACAAAACGCACACATCACACTTACCAACAAAACGCACACATCACACTTACCAAATAAACGCACACATCACACTTACCAACACAACGCACACACCACACTTACCAATTAAACGCACACATCACACTTACAAACAAAATGCACACATCACACTTACCAACACAACGCACACATCACACTTACCAACACAACGCACACACCACACTTACCAAATAAACGCACACATCACACTTACCAACAAAACGCACACATCACAATTACCAAATAAACGCACACATCACACTTACCAACAAAACGCACACATCACACTTACCAAATAAACGCACACATCACACTTACCAAATAAACGCACACATCACACTTACCAAATAAACTCACACACCACACTTACCAACAAAACGCACACACCACACTTACCAACAAAACGCACACACCACACTTACCAACAAAACGCACACACCACACTTACCAACACAACGCACACATCACACTTACCAAATAAACACACACATCACACTTACCAACACAACGCACACACCACACTTACCAAATAAACGCACACATCACACTTACCAACACAACGCACACATCACACTTACCAAATAAACGCACATATCACACTTACCAACACAATGCACACACCACACTTACCAAATAAACGCACACATCACACTTACAAACAAAACGCACACATCACACTTACAAACAAAACGCACACATCACACTTACCAACAAAACGCACACATCACACTTACCAACACAACGCACACATCACACTTACCAAATAAACGCACACATCACACTTACCAACACAACGCACACACCACACTTACCAACACAACGCACACACCACACTTACCAAATAAACACACACATCACACTTACCAACACAACGCACACACCACACTTACCAAATAAACGCACACATCACACTTACCAAATAAACGCACACATCACACTTACCAACAAAACGCACACACCATACTTACCAACAAAACGCACACACCACACTTACAAACAAAATGCACACATCACACTTACCAACAAAACGCACACATCACACTTACCAAATAAACGCACACATCACACTTACCAACACAACGCACACACCACACTTACCAAATAAACGCACACATCACACTTACCAACAAAACGCACACATCACACTTACCAACAAAACGCACACACCACACTTACCAACAAAACGCACACACCACACTTACCAACTAAACGCACACATCACACTTACCAACAAAACGCACACATCACACTTACCAAATAAACGCACACATCACACTTACCAACAAAACGCACACATCACACTTACCAATAAACGCACACATCACACTTACCAAAAACGCACACATCACACTTACCAAAAAACCACACACACCACACTTACCAACAAAACGCACACACCACACTTACCAACAAACGCACACACCACACTTACCAAAAAACGCACACATCACACTTACCAACAAAACGCACACACCACACTTACCAACAAACGCACACACCACACTTACCAAAAAACGCACACATCACACTTACCAACACAACGCACACACCACACTTACCAAATAAACGCACACATCACACTTACCAAATAAACGCACACATCACACTTACCAACAAAACGCACACACCATACTTACCAACAAAACGCACACACCACACTTACAAACAAAATGCACACATCACACTTACCAACAAAACGCACACATCACACTTACCAAATAAACGCACACATCACACTTACCAACACAACGCACACACCACACTTACCAAATAAACGCACACATCACACTTACCAAATAAACGCACACATCACACTTACCAACAAAACGCACACACCACACTTACCAACAAAACGCACACACCACACTTACAAACAAAATGCACACATCACACTTACCAACAAAACGCACACATCACACTTACCAAATAAACGCACACATCACACTTACCAACACAACGCACACACCACACTTACCAAATAAACGCACACATCACACTTACCAAATAAACGCACACATCACACTTACCAACACAACACACACACCACACTTACCAACACAACGCACACACCACACTTACCAAATAAACGCACACATCACACTTACCAACAAAACACACACTCACACTTACCAACACATCACACTTACCAAAAACGCACACACCACACTTACCAAATAAACGCACACATCACACTTACCAAACAAACGCACACATCACACTTACCAAAAAACGCACACACCACACTTACCAACAAAACGCACACACCACACTTACCAACACAACGCACACACCACACTTACCAACAAAACGCACACATCACACTTACCAACAAAACGCACACACCACACTTACCAACAAAACGCACACATCACACTTACCAACAAAACGCACACATCACACTTACCAACACAACGCACACACCACACTTACCAAATAAACGCACACATCACACTTACCAAAAAACGCACACACCACACTTACCAAAAAACGCACACATCACACTTACCAACAAAACGCACACATCACACTTACCAACAAAACGCACACACCACACTTACCAACAAAACGCACACACCACACTTACAAACAAAACGCACACATCACACTTACCAACAAAACGCACACATCACACTTACCAAATAAACGCACACATCACACTTACCAACACAACGCACACACCACACTTACCAAATAAACGCACACATCACACTTACAAACAAAACGCACACATCACACTTACCAACACAACGCACACATCACACTTACCAACAAAACGCACACACCACACTTACCAAATAAACGCACACATCACACTTACCAACAAAACGCACACATCACACTTACCAAATAAACGCACACATCACACTTACCAACAAAACGCACACATCACACTTACCAAATAAACGCACACATCACACTTACCAAATAAACGCACACATCACACTTACCAAATAAACTCACACACCACACTTACCAACAAAACGCACACACCACACTTACCAACAAAATGCACACACCACACTTACCAACAAAACGCACACACCACACTTACCAACAAAACGCACACACCACACTTACCAACACAACGCACACATCACACTTACCAAATACACGCACACATCACACTTACCAACACAACGCACACACCACACTTACCAACAAACGCACACATCACACTTACCAACAAAACGCACACATCACACTTACCAAATAAACGCACACATCACACTTACCAACAAAACGCACACACCACACTTACCACAAAACGCACACATCACACTTACAAACAAACGCACACATCACACTTACCAAAAAACGCACACACACACTTACCAACAAAACGCACACATCACACTTACCAACAAAACGCACACACACACTTACCCATAACGCACACATCACACTTACCAACAAAACGCACACATCACACTTACCAACACAACGCACACATCACACTTACCAAATAAACGCACACATCACACTTACCAACACAACGCACACACCACACTTACCAAATAAACGCACACATCACACTTACCAACACAACGCACACACCACACTTACCAACAACCAACACCACACTTACCAAATAAACGCACACACCACACTTACCAAATAAACGCACACACACACTTACCAACAAAACGCACACATCACACTTACCAACAAAACGCACACATCACACTTACCAACAAAACGCACACATCACACTTACCAACAAAACGCACACATCACACTTACCAACAAAACGCACACATCACACTTACCAACAAAACGCACACATCACACTTACCAACAAAACGCACACACCACACTTACCAACAAAACGCACACACCACACTTACCAACAAAACGCACACATCACACTTACCAAATAAACGCACACATCACACTTACCAACAAAACGCACACACCGCACTTACAAACAAAACGCACACATCACACTTACCAACACAACGAACACATCACACATACCAAATAAACGCACACATCACACTTACCAACACAACGCACACATCACACTTACCAAATAAACGCACACATCACACTTACCAACACAACGCACACACCACACTTACCAAATAAACGCACACACCACACTTACCAAATAAACGCACACATCACACTTACAAACAAAACGCACACATCACACTTACCAACAAAACGCACACATCACACTTACCAACAAAACGCACACATCACACTTACCAACAAAACGCACACATCACACTTACCAACAAAACGCACACATCACACTTACCAACAAAACGCACACACCACACTTACCAACAAAACGCACACACCACACTTACAAACAAAACGCACACATCACACTTACCAACAAAACGCACACATCACACTTACCAAATAAACGCACACATCACACTTACCAACAAAACGCACACACCACACTTACAAACAAAACGCACACATCACACTTACCAACACAACGCACACATCACACTTACCAAATAAACGCACACATCACACTTACCAACATAACGCACACATCACACTTACCAACACAACGCACACACCACACTTACCAAATAAACGCACACATCACACTTACCAACAAAACGCACACACCACACTTACCAAATAAATGCACACACCACACTTACCAACAAAACACACACATCACACTTACGAACAAAACGCACACATCACACTTACCAACAAAACGCACACACCACACTTACCAACAAAACGCACACACCACACTTACCGACAAAACGCACACACCACACTTACCAACAAAACGCACACACCACACTTACCAACAAAACCCACACACCACACTTACCAACAAAACGCACACACCACACTTACCAACAAAACGCACACACCACACTTACTGACAAAACGCACACACCACACTTACAAACACAACGCACACATCACACTTACCAAAAAAACGCACACATCACACTTACCAACAAAACGCACACATCACACTTACCAACAAAACGCACACATCACACTTACCAACAAAACGCACACATCACACTTACCAACAAAACGCACACACCACACTTACCAACAAAACGCACACACCACACTTACCAAAAAAAACGCACACATCACACTTACCAAATAAACGCACACACCACACTTACCGACAAAACGCACACACCACACTTACCAACACAACGCACACACCACACTTACCAACAAAACGCACACACCACACTTACCAACAAAACGCACACATCACACTTACAAACAAAACGCACACATCACACTTACAAACAAAACGCACACATCACACTTACCAACAAAACGCACACACCACACTTACAAACAAAAGGCAAACACCAAACTTACCAATACAACGCACACACCACACTTACCAACAAACGCACACACCACACTTACCAACAAAACGCACACATCACACTTACCAACAATACGCACACACCACACTTACCAACAAAACGCACACACCACACTTACCAACACAACGCACACACCACACTTACCAACAAAACGCACACACCACACTTACCAACAAAACGCACACACCACACTTACCAACAAACGCACACACCACACTTACCAAATAACGCACACACCACACTTACCAAAAAACGCACACACCACACTTACCAACAAAACGCACACACCACACTTACCAACAAAACGCACACACCACACTTACCAACAAAACGCACACACCACACTTACAAACACAACGCACACATCACACTTACCAACAAAACGCACACATCACACTTACCAACAAAACGCACACATCACACTTACCAACAAAACGCACACATCACACTTACCAACAAAACGCACACATCACACTTACCAACAAAACGCACACACCACACTTACCAACAAAACGCACACACCACACTTACCAACAAAACGCACACACCACACTTACCAACAAAACGCACACACCACACTTACCAACAAAACGCACACACCACACTTACAAACACAACGCACACATCACACTTACCAACAAAACGCACACATCACACTTACCAACAAAACGCACACATCACACTTACCAACAAAACGCACACATCACACTTACCAACAAAACGCACACATCACACTTACCAACAAAACGCACACACCACACTTACCAACAAAACGCACACATCACACTTACCAACAAAACGCACACATCACACTTACCAAAAAACGCACACATCACACTTACCAACAAAACGCACACATCACACTTACCAAATAAACGCACACATCACACTTACCAAAAAACGCACACATCACACTTACCAACAAACGCACACACCACACTTACCAACAAAGCACACACCACACTTACCAACAAACGCACACACACACTTACCAACAAAACGCACACACCACACTTACCAACAAAACGCACACATCACACTTACAACAAAACGCACACACCACACTTACCAACAAACGCACACACCACACTTACCAAACAAACGCACACATCACACTTACCAACAAAACGCACACACCACACTTACCAACAAAACGCACACACCACACTTACCAACAAAACGCACACACCACACTTACCAACAAAACGCACACACCACACTTACCAACAAAACGCACACACCACACTTACCAACACAACGCACACATCACACTTACCAACAAAACGCACACATCACACTTACCAACACAACGCACACACCACACTTACCAACAAAACGCACACATCACACTTACCAACAAAACGCACACATCACACTTACCAACAAAACGCACACATCACACTTACCAAATAAACGCACACATCACACTTACCAACACAACGCACACACCACACTTACCAAATAAACGCACACATCACACTTACCAAATAAACGCACACATCACACTTACCAACAAAACGCACACACCACACTTACCAACAAAACGCACACACCACACTTACAAACAAAACGCACACATCACACTTACCAACAAAACGCACACATCACACTTACCAAATAAACGCACACATCACACTTACCAACACAACGCACACACCACACTTACCAAATAAACGCACACATCACACTTACCAACAAAACGCACACATCACACTTACCAACAAAACGCACACATCACACTTACCAACACAACGCACACACCACACTTACCAAATAAACGCACACATCACACTTACCAACAAAACGCACACATCACACTTACCAAATAAACGCACACATCACACTTACCAACAAAACGCACACATCACACTTACCAAATAAACGCACACATCACACTTACCAAAAAAACGCACACATCACACTTACCAAATAAACGCACACACCACACTTACCAACAAAACGCACACACCACACTTACCAACAAAACGCACACACCACACTTACCAAAAAAACGCACACACCACACTTACCAACAAAACGCACACA
>CM026402.1:23823930-23903074 GCA_014843695.1 Archivesica marissinica | reverse complement strand
TTAGCTGTATGTATAGCAAGCCACAAGTTATTGTACATGCTCAATGATATATTAGCTGTATGTATAGCAAGCCACAAGTTATTGTACATGCTCAATGATATATTAGCTGTATGTATAGCAAGCCACAATGTACATGCTCAATGATATATTAGCTGTATGTATAGCAAGCCACAAGTTATTGTACATGCTCAAAGATATATTAACTGTATGTATAGCAAGCCACAATGTACATGCTCAATGATATATTAGCTGTATGTATAGCAAGCCACAAGTTATTGTACATGCTCAATGATATATTAGCTGTATGTATAGCAAGCCACACGTTATTGTACATGCTCAATGATATATTAGCTGTATGTATAGCAAGCCACATTGTACATGCTCAATGATATATTAGCTGTATGTATAGCAAGCCACAAGTTATTGTACATGCTCAATGATATATTAGCTGTATGTATAGCAAGCCACAAGTTATTGTACATGCTCAATGATATATTAGCTGTATGTATAGCAAGCCACAATGTACATGCTCAATGATATATTAGCTGTATGTATAGCAAGCCACAATGTACATGCTCAATGATATATTAGCTGTATGTATAGCAAGCCACAATGTACATGCTCAATGATATATTAGCTGTATGTATAGCAAGCCACAAGTTATTGTACATGCTCAATGATATATTAGCTGTATGTATAGCAAGCCACAATGTACATGCTCAATGATATATTAGCTGTATGTATAGCAAGCCACAAGTTATTGTACATGCTCAATGATATATTAGCTGTATGTATAGCAAGCCACAAGTTATTGTACATGCTCAATGATATATTAGCTGTATGTATAGCAAGCCACAAGTTATTGTACATGCTCAATGATATATTAGCTGTATGTATAGCAAGCCACAAGTTATTGTACATGCTCAATGATATATTAGCTGTATGTATAGCAAGCCACAATGTACATGCTCAATGATATATTAGCTGTATGTATAGCAAGCCACAAGTTATTGTACATGCTCAATGATATATTAGCTGTATGTATAGCAAGCCACAAGTTATTGTACATGCTCAATGATATATTAGCTGTATGTATAGCAAGCCACAAGTTATTGTACATGCTCAATGATATATTAGCTGTATGTATAGCAAGCCACAGTTATTGTACATGCTCAATGATATATTAGCTGTATGTATAGCAAGCCACAATGTACATGCTCAATGATATATTAGCTGTATGTATAGCAAGCCACAAGTTATTGTACATGCTCAATGATATATTAGCTGTATGTATAGCAAGCCACAAGTTATTGTACATGCTCAATGATATATTAGCTGTATGTATAGCAAGCCACAAGTTATTGTACATGCTCAATGATATATTAGCTGTATGTATAGCAAGCCACAAGTTATTGTACATGCTCAATGATATATTAGCTGTATGTATAGCAAGCCACAATGTACATGCTCAATGATATATTAGCTGTATGTATAGCAAGCCACAATGTACATGCTCAATGATATATTAGCTGTATGTATAGCAAGCCACATTGTACATGCTCAATGATATATTAGCTGTATGTATAGCAAGCCACAATGTACATGCTCAATGATATATTAGCTGTATGTATAGCAAGCCACAATGTACATGCTCAATGATATATTAGCTGTATGTATAGCAAGCCACAATGTACATGCTCAATGATATATTAGCTGTATGTATAGCAAGCCACAATGTACATGCTCAATGATATATTAGCTGTATGTATAGCAAGCCACAAGTTATTGTACATGCTCAATGATATATTAGCTGTATGTATAGCAAGCCACAAGTTATTGTACATGCTCAATGATATATTAGCTGTATGTATAGCAAGCCACAAGTTATTGTACATGCTCAATGATATATTAGCTGTATGTATAGCAAGCCACAAGTTATTGTACATGCTCAATGATATATTAGCTGTATGTATAGCAAGCCACAATGTACATGCTCAATGATATATTAGCTGTATGTATAGCAAGCCACAATGTACATGCTCAATGATATATTAGCTGTATGTATAGCAAGCCACAATGTACATGCTCAATGATATATTAGCTGTATGTATAGCAAGCCACAAGTTATTGTACATGCTCAATGATATATTAGCTGTATGTATAGCAAGCCACAAGTTATTGTACATGCTCAATGATATATTAGCTGTATGTATAGCAAGCCACAAGTTATTGTACATGCTCAATGATATATTAGCTGTATGTATAGCAAGCCACAAGTTATTGTACATGCTCAATGATATATTAGCTGTATGTATAGCAAGCCACAAGTTATTGTACATGCTCAATGATATATTAGCTGTATGTATAGCAAGCCACAAGTTATTGTACATGCTCAATGATATATTAGCTGTATGTATAGCAAGCCACAAGTTATTGTACATGCTCAATGATATATTAGCTGTATGTATAGCAAGCCACAAGTTATTGTACATGCTCAATGATATATTAGCTGTATGTATAGCAAGCCACAAGTTATTGTACATGCTCAATGATATATTAGCTGTATGTATAGCAAGCCACAAGTTATTGTACATGCTCAATGATATATTAGCTGTATGTATAGCAAGCCACAAGTTATTGTACATGCTCAATGATATATTAGCTGTATGTATAGCAAGCCACAATATTGTACATGCTCAATGATATATTAGCTGTATGTATAGCAAGCCACAATGTACATGCTCAATGATATATTAGCTGTATGTATAGCAAGCCACAATGTACATGCTCAATGATATATTAGCTGTATGTATAGCAAGCCACAATGTACATGCTCAATGATATATTAGCTGTATGTATAGCAAGCCACAATGTACATGCTCAATGATATATTAGCTGTATGTATAGCAAGCCACAAGTTATTGTACATGCTCAATGATATATTAGCTGTATGTATAGCAAGCCACAATGTACATGCTCAATGATATATTAGCTGTATGTATAGCAAGCCACAATGTACATGCTCAATGATATATTAGCTGTATGTATAGCAAGCCACATGTACATGCTCAATGATATATTAGCTGTATGTATAGCAAGCCACAATGTACATGCTCAATGATATATTAGCTGTATGTATAGCAAGCCACAATGTACATGCTCAATGATATATTAGCTGTATGTATAGCAAGCCACAATGTACATGCTCAATGATATATTAGCTGTATGTATAGCAAGCCACAAGTTATTGTACATGCTCAATGATATATTAGCTGTATGTATAGCAAGCCACAAGTTATTGTACATGCTCAATGATATATTAGCTGTATGTATAGCAAGCCACAAGTTATTGTACATGCTCAATGATATATTAGCTGTATGTATAGCAAGCCACAAGTTATTGTACATGCTCAATGATATATTAGCTGTATGTATAGCAAGCCACAATGTACATGCTCAATGATATATTAGCTGTATGTATAGCAAGCCACAAGTTATTGTACATGCTCAATGATATATTAGCTGTATGTATAGCAAGCCACAATGTACATGCTCAATGATATATTAGCTGTATGTATAGCAAGCCACAAGTTATTGTACATGCTCAATGATATATTAGCTGTATGTATAGCAAGCCACAGTTATTGTACATGCTCAATGATATATTAGCTGTATGTATAGCAAGCCACAATGTACATGCTCAATGATATATTAGCTGTATGTATAGCAAGCCACAATGTACATGCTCAATGATATATTAGCTGTATGTATAGCAAGCCACAATGTACATGCTCAATGATATATTAGCTGTATGTATAGCAAGCCACAATGTACATGCTCAATGATATATTAGCTGTATGTATAGCAAGCCACAAGTTATTGTACATGCTCAATGATATATTAGCTGTATGTATAGCAAGCCACAATGTACATGCTCAATGATATATTAGCTGTATGTATAGCAAGCCACAATGTACATGCTCAATGATATATTAGCTGTATGTATAGCAAGCCACAATGTACATGCTCAATGATATATTAGCTGTATGTATAGCAAGCCACAATGTACATGCTCAATGATATATTAGCTGTATGTATAGCAAGCCACAATGTACATGCTCAATGATATATTAGCTGTATGTATAGCACGCCACAATGTACATGCTCAATGATATATTAGCTGTATGTATAGCATGCCACAAGTTATTGTACTTGCTCAATGATATACTAGCTGTATGTATAGCAAGCCACAAGTTATTGTACATGCTCAATGATATATTAGCTGTATGTATAGCACGCCACAAGTTATTGTACATGCTCAATGATATATTAGCTGTATGTATAGCAAGCCACAAGTTATTGTACATGCTCAATGATATATTAGCTGTATGTATAGCAAGCCACAAGTTATTGTACATGCTCAATGATATATTAGCTGTATGTATAGCAAGCCACAAGTTATTGTACATGCTCAATGATATATTAGCTGTATGTATAGCAAGCCACAAGTTATTGTACATGCTCAATGATATATTAGCTGTATGTATAGCAAGCCACAAGTTATTGTACATGCTCAATGATATATTAGCTGTATGTATAGCAAGCCACAAGTTATTGTACATGCTCAATGATATATTAGCTGTATGTATAGCAAGCCACAAGTTATTGTACATGCTCAATGATATATTAGCTGTATGTATAGCAAGCCACAAGTTATTGTACATGCTCAATGATATATTAGCTGTATGTATAGCAAGCCACAAGTTATTGTACATGCTCAATGATATATTAGCTGTATGTATAGCAAGCCACAAGTTATTGTACATGCTCAATGATATATTAGCTGTATGTATAGCAAGCCACAAGTTATTGTACATGCTCAATGATATATTAGCTGTATGTATAGCAAGCCACAAGTTATTGTACATGCTCAATGTATTAGCTGTATGTATAGCATGCCACAAGTTATTGTACATGCTCAATGATATATTAGCTGTATGTATAGCATGCCACAAGTTATTGTACATGCTCAATGATATATTAGCTGTATGTATAGCAAGCCACACGTTATTGTACATGCTCAATGTGTTAGCTGTATGTATAGCATGCCACAAGTTATTGTACATGCTCAATGATATATTAGCTGTATGTATAGCAAGCCACAACTTAGTGTACATGCTCAATGTGTTAGCTGTATGTATAGCAAGCCACAGGTTATTGTACATGCTCAATGATATATTAGCTGTATGTATAGCATGCCACAAGTTATTGTACATGCTCAATGATATATTAGCTGTATGTATAGCAAGCCACAAGTTATTGTACATGCTCAATGATATATTAGCTGTATGTATAGCAAGCCACAAGTTATTGTACATGCTCAATGATATATTAGCTGTATGTATAGCAAGCCACAAGTTATTGTACATGCTCAATGATATATTAGCTGTATGTATAGCAAGCCACAATATTGTACATGCTCAATGATATATTAGCTGTATGTATAGCAAGCCACAATGTACATGCTCAATGATATATTAGCTGTATGTATAGCAAGCCACAATGTACATGCTCAATGATATATTAGCTGTATGTATAGCAAGCCACAATGTACATGCTCAATGATATATTAGCTGTATGTATAGCAAGCCACATTGTACATGCTCAATGATATATTAGCTGTATGTATAGCAAGCCACAATGTACATGCTCAATGATATATTAGCTGTATGTATAGCAAGCCACAATGTACATGCTCAATGATATATTAGCTGTATGTATAGCAAGCCACAATGTACATGCTCAATGATATATTAGCTGTATGTATAGCAAGCCACAATGTACATGCTCAATGATATATTAGCTGTATGTATAGCAAGCCACAAGTTATTGTACATGCTCAATGATATATTAGCTGTATGTATAGCAAGCCACAAGTTATTGTACATGCTCAATGATATATTAGCTGTATGTATAGCAAGCCACAAGTTATTGTACATGCTCAATGATATATTAGCTGTATGTATAGCAAGCCACAAGTTATTGTACATGCTCAATGATATATTAGCTGTATGTATAGCAAGCCACAAGTTATTGTACATGCTCAATGATATATTAGCTGTATGTATAGCAAGCCACAAGTTATTGTACATGCTCAATGATATATTAGCTGTATGTATAGCAAGCCACAAGTTATTGTACATGCTCAATGATATATTAGCTGTATGTATAGCAAGCCACAAGTTATTGTACATGCTCAATGATATATTAGCTGTATGTATAGCAAGCCACAAGTTATTGTACATGCTCAATGATATATTAGCTGTATGTATAGCAAGCCACAAGTTATTGTACATGTTCAATGATATATTAGCTGTATGTATAGCAAGCAACAAGTTATTTTACATGTTCTTAATCATTTAAATATTTGTGTCGAGTTCTTTGTGAGATTTTACAAGTTTAGATATGTAGATGGCCATTAATTATACTTCAGCAAAATCTTGAAATTGATGGTTAAAACATATACGGGTGAGGTGTTACATAGGGGTTGTAACCCATTAAATCATAGCGCACCGCCTCCGTGGTCGAGTGGTTAAGGTAGCTGACTTGTATACCACTGTAACCTATCATCTCTGATGGTCACGGGTTCGAGCCCCGCTCAGACCGTGTCTCATTTATATGAAAAAGTTGGCAGTTTCTTATGGAGGTTGGTGCACCAAGTACTGGTTAACCGCTGGAGCCTGCCCAGGAAAGGTGTTGTTAGGTAAACTGCCCGTCGCTCAAATAGGAAACCGGTAGCGACATTAAATAAACTTAAATAAAAAAAATCATAGCGCCTTGGTTTCTATAGGTGGAAATTATTAAAATGGTTTAATCGTCTTGTCTGTCAGTCTGTATCGGTCTCAATGCCTCATTCCTGATAGAATCCACTGCCATGAGGGAGACAGAAGAGGCAATGTCGATTTAAAAGGTCTTGCCTGAGCATCTTGCTTCAAACTCACAACCTCTTGATTATGAGGCGGACATCGTATACAATTCACCACGGAGGCTCCACTTAAATTATCTTTCAGTGACCTACAGCTTAGTTTAAACTTTATTTATTTTGCAACAATCACAAGACTTATGTAAATCAAATCAATGAAATGAATGTATCATACACATTCTCTGAAAAGTTGGTCAAAATCAATTTAGATTACGTAATATGTAATGTGGTTCTGCTTGCTATTGACTTTAATTACTGAAATGAAAAAGAAAAAAAGGGGGAAAAAATACCCGTAACCGCCTCCGTGGTCGAGTGGTTAAGGTCGCTGACTTGTATACCACTGTAACCTATCATCACTGATGGTCATGGGTTCGAGCCCCGCTCAGGCCGTGTGTCATTTATATGAAAATGTTGGCAGTTTCTTAAGGAGGTTGGTGCACCCAAGTACTGGTTAACCGGTGGAGCCTGCCCAGGAAAGGTGTTGTTAAGTAAACTGTCCGCCGGCGATATAGCCCGAAATGGTGCTGATGCAGGCGTAAAACCCGAAATATAACATAACATAAAAAATACCTGTGCAACACTTTTGTCCTTAAGTATATTAATGTATATTAATGTTGTTATTTCAGCGACAAGGGATCAGAAAACAAGAATTGGTAGAGATCAATGTGAAAGCAAAACAATCGGTGGAGAATCTCCAGAACTTTGTCAAAGCCGTCCAGTCTTCCTAGCACTTGCTTAATGTTTGTCGCTTGCTTTATGTGTGTCACTGGTTTTATGTGTGTTCGTTGCTTTATGGTTGTCAGTTGCCTTATGTTTGTCTTTATGTGTGTCGGTTGCTATATGTTTGTCAGTTGTTTTATGTGTGTCGGTTGCTATATGTTTCTCTTTATGTAAGTTGGTTGCTTTATGTTGCCTTATGTTTGTCTTTATGTGTGTCGATTGCTTCATGTTTGTCAGTTGTTTTATGTGTATTGGTTGCTATATGTTTCTCTTTATGTAAGTTGGTTCCTTTATGTTTGTCAGTTGCCTTATGTTCGTCTTTATGTGTGTCGGTTGCCTTATGTTTCTCTTTATGTGTGTCAATTGCTTCATGTTTCTTTTTATGTAAGTTGGTTGTTTTATGTGTGTTGATGTGTCTCTAAATCCGAGGTAAAACACATTTGTGAATATACCAACATTATTTACATATTTATTCCAATGTTTATTCAAAGGTTTAGTGTGTAAATTGTGTAATAGGGTTGGAAAAACGTTTAGTGCTTTTAAAATTTGCTGAGAATTGTTTTTATCCTGCATGCATGTATATTAATATATTGAACTTAATTTATTTTATTTATTTATTTATTTTGATTAGGGATGGCAATGAATGGCAAAAACGGTATTCGAATATTTGATTGGCTAGGTATTCGAATATTTGATTGGCTAGGTATTCGAATATTAGGAACCACATGACCTCTTACATGCTGTAGCTTCGAGCACCTACATTATTTCCTGTCATCCGGTCATGTGACTGGCGTGTCACCATGTACACACGCTCCACTCTTTCCACAAAATTCAGATTAATTGATTTTCCGTTTGAAAATCGTGTGAAAAATTAATGTCCTGATTGTCATCCATTATATACAAAGATCATGTTTTTCATAGTTTAACAAACAACATGGTATTACATGTATACTAGAGGACATAGAAAACGAACACCTCCATCAAATATATATCACATCTTTATTACAAAACACGAACTGAACAACTAAAAATATTCCAAAATGTTTAAAACCATGTATTTATTTAGTCATTGTTTTTCATGTAAAAACACAATTATCCGAAGTGTGCATTTTCTATGTCCTCTAGTATATGTACATTCATGTTTTCCATGACAAATTCGGGCTCAATTAAACTCTCTTGTATCAATAATATGAGCAAATACACGGTATCAAATGTCAGCTGTGTATTGGGGATCCCAATTTACGTAGCACCACATAGCATGGAGACTCAGCTGTGTATTGGGGATCCCAAATTACGTAGCACCACATAGCATGGAGACTCAGCTGTGTATTGGGGATCCCAAATTACGTCGCACCACATAGCATGGAGACTCAGCTGTGTATTGGGGATCCCAAATTACGTCGCACCACATAGCATGGAGACTCAGCTGTGTATTGGGGATCCCAAATTACGTCGCACCACATAGCATGGAGACATAAACATGATGACCTAAATGTGTTAACATCAAACCTTCCGACAAGGAGGCAGTCATGATTTTTGTCTGTTTTCACGGGGGTGGGGTAAAATTATTATTTACAAATTTCCTTGGTCAGTGTGAAATAGAGCGCATTGCATTAATAAATTATTAATGCATGTAATTATGAGCAATATGTCATCACCTTTGTTAATTGGAGCCATGATTTATCTCCTATTTATTGAAATTTTAATTGAACAATTTGAAAACCATTTTTTAAATATTCAAATGCGATTTTAACATTTGCCATCCCTAATTTTGATATTTTGTTATCTTTGTTGTGAATTGCTATATCTGGCTCTTTATGATATATTATTTAATTCTGTTAACTGTCGGAGATATTGATTAAACACTATGCTACTGGTAGGTAATTATATCACTAGTTTACAGCAATAGTATCAAGATACACTGCACTGTCATGTTATGAAAATGTATGCATTTATAGCAACTTGGTTTGTGGATGTCGTGATAGCGCAGTGGATGCACGTTCGCTTCAGGTGCGAAAGGTCCGGAGTTCGAGCCCTGCTGGAGCCGTTACGATTGTGCCCTTAGGCAGCATTTAAATTCCACATCGCCTCTTCTCTCTCCTTCATGGCGATGGTTTCCATCAGGAATGAGGTCTCGAGGGTGATTAATATAAGTTGAAAGAACTTGGTTCGCAATCGAGCTAAAATAAATTTGTATAAACTAACTTGGTTTGCATCCTAAATATAAAACATAAAACTCAACCAAACATCCGTGCAAGAAACACGGCTATAAGCAGGTGCTATATAATTATGTAATCCATGGTATAGGAACTTAGCATTGAAAAAAGAAAGAGGAATTTATTTATAATTTTAGTTTAATCATATTTTATTGCTCAATTCGTTTTACATATACATGTGAATACAAAACATGACAAATTAAATAAAGGCAAACGTGTCTGGCCACAAGTTCTAGCAACATTAGTAACGGCCCTTCCCGAGATTTATTATTATTATTTATTTATAATAGTACACCTTTGTGATGGGGCTATCTATCTAAGCTATATATGTCACAAAGGAGACAAAGATATATCGGTAACCATGGAACCGTTTCCACATAAGAGACGCATGCTTATATTGACTGTATTTCCATACGTATGCCAGGCTGTGAAGCAGTGTTGCTGTTTGTTTGACTACAAGTGTGTTATATATGTGGTAGCAGTATAATGGGGTCGGCAAAAGCGGCATTATGGGAAATGGTTAGTTGTAGGGATTGTAGCGACTTAACTTCGCAATTTTGATACGCGAGTACTCGGACACAGTTATGAACGACTCGGAAAAGATCATTTGATTTTTGGCTAGATGTACATTGCATTAATGGGATCACATGTTTGCTTAAATTTCAAATAATTTGTTAAGTATTTCTGATGCGGCATGTGCGAAAACGGACGCTGATTATGTGATACAAACACTCACTGTTGTATTGCTTTCTTGTAGGGATGGCAACAAATAACGATTATACTATTCGAATATTCGGTTGGGAAGATATTCGAATATTCGATAGAATTCTATCAAAAATTCAAAATCACTCAAACTCTTATAAAAATTGCCAAACTAACCTGATTTCTGTTTTGCGCGTAAACGTCATCTTCTTCAAATGATTATTGAGATTGATATTGTACCCGAATATGGTAAATCCAATTTGCATAGATTACACCTAGCAGTTATTTTATTCTCAAAGGGAGTCGAGCATTTCCGAGCGGGTGGCATTTTTGAGGACAATATAATATTGTTTTCCGAATATTGGAATAGTATTCGAATATTCGGACATTCGAGTGAACATTCCCGGATGAAGATAATGAACGGTTTATTGAAGGGAACCATTGGTGAAAACTATGTGCAGACTCTTTAGTTCTTTTCAGCAAATTTTGTTTTTCCGTATACTAGATTATCACTTTGTTATTCGCTACATGGACGTTCCTCCATGTACTTTTAGTACTCACTGCCGTCCATAGTATTAACAAGACGTCGAGCAACAGTGATCATTTCCAGGTACTCGTTCGGAAACGTATCAGGGTACTCTACTATCACAAATGCTACTCCTTGCTAGCTAATACATATACCTGGACATCTGGTGTACCGGGGTACTCTACTATCTCAAATGCTACTCCTTGCTAGCTAATACATATACCTGGACATCTGGTGTACCGGGCGGGGTACTCTACTATCTCAAATGCTACTCCTTGCTAGCTAATACATATACCTGGACATCTGGTGTACCGGGCGGGGTACTCTACTATCACAAATGCTACTCCTTGCCAGCTAATACATATACCTGGACATCTGGTGTACCGGTGTACTCTACTATCACAAATGCTACTCCTTGCCAGCTAATACATATACCTGGACATCTGGTGTACCGGGGTACTCTACTATCTCAAATGCTACTCCTTGCCAGCTAATACATATACCTGGACATCTGGTGTACCGGTGTACTCTACTATCTCAAATGCTACTCCTTGCCAGCTAATACATATACCTGGACATCTGGTGTACCGGTGTACTCTACTATCACAAATGCTACTCCTTGCCAGCTAATACATATACCTGGACATCTGGTGTACCGGTGTACTCTACTATCTCAAATGCTACTCCTTGCCAGCTAATACATATACCTGGACATCTGGTGTACCGGTGTACTCTACTATCACAAATGCTACTCCTTGCCAGCTAATACATATACCTGGACATCTGGTGTACCGGGGTACTCTACTATCTCAAATGCTACTCCTTGCCAGCTAATACATATACCTGGACATCTGGTGTACCGGTGTACTCTACTATCTCAAATGCTACTCCTTGCCAGCTAATACATATACCTGGACATCTGGTGTACCGGTGTACTCTACTATCACAAATGCTACTCCTTGCCAGCTAATACATATACCTGGACATCTGGTGTACCGGGGTACTCTACTATCTCAAATGCTACTCCTTGCCAGCTAATACATATACCTGGACATCTGGTGTACCGGTGTACTCTACTATCTCAAATGCTACTCCTTGCCAGCTAATACATATACCTGGACATCTGGTGTACCGGTGTACTCTACTATCACAAATGCTACTCCTTGCCAGCTAATACATATACCTGGACATCTGGTGTACCGGTGTACTCTACTATCTCAAATGCTACTCCTTGCCAGCTAATACATATACCTGGACATCTGGTGTACCGGTGTACTCTACTATCACAAATGCTACTCCTTGCCAGCTAATACATATACCTGGACATCTGGTGTACCGGGGTACTCTACTATCTCAAATGCTACTCCTTGCCAGCTAATACATATACCTGGACATCTGGTGTACCGGTGTACTCTACTATCTCAAATGCTACTCCTTGCCAGCTAATACATATACCTGGACATCTGGTGTACCGGTGTACTCTACTATCACAAATGCTACTCCTTGCCAGCTAATACATATACCTGGACATCTGGTGTACCGGTGTACTCTACTATCTCAAATGCTACTCCTTGCCATCACTAGCTAATACATATACCTGGACATCTGGTGTACCTGGGTACTCTACTATCTCAAATGCTACTCCTTGCCAGCTAATACATATACCTGGACATCTGGTGTACTGGGGTACTCTACTATCTCAAATGCTACTCCTTGCCAGCTAATACATATACCTGGACATCTGGTGTACCGGGGTACTCTACTATCTCAAATGCTACTCCTTGCTAGCTAATACATATACCTGGACATCTGGTGTACCGGGGTACTCTACTATCTCAAATGCTACTCCTTGCTAGCTAATACATATACCTGGACATCTGGTGTACCGGGGTACTCTACTATCTCAAATGCTACTCCTTGCTAGCTAATACATATACCTGGACATCTGGTGTACCGGTGTACTCTACTATCTCAAATGCTACTCCTTGCTAGCTAATACATATACCTGGACATCTGGTGTACCGGGCGGGGTACTCTACTATCTCAAATGCTACTCCTTGCCAGCTAATACATATACCTGGACATCTGGTGTACCGGTGTACTCTACTATCTCAAATGCTACTCCTTGCTAGCTAATACATATACCTGGACATCTGGTGTACCGGGCGGGGTACTCTACTATCTCAAATGCTACTCCTTGCTAGCTAATACATATACCTGGACATCTGGTGTACCGGGCGGTGTACTCTACTATCTCAAATGCTACTCCTTGCCAGCTAATACATATACCTGGACATCTGGTGTACCGGGGTACTCTACTATCTCAAATGCTACTCCTTGCTAGCTAATACATATACCTGGACATCTGGTGTACCGGTGTACTCTACTATCTCAAATGCTACTCCTTGCTAGCTAATACATATACCTGGACATCTGGTGTACCGGGCGGGGTACTCTACTATCTCAAATGCTACTCCTTGCTAGCTAATACATATACCTGGACATCTGGTGTACCGGGCGGTGTACTCTACTATCTCAAATGCTACTCCTTGCCAGCTAATACATATACCTGGACATCTGGTGTACCGGGGTACTCTACTATCTCAAATGCTACTCCTTGCTAGCTAATACATATACCTGGACATCTGGTGTACCGGGCGGTGTACTCTACTATCTCAAATGCTACTCCTTGCCAGCTAATACATATACCTGGACATCTGGTGTACCGGGGTACTCTACTATCTCAAATGCTACTCCTTGCTAGCTAATACATATACCTGGACATCTGGTGTACCGGTGTACTCTACTATCTCAAATGCTACTCCTTGCCAGCTAATACATATACCTGGACATCTGGTGTACCGGGGTACTCTACTATCTCAAATGCTACTCCTTGCCAGCTAATACATATACCTGGACATCTGGTGTTTTCAGTTCTGAGCGTGAGCCGATTTAGAGTCCATGTAATCAGTGCATATCGCGGAAGTTGGTGCTCCTTGTCCATCAATAAAACAAATGTTGTGATGGAGAGTTTGTCCACATATTGTATAAGAGCTGTTTTTTGTGCTATATATTTTTATTCCCCAACTTGTTTGTCATATTTTTGTCCGACACAAACGTTGGTAGTCACTGTGAACAACGCATGTGTGGTAGCGATGCTTCATTGATTGCATCATCGGTGACGTATCGCTGTTCTCATCTTGTTCGAAGGAATGTCCCGCAAAGGCCCATCGCTCAAATGTCAAGGTTAAACTAAGGGTCCAAAATATCTTGTCCGGAGTAGAAAACTTGTGATGGCATATTGAGACGGCATGTTGTGCGCAAGACCCAGGTCCATTATTCAAGCATCAAAGTCACAGTTGGAGGTCAAAGGGATTGTGTTGAGAGCATAAGGAATACTGTATGGTCATTAACCCTTTTCTTCATACAGATTTAGGTTAATATACTATTATATCTCCATACAAACGACAGCCATTTAGCTATCATGCAGTGGATAAGTAGTCGCCATATCTATCCCACCTCCATAGATATTACTAGGACTAAATGAGATCTGGCCTTTATTATGAGCATTGGTTTGACTACATTGTCAATGTATGTTGTATTGGTAATGGCGTCAAGAGGTGCTTCTATGAGGGAAAGGGTTAATATAAGTTGTTAAAACATGTTTCAGTCGTAAAATAAATAAAGTTTAATTGTGTATTGTCATGGTAACGTGTCCTGTGAAGACCCTGATCCTCCACATGGCTAGCTTCTTGTTAATATATATTTTGTTGCAGCTCTTTATTTATAACCATTTATTTATTTAACATGATTTTTAAGTTGTGTAATTTTACAATGAAATAATATTTTATTTTGTACTGTACATGTTCTTTGAAAACAAAATGTTTCATAAAATAAATATTTTTATGGTATGATAGCGAACACTTGTTATTGCCTTTTATTCGGCTGCGTTTACCTGCGTGAGCTATGTTCCAGATTCATGAACTACTGGTATACCATAGATAGGTGGATCGTCCTGAGCCTCTTGTCTGTTTATTTGTCTACAATCGCTTCAAATGGCATTTATTGGAACCTCTGGATCAATTTGTATAAAATTTGGTATGGAGATCTGGGCATCTGGTCGATAAAAAATAACTGAAGGTGTTCCCAATCCAAAATGGCCGTCATGACAATTGGAGTATTTATATATCCACGTCTCGAACTGCCAGGTTAATTTTGATGAAATTAATTATGGTACATCGAAACAAATAGTTGATCAAAAATGGCCGAAATTGTGCTTGCGAGTCTAGCCAGCTGATGCTACTTTTGTGTTCATTCCACCTGCACGTTAGATTGTAAGCATATTTAAAGCGACATTACATCGCAAAATGCCCCAACAATGCTTTTTTACGTATAAATAGCATTGCTACTATAAATTCTTCAGAAATAATTCGAACACTAACTTGCTATACATAAGTGTTTTTGTGGTATATAAACTCAAAAGTGAAAGTAGGATTTCATATAATGGTCCTCTCCTGAATTGATGTTTATTTGTTATTGGAATCTATACCAAGTGCTACTGTCGTTTTGAGATATTTTAAATCGTATTAGTCTATAAAAAAAAATATATGCACAAAGGGCGAGATATAACGGTAAATCTGTACCATAAATTGTGTTATTCAGGATACACACTGCATTACGCATGGATGTTGACCCTATTTACATGATTTTGTTCTGTCAACAAACGACGGCTGTTTATTTAGTTGAAATGCTCAGTTTTTGAGGTAAATATTCGGAAAACAATTATACATTATAATGGGAAAATACATTCTGTAGAAATTTGCGTTTTCACTGATGTAGTGTCGCTTTAAGACTTTGGGCAGTTGAGGTGTGATGGAAGGTACCAGTTAATTCCAATTTCTTCTTGTACTAAATATAGGCTGTACAAACTATATAAGAATGAGAGACATCGGTCAGTTACTGCCCCTGAATACTCCCTAAAAGTAGATAGGTCCTATTTTCCTCTGTTTTTATCGTTGTTTCCGTTGCACAACATGCTAGCAATTTTATTCCACTATTGCTTTATATGATTATTAAATTACTATATTTCGACAGATCTGCTACAGTATATGCAATGGGTACTTATTTATAAAACAATGCTATCAGTTAATTAACATGATTTTGATAAAATCGCAATTATCGTACCGCAACAATCTGGTTAGGGAACAACAGTAAAAACAAAGGATTCTAACTGAAAGTTCCTATTCACATTTTGGAATAAATCAGACTTTTATCTGCCAAGGGAGGTAATAGAAAATTAGAGATGTCTCTCATTGGTTATAGAAGAATTGGTTTCAGCAAGGATGTTATTTCTCTTCCCAGGCATTGGTCAATATACTGTGGAGCCTAGGTGGTTTAATGCATATAATGTGCACCTTCGACCCGAGCGATTGTGAGTTTGAACCCCTCCACAACCACGGTAGTTGTGTCCTTAGGCCAGACACTTATTTCCAAATTGCCTTCTCTCCCTCATGGCGATCAATTCTATCAGGAATCGGGTCTCGAGAGTGACAAATCTAAAGTAAGAACTAGTTTCGCAAATCAAGCTAAAACAAATTTGTGTAGAGTATTCTAAAACCATAGTCAGTTGCTATGGTAGCATCATATAACACATGTAACGGAACTGAAGCTCATTTCAATTTTACTGGTAATCCAGGGATCGCAGGTTCGATCCCCCCGGATGACCCTAATAAAATGAACAGTCTTTCAGATGGGACGTTAAACCGAGGTCTCGTGTCGGTGCCTTACACCGTGCATGTAAAAGAACCAGAGGACACTCTGGAATGGGTCTCTGTCTGTATCATTGCACTATCCTCCAAAAATCTAAAATGACTAATCTCTTCAGGAGGCGTCGCTCATATGGGCAACCGGTAGCGACGATAAATAAACGTAAAACACACTCATGCAATTGTTGGAGGATCAATAAACATAGTTTGTTGCTAGGAAACAAACAATGCCATTTCTGTTCTCAACCTATTTTTGGAAGGTATAGTTGAGTACCAGTTATCAGTGTCTGTTACTGAAGAAATAAACTTGTCCATAGTAAACATATATACACATGTAGGTTAGGAGATTGCTAAACGAACAAGAGGGTCGAGTATCTGAGAAAAGTACATAATTAATAATTGATCCAATCACAGAGCTCTAGCGAGATTTTATATTTGAGAAATGTAGCATTGCAAAAAACTAGCGCTTTAAAAGTTTTCTTGATAGAACTTGTGATTAGAAGTTTGATTGAAATTGAAACAAAACTGCAGTTGCTACAGAGTTTATATCAGGATTTTCATCAAATTAGTTTCTTCACGGAAATGACGGATTATTAAAATGTCACTTGCAACCAAATTTGAACACAAATTGTGTCAAAAGTAGAGTTGCTAGTGGTTAGAAGGATTTTCTTTAACACTTTCCTTCATAGAGATTTAGGTTAACCCTTTCCTTCATAGAGATTTAGGTTAACCCTTTCCTTCATAGGGATTTAGGTTAACCCTTCCCTTCATAGAGATTTAGGTTAACCCTTTCCTTCATAGAGATTTAGGTTAACCCTTTCCTTCATAGAGATTTAGGTTAACCCTTTCCTTCATAGAGATTTAGGTTAACCCTTTCCTTCATAGAGATTTAGGTTAACACTTTCCTTCATGGAGATTTAGGTTAACCCTTTCCTTCATGTAGATTTAGGTTAACACTTTCCTTCATGGAGATTTAGGTTAACCCTTTCCTTCATAGAGATTTAGGTTAACCCTTTCCTTCATAGAGATTTAGGTTAACCCTTTCCTTCATAGAGATTTAGGTTAACCCTTTCCTTCATAGAGATTTAGGTTAACCCTTTCCTTCATAGAGATTTAGGTTAACCCTTTCCTTCATAGAGATTTAGGTTAACACTTTCCTTCATGGAGATTTAGGTTAACCCTTTCCTTCATAGAGATTTAGGTTAACACTTTCCTTCATGGAGATTTAGGTTAACCCTTTCCTTCATAGAGATTTAGGTTAACCCTTTCCTTCATGGAGATTTAGGTTAACCCTTTCCTTCATAGAGATTTAGGTTAACCCTTTCCTTCATGGATTTAGGTTAACCCTTTCCTTCATAGGGATTTAGGTTAACACTTTCCTTCATAGAGATTTAGGTTAACCCTTTCCTTCATAGAGATTTAGGTTAACCCTTTCCTTCATGGAGATTTAGGTTAACCCTTTCCTTCATAGAGATTTAGGTTAACCCTTTCCTTCATGGAGATTTAGGTTAACCCTTTCCTTCATAGAGATTTAGGTTAACCCTTTCCTTCATAGAGATTTAGGTTAATATACTATTATATCTCCATACAAACGACAATCATTTAGCTATCATGCAGTGGATAAGTAGTCGTCATATCTATCCCACCTCCATAGATATTACTGGGCCTTCATAGAGATTTAGGTTAATATACTATTATATCTCCATACAAACGATAGCCATTTAGCTATCATGCAATGGATAAATAGTCGCCATATCTATCCCACCTCCATAGATATTACTGGGACTTCATAGAGATTTAGGTTAATATACTATTATATCTCCATACAAACGACAGCCATTTAGCTATCATGCAGTGGATAAATAGTCGCCATATCTATCCCACCTCCATAGATATTACTGGGACTACATGAGATTCTGGCCTTTATTATGAGCATTGGTTTGGCTACTACATTGTCAATGTATGTCATATTGGTAATTGCGTCAAGAGATGCTTCTATGAGGGAATGAGGGAAATGGTTAATGTATGTCGTATTGGTAATTGCGTCAAGAGGTGCTTCTATGAGGGAAATGGTTAATGTATGTCGTATTGGTAATTGCGTCAAGAGGTGCTTCTATGAGGGAAATGGTTAATGTATGTCGTATTGGTAATTGCGTCAAGAGATGCTTCTATGAGGGAAATGGTTAATGTATGTCGTATTGGTAATTGCGTCAAGAGGTGCTTCTATGAGGGAAATGGTTAATGTATGTCGAATTGGTAATTGCGTCAAGAGGTGCTTCTATGAGAGAAATGGTTAATGTATGTCGTATTGGTAATTGCGTCAAGAGGTGCTTCTATGAGGGAAATGGTTAATGTATGTCGTATTGGTAATTGCGTCAAGAGATGCTTCTATGAGGGAAAGGGTTAATGTATGTCATATTGGTAATTGCGTCAAGAGGTGCTTCTATGAGGGAAATGGTTAAGTAGTTGACCAATAATTAAAAACAAAGCAACTGTCAACAGATGGAGAGATGGAAAATAGTGGATCACACTATCGCACCGCGAGGCTTCATTCCGTAAATAAACCATCAACTTTGGTAACATTGAAAATATTCATTTTATTTTGCTAACAATACAGTTGTTGATATGGGTGATACAATAAGAATAGTGAATAAATGGTTTGTGCCACAGGCATCCAGAGCAAACCCTGGACCCGTTCCCCCCGGGTTACTACACCCCAGCACCACGTTGCAACCCCAAATAGTCCAATACATTGTAGCATCAATCAAATATCATTTCTAGTCCAAATCACACATTTCTGACAAATTGTTTTTTGGACTACCGGTATTTGGTGTTGTAGCACGCTACTGGGGTGTAGTAACCCGGGGTAGGGGGTCCAGGGTATACCCTGGATGCCTGTGGTATATACAGCATTATATTTGGCAAATAATAAAATCAACATAATAAATTTTATACCATCCTAAATGCATGTCTAAATGCTAAATCAAAAATACATATTAGACAAAATACATATTCGACAACTGTTCACTTTTTGGTTTTTGATCAGTTCATGGTTACCACCGCACCAACAAACCCAATCTATGTTTTTTTTTACCAACTACAGTCTACATCCGTTATGTCGAATTCCATCGGACCGAACAAAATAAGTTTGACTTAACGAAATTCGATATAAACGGAGCCAGTTATATGTAAATTGATAGTGTCTGAAACGGGACTTTGATCCGACTTCGAGATAACCGAAGTTTGACTTAATGAAATTCGATAAACAGATCCAGTTATATGTAAATTTAAGTGTCTGAAACGCGACGATCCGACTTCGAGATAACCGAAGTGACTTAACGAAATTCGATATAAACGGAGCCAGTTATATGTAAATTGAGAATGTCTGAAACGCGACTTTGATCCGACTTCGAGATAACCGAAGTTTGACTTAATGAAATTCGATATAAACAGATCCAGTTATATGTAAATTGAAAGTGTCTGAAACGCGACTGATCCGACTTAGAGATAACCGAAGTTTGACTTAACGAAAAAGTGTCTGAAACGGGACTTTGATCCGACTTCGAGATAACCGGAGAATTCGACATAACCAACTTTGACATAATGGATCTAGATTGTAATTCAAGATAAATTAGATAAAAGTTTAATATAATAATTCACTAAATGCACGAAAAATTGGACATTTTCAAAAATATACATGCATTATTAATGATGCATACACATGAATAAAATCTTTTGTTCATCTGCCAATTTTAAACAGAGAATTTACAGATATAACAGCATATATTATAGGAGAAGTTGCTAAAACATATATGCCGTATATGTATAACAGCATATATTACAGGAGAAGCTTCTAAACATACATGCCTTATATGTATAACAGCATATATTACAGGAGAAGCTTCTAAAACATATATGCCTTATATGTTTAACAGCATATATTACAAGAGAAGCTTCTAAAACATATATGCCTTATATGTTTAACAGCATATATTACAGGAGAAGCTTCTAAAACATAAATGCCCCCCACCCCAACAAGTGTTGCAACCATAAATATTACCCCACTGACTTCAATCAATATGGGTCTCTGTCTGTATCATTGCACTATCCTCCAACATCTAAACTGACTAATCTCCTCATATGGGCATCTGGTAGAGATGATAAATAAAAACTTACACAAAAAAAACGTCACATTGACCTTATCGCACTGACCCCAAATGAATGGGGTAATCTAGGTCATCATCAAGTTCCCTACAGAGTTCCATAAAGATAGGTCAAACCATTCTGTAGTTATTGAGTGACAATTATTTGCTATTAACCCATTTCATTCTGGATACCGTTCAAACAGTATTTGCAAAGAACATAGAGCCAGATCAGCCGCCACGGAACATGCCGTCTGATCAAGCTCTATGCTGTTTGCTATTCAGATCATCTTGCTAAGGCACTTGGCTATGTAGCAAACAACATAGATCCTGATCAGCATGCAGCGTTACGCTGCGGCTGATCTGGATCTATGTTGTTTGCAAACGCCTTTAAATGTATCCAGAATGAAATGGGTTAAAGGTCGTTGTGACGTTGATCTATAACTAAATTTCACGAGAATCCCTCTGTCTTAACTATCATAACCATAAAATTATGATATAAACTTGACCAACAGCCATTTATTTATACTTTATTTATTTTACAACGATTGCGAAGCAAGTTTTAACAACTTATATTAATCACTCTCGTTGGCTTGGATGAAAGCGTATATGTGGTCATTCATGTGGGAGGAAACCGGAGTACCTGGAGAAAACCCACCTGTCCGATCTGATGACCATCGTGCCATCTCACATACTTCCCGGTCTGAGGATCGAACCCGGGTTGTATTGGTGAGAAGCGACAGCCATTGTAACGTGTACATGTATTCAGCCTCACAAACATGTGTTTAAAAGGAAAAAAACAGTACACAATAATATACAATATCAGTAAGATATAAGGTTGTGTTTGTAGTTTGTTTGTGTTGTTATCTTGGTTTATAGTCGCACAGACAGCTCTTATTGGTGGAGGAAGGACCCAGGATGCCCCTCTAAGCAGGATTGCAAGCACAGACGAGCACCCGGGTAGAACCACCGTGCTTCCGTATGTCAGATGGATAGCTTCCATACATGAAAGAATTTGACACCCCCAGTGGGATTCGAACCTGCAGCAGTGAGAGGCAAGTGCTTTGAAGTCAACACCAGTAACAACTCGGACACGGGGGTCCAATTAAAAGACCTGCCAAATAAAACCCCCAAAATATTTTTGTAGATGAAATCTTAATACGAGTGCAATCTATGAAATATTGCAAACATTGGACAATAATTGAGTAGTATTTGGACATTTTAATATGTAAACTAATTATTCCCAGAGAAAAGGTACAGTGGTCCCAATTCTAAATTAGCCGGATGCCGGGAATCACAAGGAGCCAATAGTATTCAATACAATATATTAAAAACAACAAATATCTAGGTATTACTGGTAAATTGTCTAATAATTAAATTAGTGCCAGCATATATTGTTATGTTATATTTCGGGTTTTACACCTGCATCAAAACCATTTTGGGCTATATCGCCGGCGGGCAGTTTACCTAACAACACCTTTCCTGGGCAGGCTCCAGCGGTTAACCAGTACTTGGGTGCACCAACCTCCGTAAGAAACTGCCAACTTTTTTCATATAAATGAGACATTGTCTGAGCGAGGCTCGAACCCGTGACCATCAGTGATGATTAGCGCCAGCATATATAAAATAAAAAACGGTTATAATGGACCAACACAAAGTCTAGTTAATTGTCCATAATGTAATGTAGCTGGCAATATATAGAACAATCATTACACCAGGTAGATTATATTCCAGTATAGTGGGAACCATGTGATTATAGTTACTTGTTTCCTTCAAACCTGTCTATAAAGAAACCAGCAATAGATAGATAGATTTATTTATATTTCGGGTTTTACGCCTGCATCAGCACCATTTCGGGCTATATCGCCGGCGGACAGTTTACTTAACAACACCTTTCCTGGGCAGGCTCCAGCGGTTAACCAGTACTTGGGTGCACCAACCTCCGTAAGAAACTGCCAACTTTTTCATATAAATGAGACACGGTCTGAGTGGGGCTCGAACCCGTGACCATCAGTGATGATAGGTTACAGTGGTATACAAGTCAGCGACCTTAACCACTCGACCACGGCGGCGGACGTGATTTATTTATAGAGGGTGACCTAATTAGTTCTGAACTAATCTGTCTTAGGGCGCTCTAACATTATAGCATTAGTTTATACAAATTTATTTTAGCTCGATTGCGAAACAAGTTCTTACAACTTATATTAATCACTCTCGAGACCTCATTCCTGATGGAATCCATCGCCATGAGGGAGAGAAAAGAGGCAATGTGGAATTTAAATGCCTTGCTTAAGGGCACAATAGTATCGGTTCCAGCAGGGTTCGAACTCCGGGCCGTTCGCACCTGAAGCCAATGCACCACCACTGTGCTATCACGACTTCCACAAGAAGCTATGTATGACACGCTCTAGTAGTGCCAGCCAATGTATCGTAATATCGTGTTCTGTCACAAGCATAAAATAAAAACTAGTGAAGAAACGCAGTGGAACATCTGTGTCCCTTGGCCACATTTCTAGTTTTGATATAACTACTATAATTGACTACTTTGTTTGTCAGAGAAATAATGTTGTATGTGTTTTATCATGTGATATGTTTCTAGTATTATATTTGTAAGTGACTTATAGGCCCATTGGGCCGGGTGTATTTAATTGTATAATTTATATGTAAATATTGTCTGATATGTACACATGTCACTATAATAAACAAATTACTTACTTACTTACTTACTTATTTACTTACTTACGTGTTTGATTTTGGGGTTTAAAGTCGCACCAACAGCTTAACCCTTTCAACACCACAGACCTCTAAATAGGCTTACAAAAAGTGTAGATCCAGATGAGCCGTCTCATGACGAGCCGTCTCATCAGGATCTGCACTTTTTGCCAGTAATGTTACTATTTTTAGACAAATTTACCCATTTTGATAAATGAACTGGTCCAAATGTAATATTCTTATTAATTTATTGGTCTAAGAATAACATGGACCAGTCCATGTCAGTTACTTGGTGTTGAATGGGTTAAAGTCGCACCAACAGCTTAAGTCGTATGGCGAATGTCCAGCTATATGGGTGAGGAAGATCTCGGATGTTCCTCCGAGCAGTATTTCATGCACGGATGGGCACACGGGTAGAACCACTGACCTACTGAATGCCAGCTGGACAGCCTCCTCCCTTGACAGAATTCTACACCCTGGTGGGTTTCGAACCTAGGTGAGGTGCAAGTGATTTGAAGGCAAAGATCATAACCACTTGGACACGGAGGCCCCAAAAATTAAACAGAAAATTTATGATCAAATAATATTTCACTGGATGAAGACGGAAGGTAATCGTATATAACATGTGGAGTTAGTGATAGTCTCAATCAGGATGGAACAAAATGTCTGTCAACATCAATAATTCATATCTAATGTGCATGCGTACAGTGAAACCTGCCCATGTGGTCACCTTTGTTAACCCATTCAACACCAAGTAACTGACATGGACTGGTCCATGATATTTTTAGACCAATAAATTAATAACAAAATTAATTAACAAAGGGTTAACCCATTCAACACCAAGTAACTGACATGTTGGACTGGTGCATGATAATTTTTAGACCAATAATTAATAAGAAAATTACATTTGAACCAGTTCATTTATCAATATGGGTAATTTTGTCTAAAAATATTAATATTACTGGCAAAAAGTGCAGATCCTGATGAGACGGGTCACTGGATCGACACATTTTGTAAGCCTATTTTATGTGACGTTGAAAGGGTAAAGCGTCTACAAATTCTCAATATGTTGTTTTACTTAAATATTTTACATCTGACCAATTGTTGCTTTACCCTCGACTGGCTGCTTCATACAGGTTTAACTGTATTACCCAATGATATATAGAAATATTGAAAAACCTTAAAACTATCTTTTCAACAACAATCTTGACAACAATGCAAGGAACAATGGGAATAGGTAGCCCACCTGAACAGCTTCTAAGTTGATAAGAAATTAAATGTCAATCATACACAAGCGAGGACAATCATAAGCTATACAGCTTTCTGTCCAATTCCTTATATCAGTTGTTGTAAATAATCATGTATTGACAGAAAATAAATATGTTTAAACTAAAAGCGGTCTTTGTCAATAGCAGTTGTTCTGTGAATATACATCGTTACTGATGCATAAATAGCTCTTCTCTCATAACATAATGAATATACATCGTTACTGATGCATAAATAGCTCTTCTCTCATAACATAATGAATATACATCGTTAATGATGCATAAATAGCTGTTCTCTCTATTAACATATTGAATATACATCGTAAATGATGCATACATAGCTGTTCTCTCATAACATATTGAATATACATCGTAAATGATGCATACATAGCCGTTCTCTCATAACATATTGAATATACATCGTTAATGATGCATACATAGCTGTTCTCTCTATTAACATATTGAATATACATCGTTACTGATGCATAAATAGCTGTTCTCTCTATTAACATATTGAATATACATCGTTAATGATGCATACATAGCTGTTCTCTCATAACATATTGAATATACATCGTTAATGATGCATAAATAGCCGTTCTCTCATAACATATTGAATATACATCGTTAATGATGCATAAATAGCTGTTCTCTCATAACATATTGAATATACATCGTTAATGATCAGGGATTCTAAAATTTTCAAAACCAAATCGGACCAGGCCGAAATCAACAGCCAGTACTCCCCCCCATGTCATTCTAATATTTGTGCAACCCTCCATAGAAATATGTACAATCTGTTATTTTTATCATTTTTTAAAACAAGGCTTTTATTGTAAAGTTTGTTGATATTTGAACAGTGAAGTGCGGGTCATTCATTAAAATCGAAAATCGCTACATACAATGGTCAGGGGTACTATGGCATAAGACGAGGCCGACAGTCGAGTTGACATCTGAATGTGCTGACCGCGTACATGTATCTATGCAATAGGCTGCCTATGACATCAGCTCATAAAGTAGGTGTGCACCGTGTTGCGAAATCACTTTCTAGAAACTAAACATGGAAATTCCATATCTATTTTTAGACACGCACCTCTTGTATTTTTTTATAAGCTCCGTAGCAGTTACTTCCCTTATATAAATCACATTTTGACAATTTAGTGCCTCGGGGGAGGAGGGGGGAAACATCTGTCTCAGATTAATTATGGCTTTGGGTTTATCAGACGATCAACATGGATCAGTCAAGCAGGTCGCATATCGATCTTAGGCCGGAAACAGGTGTGAATAAATGTATACACTTATACTAGAGATTATATTTACCAATTTAGGTTCTTTAGAAAAATGCATTTGACCGATTTCTTGGCTTTTTCAACAATTTTCTGGACCGATTTTTTGATGACTTTTTGGTTTCTACAACCGGTCCGCCAGTTAAAAATTTGGTCCTGGACCGGGAGACCGGCGTTTTTAGAAGCCCTGTTAATGATGTATAAATAGATGCTCTCATAATATATTAAATATGCATTTATCACATAACTTTGCTAGTATTCAGTGTAATACAGTCATCTCATAATTTCTTATATGTACACACGTGTAATAAAACCTGGAAGTAAACTAAATTGTAAAGTGTAAAGTATGCATACAGTCAAACCTGTCTTAAGAAGCCAGCCAAGGGAATCACAGAATGTGGCTGCTTAGCACAGGTGGCTGCTTAATAGAGGTTAAATGTATAATAAAACAACATATTGGGAATCTGGAAACTGGCTGCTTAATACAGGTTGGCTGCTTAATGGAGGTGACCACTAACACAGGTTTGACTGTATTTCTATTTGAATTGGTACATAAAGTTAACCCTTTCAACACCACAGACCTCTAAATAGGCTTACAAAAAGTGTAGATCCAGATGAGCCGGCTCGTGACGAGCCGTCTCATCAGGATCTGCACTTTTTGCCAGTGATATGACTATTTTTAGACATAATTACCCATTTTGATAAATGAACTTGTCCAAATGTGATTTTCTGATTCATTTATTGGTTTATGAATATCATGGACCAGTCCATGTGAGTTACTTGGTGTTGAATGGGTTAATGGTAAGAACAAGCTACGATTTAAAAGAAGTCTTGCCATAATTATAACGCTGTTTAAAACATAAATATAACGCTGCCTTGCGTAGTGACGTCATGCCAATTAGTGACATGACAATTTGCGCCGATAAGTTGGCTCCAAAATGAAAGTACCAGCGTTATTTTGTGCAAAAATATGATTTTAAAACCCACAATATGGTAATGTGATAAAATTATCTTACACTCATGGTGATTTCATACCATATTTAATGAAGTTCGTTTTGGATTTTGGCTATTAAAAAAAGGGGCTCATTTAACCCATTTCATTCAGGATACATTTAAAGGCTTTTGCAAACAACATAGATCCAGATCAGCCGCAGCGTGACGCTGCGTGCTGATCAGGATCTATGTTGTTTGCTACCTAGCTAAGTGTCTTAGCAAGATCATCTGAATAGCAAACAGCATAGAGCCTGATCAGACGGAACATTCCGTGGCGGCTGATCTGGCTCTATGTTCTTTGCAAATACTGTTTGAACGGTAACCAGAATCAAATGGGTTAATAGCAAAATTCCAAAACAAGTTTCATAAACTATGGTATGAAATCAGCACTCGTGCAAGATCCTATGTGATGATTGAGGGTGACCTTTGTTCACATAATTATGGTCTATAGCACATATTAACCCTTTCAACACCACAGACCTCTAAATAGGCTTACAAAAAGTGTAGATCCAGATGAGCCGGCTCGTGACGAGCCGCCTCATCAGGATCTGCACTTTTTGCCAGTGATATTACTATTTTAAGACAAAATTACCCATTTTGATAAATGAACTGGTCCAAATGTAATTTTCTGATTAATTTATTGGTCTAAATATATCATGGACCAGTCCATGTGAGTTACTTGGTGTTGAATGGGTTAAGACTATACATGTATTTCTAAAATAAACCTTAACAAATAACAAGATTAAACAAGAACAAGAGAGTAAGAGGGTGGTCCTGTTTCGCTCACCTGAGTACACCGAGACTCAACTCGATTGCCTGTACCACTCCATATTCTAAGAACTTCATTGTCTCAGAACAAACATGGCAGAGTTTCCCTATTCAAATACTAGCTCAAAGCTGTGAGCTGGGAAGGGCCGTTTTCTAATGTTGGTTATAACTTGTGGCCCGATCCTTTTGCTATGTTACACAAATGTGTATACAGTCTTAACCTGTCTTAAGCAGCCAGCCAAGGGAATCACAAAAAGTGCTTAGCACAGGTGGCTGCTTAACAGGTAAAATATATAATAAAACAACATATTGGGATTCTGGAAACTGGCTGCTTAATACAGGTCGACTGCTTAATGGGGGTGACCACTAACACAGGTTTGACTGTATGTGCCTTATAATCTGTTAACTTATTTCACGTTTGATTCATGCTCATATGTAATATTGTATTGTCGAATGTATTACATATGCAATAAAATCTGGTTAAATCAAAGATATGAACTAGTATTTTACCTTCATGTAACCATTCAGAGAGAGGTTTAAAATATATTCTCAAAACACAAGGTTTTCCAACATCCGGGACAACTCATGTTTTGGATCGATAGCCTTCCATTTAGCTAATTTGGTAGAGAGCAGGGTTTTCCCGCTGTTGGTCGCCAATGGACCCCAAAAAACAAATATTGGCACTAAATTTTGTGAATTGGCGAATATATTTGGCGCAACTTTTTTTTGGCACATGAGACAAAACATGGCTATATATATGGCAATATTTATTTGTGAACTATATGACTCTTAGTTGGCTTTCAATTGGCGACAGAAGTGGCGCAGACAAACATTCAGACAGAGGGGGCCCTATTTGTTTGGACATTCTTCATTTTAGCATTTTTTTGTTAGAGCGTCACCAAATGATCATTTGTACCAAATAGCTTTGACTGTTGGTTTTAAAGATGTTTAGCTTACATTTCTGTAAGGAAAAACTGCCCATACACTCTGGGGCTGCATTTTTTAAAGACGGTCTTCATTTTAGAGTTTGGCAATCAGTCACCAGAATGATGATCTAGGCTCCTGAGGGCTGCATTTCTTAAAGACGGTCTTCATTTTAGAGTTTGGCAATCAGTCACCAGAATGATAATCTTGGCTCCTGGGGGCTGCATTTTTTAAAGACTTCATTTTAGATAGTTTGGCAATCAGTCACCAGAATGATAATCTAGGCTCCTGGGGGCTGCATTTTTTCAAAGGGATATTCCTCATTTTTAAGGTTATTTGGTAGACCGTCACTAGATGATTATTTGTATCAAATAACTTTTAAGACCCACTGGATGTTTCAAGAGTTCTTGATGGGTCAAGTGTATTTTACTTAATTTGGTAGACGACCATCAACGGATCATACATATGAAGTGTTCATGGAATTGGCCCAGAGGTGGTACGTAATTGTTAATTGTTGACAGACGGACGACAGACATCGGGTGATCAGAAAACTTAACTAGAGCATTATAATTATGCTCATTTGAAGCTAAAAATGGTTGGTCCCTCTAAAATCAAGAGAAATAAAAATGAAAAACAATATATAAAATATAATGGTTTTGACCCACAAGGACGGACCTATAAGCTGATAAAAAAACAACACAATACCAATGCCGACTTGTGCATAGTAAAACTGGCTGATTGGGAACGGCAAAAACTGGTTATTCTTATTCCTTGAGGCACACAGCCTTTATGACCTTGAAAAATTAAATTATAATTCATCTGCAAATGTAAGTGTTAAAATAAATATACAAAAAGGGGGTTTTTTTTGTTTGTATAATATAAATTTACCATTAGTATTTAATATGAATTTTACTTTATTCTGTTGAAAAATGGAAATAAAGGTTCATGATTCTAGGCATCTCAGTGTGTCAGTCTTTCAGATGGGATTTTAAACCGAGGTCTCGTGTTGGTGCTTTACACCGTGCACTTAAAAGAACCAGAGGAGACTCTGGAATGGGTCTCCAAAAATCTAAAATGACTAATCTCTTTAGGAGGCGTCGCTCATATGGGCAACCAGTAGCGACGATAAATAAATGTAAAACACACACGACTTCAATTCCGATGGCAACAAGTATACAGATATTGCTTAGCCAATGTTTCCATGATATAAAGTGAATCTAGCGCCACCAAGAATTGCAGATAAGAAAATCCAACTCGAGGGCTACAGATGTGTGCAAAGAACGAAGTTTTTTGTTTTTTTAAACAATTTTCCTACAAAATTTTGGCAAGTATAGATACACTATAAAGCACTTCTTTCATTAACCGTTTCCTTCATAGAGATTTAGGTTAATATTATACCTCCATACAAACAACAGCCATTAACCCTTTCCTTCATAGAGATTTAGATTAATATTATATCTCCATACAAACAACAGCCATTAACAGTTTCCTTCATAGAGATTTAGGTTAATATACTATTATATCTCCATACAAACGACAGCCATTTAACCCTTTCCTTCATAGAGATTTAGGTTAATATTATATCTACATACAAACAACAGCCATTAACCCTTTCCTTCATAGAAATTTAGGTTAATATACTATTATATCTCCATACAAATGACAGCCATTTACCTATCATTTGTCTGTTGATATATCGAGACATTATTTTTCATCAACGACCCCTTTATGATTATGCAGAAAAAATATTATGTGGGTGTCATGGCACGCAAACATATTTCAGGTTATGGTGGTGGAAAATAGGAGCTATTATATTTATATTGAAATTTAATATTCATGTGATATGGAATCTGAACTTTGACATCTGCTGAAATTGAGTTTTGACCACAGAGGCGTCTAAACAATACTTTTTTTATATCTTACCCCACCCACATACTAATCAATAAAGATCTACAGTAAAGTACAATTTTTCATGAAATGTTAAGCTCATGTTTTCAAACATTATTAGTCACCTAATACAGATCCTGTGGCTAGTAAGTCGCAATTAGCTCGAACTAGAAACCGGGATCTATGATCTCGGTTTCTGGCTAGAACAAAAAATGCATGCATCATGATAAAATTCATTACAATATTGAATTTGTTAAATAAAATAAATTTCCGAGAGAAAGTAATCATTTAAAAACAACAGATAACCTACCGGTATCATCACAGGCATCCGGCGCATACCCTGGACAGCCCCTGGGTTCCCAGGACTACCGGTATCATCACAGGCATCTGGCGCATACCCTGGACACACCTGGATTCCCAGGACTACCGGTATCATCACAGGCATCCGGCGCATACCCTGGACAGCTCCTGGGTTCCCAGGACTACCGGTATCATCACAGGCATCTGGCGCATACCCTGGACAGCTCCTGGGTTCCCAGGACTACCGGTATCATCACAGGCATCCGGCGCATACCCTGGACAGCTCCTGGGTTCCCAGGATTACCGGTATCATTACAGGCATCCGGCGCATACCCTGGACAGCTCCTGGGTTCCCAGGACCGTGTTACAACAGATTGTGTCTAGAAATGATATTTGATTGATGCTACAATGTATTTTGGGTTGTTACATGGTCCTGGGAACCCAGGGGGGGCGGGGGTTCCAGGGTATGCACCGGATGCCTGTGGGTATCATTGACTTATAATAAAATCTTTTTAACCCTTTCAACACCACAGACCTCTAAATAGGCTTACAAAAAAGTGTAGATCCAGATGAGCCGGCTCGTGACGAGCCGTCTCATCAGGATCTGCACTTTTTGCCAGTAATATTACTAATTTAGACAAAATTACCCATTTTGATAAATGAACTTGTCCAAATGTGATTTTCTGATTCATTTATTGGTTTATGAATATCATGGACCAGTCCATGTCAGTTACTTGGTGTTGAATGGGTTATAGTAAAGCTTGATTGATATATCGCAGTATAAGAATTAGTTCCATATGCCTCCCATCTCATGGCTACATAAAATAATTAAATCTTGTTCTATGTGCACCAACTCTCATTGGTACATCAAACATGTTACATTTTGTTCCATATAATCCCAAAAAACATTAGTACTTTACAATATTAAATATATGGGTTCAAATTTGGAAGTCATGATGGTGCAGTGATAGAGTGTTCGCTCGAGAGTGATTAACATGAGTTGTAAGAACTTGTATTGTTTATTATTCTTGTCAGCATTTATGTTGCCATCCAGTTTAGTTTATACAAATTTAAGATAGCTTGATTGCGAAGCAAGTTCATAACAACTTATATTAATCACTCTCGAGACCTAATTCCTGATGGAATCCATCGCCACGAGGGAGAGAGAAGAGGCAATGTGGAATTTAAATGCATTGCCTAATGGCAAAATCATAAGGGCTACAGCTGGGAGCTAACTGGGAGCCTTTCGCACCTGAAGCGAACGCGCTAGCACTGCGCTATCACGACTTCCAGTTTCAAATGGTTTGTTCAGCAATAGCAAAAAACATTGTGCAGTGTATATATATATATATATATATCCACGTGAATTATTCATTTTTCTAGCCAATCATACACACGTTATATAAATACTTTCTAATTATAGATATAAAATTTTAAAAACGCCATAAAGAAAGCAATAAGGATTGCATGTGGATACTTCATAGCTGTTGAAATATAAATTCCTGAAAATGGCAAATAAACGCTTGGCACTGGCAAATAAACGCTTGGCACTATTTATTGACGATTAAAACAATGAATTAAATGAATATACATACGACAGCATCATTTGTATACAATACTTGATGTGTTATATTGTAATATTTACTCGCAGCTTGTACATATATTATGAGAGATTAAAATTCAAGTCTGGAATAGTTTTTCATACAATCTCACGTCAATTATGAAACAAACATTAACATTGAAGTAAGAAAGAGATCTCTGGCGCCAAGGTTATAAAACTTCTTCTCAGATCTCAAACTCAAGCTCAAGTGATCTGATTGGTTGATTCTGAGTGTTACTGTCAGGTGAACCAATCAGACGATTGAGACTGAGCTTTTGAGATTGGAGAAAAGTTTTATAACCTCTAGGCCAGGTGCGGGCCGTTGTCTAATGTTGCTAAAACTTGTGGCCCAAACCATGTATTTTCGTGCTATGTTTGTACTGTTTTGTGCATGACATATGTACTATTGATTTGCAATAAAAATATGATTAAACAAATGAGAAATAGATTTGGGATATTAAATTGAATTATTTGCGCACAACCATGTTGCACCTGTCTTGTCATGAAGTGCGATCTCCTCTGCACCTCATGAGGATGTAATCTGGCATGTATATCCACAAACGTTCTGGGGATATTTATTCCTAGCAGTTCTGGGATATTTATTCCTAGCAGTTCTGGGGCTATTTATTTCTAGCAGTTCTGGGATATTTATTCCTAGCAGTTCTGGGGTTATTTATTCCTAGCAGTTCTGGGGCTATTTATTCCTAGCAGTTCTGGGGCTATTTATTTCTAGCAGTTCTGGGGATATTTATTCCTAGCAGTTCTGGGGCTATTTATTTCTAGCAGTTCTGGGGATATTTATTTCTAGCAGTTCTGGGGCTATTTATTTCTAGCAGTTCTGGGGATATTTATTCCTAGCAGTTCTGGGGATATTTATTTCTAGCAGTTCTGGGGATATTTATTCCTAGCAGTTCTGGGGCTATTTATTCCTAGCAGTTCTGGGGCTATTTATTCCTAGCAGTTCTGGGGCTATTTATTCCTAGCAGTTCTGGGGCTATTTATTCCTAGCAGTTCTGGGGCTATTTATTCCTAGCAGTTCTGGGGCTATTTATTCCTAGCAGTTCTGGGCTATTTATTCCTAGCAGTTCTGGGGCTATTTATTCCTAGCAGTTCTGGTGCTATTTATTCCTAGCAGTTCTGGGGCTATTTATTCCTAGCAGTTCTGGGCTATTTATTCCTAGCAGTTCTGGGGCTATTTATTCCTAGCAGTTCTGGGGCTATTTATTCCTAGCAGTTCTGGGGCTATTTATTCCTAGCAGTTCTGGGGCTATTTATTCCTAGCAGTTCTGGAATAATGATCTCAAACAGTTCTGGGGATGTTTATTCCCTGATATGTATCTCCATACAAGTGCTGTCTTCATTAATTTTGATAGCAAAAATCTAGTGAGCACTTATCATAGCCCGTTTATAAATCAGCCCCTTTATATATTAGCGGAATATCTCGGGGGTACCAGTGGTAAATCTATATACACAAGGATTCTTTCCCGAAAAATCTACGTTTATCATGATCAATTATGCAGGTTATGATGCAACAAACGATGTATTAACACATATCATTCTGGATACCATTCAAACAGTATTTGCAAAGAACATAGAGCCAGATCCACGGAACGTTCCGTCTGATCAGGCTCTATGCTGTTTGCTATTCAGATGATTTTGCTAAGACACTTGGCTATGAAGCAAACAACATAGATCCTGATCAGCACGCAGCCTCACGCTGTGGCTGATCTGGATCTATGTTGTTTGCAAAAGCCTTTAAATGTATCCAGAATGAAATGGGTTAAACTAATAGCATAATAGTTCAAAATTCACTACCACTGTTCCATATTACGAGACATTTGTTAATACCGGTAATCATTATATAAACAAAATTATTTTAGGGAAAGTCTTTGGTTGCCACGGAGAAAAAATCTACTTTTTGGCTGTTTTTTTGGCAATTGTGAATAGAATACACTGACATAAATACAATGTCATCACTAACAATAGCTATTTACTAAGACGTCAAATTCATTGTCATTGGGTTCATTGTCAAATTATTGTATCGCCGATTTAATTTATATACTCATACAATAGCAATTTGATTAACCCATTCAACACCAAGTAACTGACATGGACTGGTCTATGATAGTTTTTAGACCAATAAATTAATAAGAAAATTAAACTTGGACCAGTTCATTTATCAAAATGGGTAATTTTGTCTATAAATAGTAATAATACTGGCAAAAAGTGCAGATCCTGATGAGACTCATCTGGATCTACACCTTTTGTAATGCCTATTTAGAGGTCTATAGTGTTGAAAGGGTTAAAATCAGATTTTTGTTCCACTCCGATATGCTAAGCTATAGGCGAAAAGTAGAGAAGGTGCATTCTATTCTCCGAAAACATGACGTACATCTGAAAACATGACGTACATATGAAAACATGACGTACATATGAAAACATGACGTACAATCATGATTGCGATTAGATCATATTTTAATCGAGTAGTGATCACGATCCTGTAATCACACTAATGAATTGGTTATATGATTGTTATTGTTACATACATGTATATAGAGTAATAAAATATTATCAAATCAGAAACTAATGAAGCTCGCATCTTGATCGTAGAGCAATCAAAATGGCGGCCATGTCTGTAGAAACTATGAAAGAGATACTAGTCATATTCTTACTAGCCATTTCAAACATTGTATAGTACGTGTCATTCTGGAATGCTAAGAATTTTCATGACCAGTTCGGAACAATTTTTCTTTCAACAGAGGAAAATGTGTGTATGGGGTGGGAGTGGGGGGGGTCAGCCATATTGGAATTCTGACATGGGGTGGGGGGGGGGGGGTCAGCCATATTGGATTCTGACATGGGGGGGGGGGGTCAGCCTTGTTGGAATTCTGACATGGGGGGGGGGGGGGTCAGTCATATTGTAATTCTGACATGGGGTGGGGGGTCAGCCATATTGTAATTCTGACATGGGGTGGGGGGTCAGCCATATTGTAATTCTGACATGGGGGGGGGGTCAGCCATATTGGATTCTGACATGGGGGGGGGGGTCAGCCTTGTTGGAATTCTGACATGGGGGGGGGTCAGCCTTGTTGGAATTCTGACATGGGGGGGGGGGTTCAGCATTGTTGGAATTCTGACATGGGGGGGGGGGGTCAGCCATATTGTAATTCTGACATGGGGGGGGGGTCAGCCATATTGTAATTCTGACATGGGGGGGGGGTCAGCCATATTGTAATTCTGACATGGGGGGGGTATAGCGTTCGTTAATCAGTGCAATCCTGATGATTAGAGAATATTAATCATGACTTGATAAGGGAACAACACCCCCAGCAGGGCTCATTCTAGAGGGCGACACAGGTGAAGTAATCGTCCTTGGGACCCTCACTTTGCCCTGGGGCATCACGTCTACTTTATTATTTTTACAATTTTCAGACAAAATACAGTAAAGCTATTGTTGTAAAGCACTCCTAATCAAATATTGTATTTAATGGTCATAATGTGCATTTTAACCCTCTTATGTTGAAATTTATGAAATAATACTATTATACGACGCAATCGCGTGCTTTCTCACTTCTCCCAAAAATTTGGGTATAGCTCGTCATAGCTTTTGGGAGAAGCGAGACGGCGCGCCATTGAACCATGAATTGGTGTTATTTAATAAATTTCAACAGAATAGGATTAAAAGTCACAATTTGATAATTATGAATAGGAGTGAGTTATAATGCGTCAGTGTATCTTACTGGACAACATTGTATATATGGTATATACCATTTTCTTAGGAGAAGTGGGATCCCCAGGGGGCGATTTCGGGTTATCTAGGGCAACTATTTCACCCAGTCGCCCTCTAGAAATGAGCCCTACACCCCACGTATCTAGAATTTGATTTCAATACAATAGTACCGAGAATAAATCCCGGATATGAACCTCATTTCTACAGTTATCTTGCGGGTAATTCTTCGGCATTCATAAACCATTGAGAGACTTAAAACTGTTGGCCATATCTTGCTTGCAGGTGACTACGTTCTGTATGAAGTATATCGACAATATTCCCATGACGCCAGCAGTGACCATATACGACAACACTGAGCCAGTCATGTACACAATATATCCCATAATGCAGGAGAGTACAACTTGAGACAGGAAGTAGGCGCTGTCAAGTGTAGCTATATCGGTGCCGATTCCTCTCGCTGGTACTTGGGCTGACATGGAGGTAGTTGCACGTGGCATCACATCTGCAAAATACACCTGAAACGAGGAGGTGGAATATTTAATGCATCATAATTACGGGCTATCTATTATGCAAGTGATCTCATTGATGCTAAAGTGTCCATTAGCGCAGTGGTTAGCGCGCTCGCTTCTCACTAATGCAACCCTGGGTTTGATCCTCGGAAAGGGATGTATATGAGATGGTACGATGGTCGCCAGATCGGAGAGGTGGGTTTTCTTCGGGTACTCTGGTTTCCTCCCACATGAATGACCATAAATTATAAAGAGTCCATTGCAGCCAAAAGCTAATTCTCACTTTCGATATTTTTCTGATAATTATTTTCATAATTTTATGAACTGATGTATATAATACATAGAAACTGGCATCTTATCTGTAAACTAATCTACAGGTAGTCCCATACTGTTTGTAACATCTAGATATCTGTAAACTAATCTACAGGTAGTCCCATACTGTTTGTAACATCTAGATATCTGTAAACTAATCGACAGGTAGACACACACTGTTTGTAACATCTAGATATCTGTAAACTAATCTACAGGTAGTCCCATACTGTTTGTAACATCTAGATATCTGTAAACTAATCGACAGGTAGTCCCATACTGTTTGTAACATCTAGATATCTGTAAACTAATCTACAGGTAGTCCCATACTGTTTGTAACATCTAGATATCTGTAAACTAATCTACAGGTAGTCCCATACTGTTTGTAACATCTAGATATCTGTAAACTAATCTACAGGTAGTCCCATACTGTTTGTAACATCTAGGTCATTTGATAACAAGAAAATTGCTGTAGATAACAACATGAAACTTGGTAGGCACTGACGGGTCTTGCGTAAGGTCATCATTCTAGCATGGTTCTAGTTGGGCTCAATCTCACAAACCACCGGACACCTTATCAGTTATACCTTTTTGCCTAAGAGTTATTATGGTGAGCAATATTGGTAAGTGTTTGGATAATCTCGAACGATAATATCCCCAAACTTCGGAATGGTAGTCCATATTCCAGTGTTAATCACATTTCAAATGTAATTGTTTTAACACCTTCACTAATTAAGGTAGAAAGCGACATGTACCGGTAGAAAGAGGCCGAGTAGATTGTTTGTACCTTCACTAATTAAATTATTTCTATCAATTATGTTTTAGTTTACGTTCTTTGGAAGATTCTTGAACAATATTTAGCAGAATTGTGTGAAACTTCGGATATACTACTAACTAGTTTACAATTCTTCAGTCACTGGATTTACCAAACTTGTGATAACATTGTTTTGAAAAGCTTAGTTATATTTTTGGTAGTCAGAAATACAGATATTTATAACCTAGAGCTTGCTTTTAAACTATCAAAGAGATATCAAACTTGTTCTTTTAGTAGGCTTCATCAATGATGAGTGACATTGACTTGTGTGATGTATACCGTGTGTGTGTGTTTTACGTTTATTTATCGTCGCTACCGGTTGCCCATATGAGCAACGCCTCCTGAAGAGATTAGTCATTTTAGATTTTTGGAGGATAGTGCAATGATACAGACAAAGACCCATTCCAGAGTCTCCTCTGGTTCTTTTACGTGCACGGTGTACAGCACCGACACGAGACCTTGGTTTAAAGTCCCAAATGAAAGACCGTTAGTTTTATTAGGGTCAGACGGGGGATCGAACCTGCAACCCCTGGATTACCAGTCCAGCGTGTTACCACTGGACTACAGATCCGTCTGTAATGATACATACTGCATACTAAGATATGAACTTACTATAGTAACGTGCATACACAAAGTTGAACAAGGGCTATAATTTATATTCAATTAATACAAGAGTTATCTAACCAAGTATTGTGCGAAGTTTCAATCGTATACTGACATAAACTTTAAACTTCATTTATTTTTCAATGATTGCGAAACAAGTTTTAACAAGTTATACTACTCACTCTTGTTGGCGCAGATGAAAGCGTACATTGCATAATATTATGTGATCATTCATTTGGGAGGAAACCGGAGTACCAGGAGTAACCCCACCTGTCCGATCTGTAGACCACCGTAGCATCTCACATACTTCCCGTCCAAGGATTGAACATGGGTTGCAATGGTGATAGGCAAGCATGCTAACCACTGTGCTATTCGAACAGTCGATATACTGGTAATGCCGAGATATGTACTGAAAGCTAACTTATATCCAAAACATTAAAAATATCTTCCGAGTCTAACAAGGGCCATAATTTCCATTTAATTCACCCAAGAGTTATCTGTGTTGCTTATTTTAGTAGGTTCGATGACAGACGACAAGTCTTGTGGTGTGAAGCTTCCATTAACCCTTTCAACACCACAGACCTCTAAATTGGCTTACAAAAAAGTGTAGATCCAGATGAGCCGGCTCGTGACGAGCCGTCTCATCAGGATCTGCACTTTTTTCAAGTAATATAACTATTTTTAGAAAAAAATTACCCATTTTGATAAATGAACTGATCCAAATGTAATTTTGTTATTAATTTATTGGTCTAAAAATATCATGGACCAGTCCATGTCAGTTACTTGGTGTTGAATGGGTTAAACACAAGCATTGGTGAAACTTAGAACCTGTAACAAGACTTTCTAACTTGAACAAGGGCCATAATTTGCATTAGTCATCCATAAGTTATCTATCTTGACTCCTGTTTGTAGTAGTATGTATGATGACAGACAAGTCTTGTGTGAGCTTTAATTAAATATTAGGTTTGGTGTGACTTGGACTCTGCAAGACGTTGTTGAACAAGGGCTATTATAATATATGTATGGCTGTCCGATTAGCGCAGTGGTTAGCACGCTCGCTTCTCACCAATGCAACCCAGGTTCAATCCTCGGATCGGGAAGTATGTGAGATGGTACGGTGGTGCCCAGATCGGACAGGTGGGTTTTTCTTCCCATACGAATGACCACATATACGTTTTCATACGCGCCAACGAGAGTGATTAATATAAGTTGTTAAAACTTAAATATGTAATAATCATACAAGAGTTATTTAACTTGTCAATTAAAGTATGGTCGGTTAGATTACAGGCTAGTTTTGCGTGAATGTCTGTATGAAAAATTACAATGGCGTACAACATTAGTTTATTCACTCTTGAGACTTCAAATTACAAAATACGTGTAATCGTTTGGATAAATAAAGTCAAAGCATAATATCACACCCTGACTAATTACAAGTAATTGTAATGTAATTAATTACAATATAAGATAATACGCATGTAATGACAATTACATTTCCATGACTTTTCAACACTATTTTCAAGCCTGATGGACTTATACCATATACATGTACACATTGTGACCATTAAAGATGCTGTCTCTAATATACACATTGAAAGCGAGACAAATACATATTTGTAAAACATGTTACAGTATTTTTGCATTGTCCATGTAGCCATAGAATTCACATGACAAAGATTGGGGGTGGGGTAATGATGTTTACTGAAAAATTGGTAGCATTAGTAATACACTTCATTTAAAAATAATAAGAGACTAATGTAATCGTAATAGGAATTAATTACATTAAGACATTGTAATGCATCTTTTTGTAAGTAATTGTAATTAAGATGTAATTGACAACCGTGACCACGCCCCCCACCTCCATAGATATTACTGGTACATCATGAGATTCTGTCCTGCATTATGAATGTTGGTTTGGCTACTGCATTGTCAACATATCTGGTATTGGTTATGTCATCGAGAGCAATTTCTAGGTTGGTCATGGTTAATCAATCATACAGGCATCTACAAGTTGAAAATTGGGCGTGAATCTTGTGACCCATTTCTAGAGCCCAAAGGGGACATCTCTTGTAACTCTGAAGGTGTCACTTGATATCTCAACAACCATAAGGGTCAACAAGAAATAAATGTCTAATAAAGAAGACGAAAACAAACTCACCTCCTTTTCACTGTGATATCTTGAAACCAAAATAAATGGAATGGTTAGAACAGTTGCATAGGCCAACCCTGTCACCGACGCCATCATATTCACGAATATCACATTGCGGACTAGAACCATGCCGAACATGGCGAAGATAAAGGACGTCATCCCGACTGTGTAAGTCAATTTACATCCGTAACGATTCACAAGTTTTTCAACAAACAGCGCATATACTGCAGACGTAATACAATGTGAAAGTAGTCCCCAACTACCCATCCGAACTCCCTCATCAAATCTCATCCTAAGTAACGAGTCCTCTGGAGCGTTCGGGTTTCCCTCGTAAACAGCGTTTCCGACAAAATCGGTGAAGAACAGATTAAATCCCATTATAGCAGTCCAGCTGCAGAAATGAGCGAGAGCAAGATGACGTAGAACGTATGGGATATCACAGAGTTTTTTAAATGGTTCCGGTAACTTTTCTCGCATATTTACCCAAATGAGACGTACAAGATTAAGCATGGCACCATATAATTTGCAGGCCACTATAAATTTTATTGCAGACTTGGGTATTGACATTATATTCATTACAGTTCGCTTTGAAAAATAGGGTTTTCCAGATAGTCTGTCGCTCTGTTCTGTTGATTGTGGTATTAAATTTCCATTTTCCGACCCGTTGGTGTCGTAACCGGATTCCACTCCAGTGCTACTCACTTCTAAAATGGTGTTCTCCCCTGGTAATGGTAGAGTAGTTTTCGTATCATTTTCTCTTGTAAATAGTGGTTTCTCTTTGGCAGCAAAGATTGTAGCACATAATAGAATACAGAACAATGTAGTCAGCATTGAAAAAACTGTTCTCTCTTGCGTTTTGAAAAATAGGCCAATGGTCGTTGAATTCCAGTCAATTGCAGTGATTAGATAGCCTATAAAACCGCCTATACTAACCATGAGCGAATACACGATGAACACTCTCTCTTGCTGATTCGTTTCCTTCGATGAATCTGACAACAACGCTTCACACGGTGTCAGGCAGGCTTGGCTTGTAAAGTCTAGCAACACGACTCCAACTGTCAGCAACAACAAACTAAAACTCTTAGCAACAGGTCCCGGTGTGAATATATGACTACAAATCTTATCGCTGTATGGTATCGTTAATAAAGACATAATTAATATTGATGATATCCCTAGAATGAACGGCCTTCGCCTCCCAAATCTGCTTTTACACCGATCACTTGAACGCCCGATTATGGGAACAATCAGGAATCCCATCAGGGGCCCAATCCCTAAAATAATACTCATATTTTCTTCCGTGTATCCGGACTTGAGCAACATGGGGGGAATGTAGGTAAACCCTGCACACGCACAAATTTCTACGCCACAAACCACTGCATTTAGTAGAAATATTTTCACCAAACTTAATTTTCCCGGTTTCACGTCTGATCTAGGGACAACCATATCTTGGTTTTGTATGGATATTGTGGGTAATAATGGCACATCTTCCTCCGTCATAGTGCCTATGGAACTTGTACGACTACGCACTCGCATCTCACATTTTGCACCAGCGTCCTTACTGCCCATTCCCGGTTGAAACGCCCTGTCGCATCAACATCACTGCCTCATTAACTGCCAAATATAAATTATGAACAAATTATTGTAACATGACTTGGCATTTTGTATGTATAATAACAGGGATCATTCTAGAGGGCGATGTGGGCGAAATTGTCGCCCTAAGTACCCTGACTTCGCCCTCTGGGGGCCCCATTTCTCCCTTAAAAAAAAAAGAAAACAGTTTTTTGTTGGTTTTTACGATTTTCAAACAAAATTTGGGCTAGTAAGATACACTGGCCCATTATAAAGCACTCCTTCTATTCAAATGTTGTATTTAATGGTTGTACTGTGCATTTTAACCCTATTTTGCAGAAGTATATTAAAGAACACCATTTAACCCATTTCATTCTGGATACATTTAAAGACTTTTGCAAACAACATAGATCCAGATCAGCTGATCAGGATCTATGTTGTTTGCTACATAGCCAATTGTCTTAGCAAGATCATCTGAATAGCAAACAGCATAGAGCCTGATCAGACGGAACGTTCCATGGCGGCTGATCTGGCTCTATGTTCTTTGCAAATACTGTTTGAACGGTATCCAGAATGAAATGGGTTAAGGAAGCGCTTTCTCACTTCTCCCAAAAATTCTGACCTAGAATGAACCCTGTAATATTATGCAAAGAAGTAATTGACCGTGCTTAAATATGCAATAAATCATGGTTTAGCATGTGACGTCAAATGTGACATCATTTTTGAATAACATTTTTGTAGTTTTGTGACATCATTAAATTTTACGGTATCTAAAAAAATAACACTAACTATTTTTGTGCTTTTTAGATATTTTGGTAATAAAAATAACATCAAATTTGTGCTTGCGTTATTAATAGTCGAATAAAACATGGTTTGTCGTTCTGAGCGCTCGATTCCTACACGCCAGAACCTCAAACCATGTTTGATTTGCCAATAAACAACTATTTTTATTTATATTTCGGGTTTTACGCCTGCATCAGCACCATTTTGGGCTATATCGCCGGCGGGCAGTTTACCTAACAACACCTTTCCTGGGCAGGCCCCAGCGGTTAACCAGTACTTTTTCATATAAATGAGACACGGCCTGAGCGGGGCTCGAACCCGTGACCATCAGTGATGATAGGTTACAGCGACCGTAACCACTCGACCACGGAGACGGACAATAAACAACTGAAAGACAAATATTATTTCTTAATTCTAACACGACCTAGCTAATAACATACATACTTGTAGAGTAAAATCTACCTCGGGTTATTCTGCGATATACCTACCTTGAACTATGCTGCGAGCGCACCGTGTTTTGGCTATTCCATTTATACAATGCGTGTAAAGTTTTATGAATGAAAGTCACGTGATGTTTGTAAATACAACCGTGGGAATTCGCAGAAGTGAGCTAATTTTAGAATCAGATAATCACTTGTCCGTCTTGTTTTTCTGTTAAGTAACGTTTCGGTACAGTTTTATTTGACAAAATAAATAAAAATATTGATCAGTTACAACTTTTGTTCATTTATGCACTAGATTGATATTTTCCATAAAAAAAAATATCGTCATCACCCCTTACGCGGGAGGAAATTTCGAAAGCCAAATGCAGCGGAGTATCATGGCGTTTGAAGAACATATACCTTTGATTCTCGTCTAAAATTATTAGAAGTAAGTCGTGTTAGAATCGAAATAATAAGTATCAACCGTGATATTATTTCTTAAGTATACATAGTAAAATAATAATAATAACAATAACTTTCCTATGTGTATATTCATAGGGTTGGCTTAGTTTTTAATAAATATAAATTTATACAAAACATTTTATTTTTTATTTTGTGGGACTCAATGTCGACGGACCATTCTACGTTTATGAAGCAAAGAAGGTTGACTTATGACCGAATAATTATATAAAATGAATCTAGCACCTCCAAGAGTTGCAGATAAGGAAATCCCACCCAAGGGCTGAAGATGAGTGCAAAGAACGAGGCACTATCAAGTTCTATGCACATATCTTCAGGTGGGATTTCCGTAACTCTTTCCTTCATAGAGATTTAGGTTAATATACTATTATATCTCCATACAAATAACAGCCATTTAGCTATCATGCAGTGGATAAGTAGTCGCCATATCTATCCTACCTCCATAGATATTACTGGGACTACATAGAGATTTAGGTTAATATACTATTATATCTCCATACAAATAACAGCCATTTAGCTATCATGCAGTGGATAAGTAGTCGCCATATCTATCCCACCTCCATAGATATTACTGGGACTACATGAGATTCTGGCCTTTATTATGAACATTGGTTTGGCTACTACATTGTGAATGTATGTCTTATTGGTAATGGCGTCAAGAGGTGTTTCTATGAGGGAAAGGGTTATTTGAGGGTTATCTGCAACTCTATGGAGGTGCTAGATATTTTTCTCACCTTTCTTATGCTTCAAGGCACTTTATGAATTATGCCAGCATATATATACAAGCATGAATGGCGTATGAATTATGCCAGCATATATATACAAGCATGAATGGCGTATGAATTATGCCAGCATATATATACAAGCATGAATGGCGTATGAATTATGCCTGCATATATATACAAGCATGAATGGCGTATGAATTATGCCAGCATATATATACAAACATGAATGGCGTATGAATTATGCCAGCATATATATACAAGCATGAATGGCGTATGAATTATGCCAGCATATATATACAAGCATGAATGGCGTATGAATTTACTATAAAGTGATGAGGTCATTGGAATGTGACAATTTACTCACATTGATGTTGATTGTCATCTATAAGTAAACACCACTTACATGTTAAGTTTAATGGTTTAATTTCTTTAATGCTAATCCTATGCATCCAAGACAGGTAAAGATTAAGGGGCTATGTCATCTTCAATGTGCTAGATATTGACCCAAAACAAATATAGGCACTGTCACCATATGCTTCTTTTTATTAAATTAAATATTGGCCCAACTATGAAAATGTATGATTAATTAATGAATCTCTAGAACAATAGATTATTTATTGGGCGTCATATCGTCCATAAGGAAGTGTATGTCAATATTTTACAGAGTTATGCTATGGGTATATAGAGTTGAACATGCACATATGCTATGCAGAAAGACCACAATCACTGAAGACATGTTTGACCTTGGTTTGTTTTGGTCGCGAAGTTAGGCAACACATTTTTTGGAGCACAAAAACAGTTACCATAGATACAATAATATTTGAAAAATCTTTACTATAAACTCTAGATAGTTACCCATAGCATAGCTGCGTAAACTATTTACATAAACTGTATGGTCGATACGATGCCCAATAAATAATCTATTGTTCTAGAGATTCATTAATTAATCATTCATTTTCCAACAAGTTTCAATTTATAAGCATCACAGTTGGTCCAATATTTAATTTATTTAAATGAGCGTGGTGATTGTGCTGTTGTTTATTTTCGAAATATTTGTTTTGGGTCAATATCTAGCACATTGAAGATGACATAGCCCCTTAAAATAATCTATGACTTTAACCATCATACTAAAAAGAACTAATAAATATCAAGATTTAAAGGGAGATCAGTCGCACTGTGATAAATGTTTACAAGCAATGCAAGTGCATTGTGGGTCAAATGGTAATAGTAGGCTGCTACGTGAACAACATAATTTTTTATAGTAGCAATACGTCATTGATTGCATCATTGATGATGTATCGCACATTCTCATAATGTAGACGTAACTTCACGGCAGTGTTCTAATTAGCATACAGTAGTCCTCTTGTTTACCCGGTTAGACAGATTTTCCTCACATCCCCAAAACGGCGCCAATAGCCTGCCTATAGGCGAGGAAATATGATATGGTATGCATATTAAGTGTAGGATTAATTTTCAAACTTATCCATGAAAATGGAAGTTATGTTGTTTTAAATATGTTCATGACATGGGCTCGTTCATCATAGGGCAAATAGACCGCCTCCGTGGTCGAGTGGTTAAGGTCGCTGACTTGTATACCACTGTAATCTATCATCTCTGATGGTCACGGGTTCGAGCCCCACTCAGACCGTGTCTCATTTATATGAAAAAGTTGGCAGTTTCTTACGGAGGTTGGTGCACCAAGTACTGGTTAACAGCTGGAGCCTGCCCAGGAAAGGTGTTGTTAGGTAAACTGCCCGTCGCTCAAATGAGAAACCGGTAGCGACGTTAAATAAACTTAAATATAAAAAAATAGGGCAAATGTTTTTTGAGAGAAGTGAGAAATTGCGTCCCTAAATGGTATTATCAGCATATGGGTTAAAATACACAATCTGACCATTAATTACAACATTAGGATAGAAGAAAATGCTTTACAATTGCCAGTGTAACTTACTGGATATTTGATTGAAAATTGCAACAACAAAAAATCATTCTATTTAGATCTTCATTTTATTTGGAAGAAATGGGGTCTACAGTGGGCGGAGTTATGGTCCCTAGGGCGACTATATAGCCCATGTCACTCCCTAGATATTGCTGGTAATCCAGGGATCGCAGGTTCGATCCCCCGTCTGACCCTAATAAAATTAACAGTCTTTCAGATGGGACGTTAAACCGAGGTCTCGTGTCGGTGTTTTACACCGTGCACGTAAAAGAACCACAGTAGACTCTGGAATGGGTCTCTGTCTGTATCATTGCACTATCCTCCAAAATCTAAAATGACCAATCTCTTCAGGAGGCATCGCTCATATGGGCAACAGGTAGCGACGATAAATAAACGTAAAACACACACCAGATATTGCACTATCCTCCAAAATCTAAAATGACTAATCTCTTCAGGAGGCGTCGCTCATATGGGCAACAGGTAGCGACGATAAATAAACGTAAAAACACACAGAGAATGAGCACAGATGACATAAAAATGAAGACAGTTGTACATCAATTACTTGGTCATGAATAATTGATTACATCAACATGGGGATATTGACCCGCGAATATTAGCCGGGGTTCCAGTCTGGCGATTTTTCACTTTTTTTATTTCTGGCAAAATGATAGCCCGAGGAACCTGATATAGTACAAATTGGCATATAGTGCAATGCAGAGAAATAATATTATAACTTCCAGTTTGTCACCTTTTTGAATTTATCTATACTATACAGTGTCTACTGTATGCTACAATGTCACTTATGCAATACTATTTTAAAAATCGTCCAACTTTGACAGGTTTATTGAGCATGAACCATTTGTCTATTATATCATGACTTAGGTTACTGATACAGACGGATATGTAGTCCAGTGGTAACACGCTGGACTGGTAATCCAGGGATCGCAGGTTCGATCCCCTGTCTGACCCTAATAAAATTAACAGTCTTTCAGATGGGACGTTAAACCGAGGTCTCGTGTCGGTGCTTTACACCGTGCACGTAAAAAAACTAGAGGAGACTCTGGAATGGGTCTCTGTCTGTATCATGCACTATCCTCCAAAATCTAAAATAACAAATCTCTTCAGGAGGCGTCGCTCATATGCGCAACCGGTAGCGATGATAAATTAACGTAAAAACACATGCAGAAACTAGTATTTCACAAATTATGTTTTATTACAAATGCAAACATATATATTATGGTTTATACAAATTTATTTTAGCTCGATTGCGAAACAAGTTCTTTCAACTTATATTAATCACTTTCGAGACCTCATTCCAGATGGATTCCATCGCCATGAAGGAGAGAAGAGGCAATGTGGAATTTAAATGCCTTGCCTAAGGGCACAATCGTAACGGCTCCAGCGGGGCTCGAACTCCAGACATATATATTATATTATATCTTGGTCGTCAGGGAAACGTTGGAGAAATAGTGTCGATGAACTGTCTTACACCTTTCTATATCGAGCGCAGGGGTGACAAGGTCTTCATATAACAAATAATTTTGATACACTCAACAAAATTCCTAATTGGTCACCAGGTGTTTTATAATAATTTGAGCCAATTAGTACACTATGTAAATATTGTCATATTGTCATTAATTCTAATTTATTCCAGATGATTATACAGCTTATATTCATTGCAAAAAAGATGATATGGTTATTATTAGTTTGCTCCAAATTTTGTAAAACACCAAGTGACCGTCTGACCGTTGTATGTCTCAAACTTCCCGCTAAATTTAAGGGCTGCCTCTCTGCTCTATTTTTTGCTAAGTGAGAAAGTTTTTATTATAAATACTGTATATTTAACGATCGCGAAACAAGCTTTAATATATATTAATCACTCTCGTTGGCACGGATGGAAGCGTATATGTGGTCATTTGTGTGGGAGGAAACCGGAGTACCTGGAGAAAACCCACCTGTCCGATCTGGCGACCACCGTACCATCTCGCATATATCCCGGTCCGAGGATCTATCTCGGGTGACATTGTTGAGAAGCGAGCGCGCTTACCACCTGCGCTAATACTGTATATATAAACGTCCCCCATTATATCTACAAATGTATTCCCGCTACAATGAAGGTCTATGTAGAGCTAGCTACCTCACTTCTACCTATAAGAGTCTACACAAATTTATTTTAGCTTGATTGCGAAACAAGTTCTTACAACTTATATTAATCACTCTCGAGACCTCATTCCTGATAGAATCCATCGCCACGAGGGAGAGAGAAGAGGCAACGTGGAATTTAAATGCCTTGTCTGAGGGCACAATCATAACGGCTCCAGCGGGGCTCAAACTCCGGACCTTTCGCACCTGTATGCGGGAACTTCCCCTTTGTTTATCTTAGATCTCAGACCTGTTTGAAGGTCTAGCTGATTGTGTTTCTAGTGAGTGAAGGACATAGCAACTCCCCCATGTATTCCGATTAGCGCAGTGGTTAGCACGCTCGCTTCTCACCAATGCGACCCGGGTTCGATCCTCGGACAGGGAAGTATGTGAGATGGTACGATGGTCGCCAGATCGGACAGGTGGGTTTTCTCCGGGTACTCCAGTTTCCTCCCACATGAATGACCACATATACGCTTTCATCCGAGCCAACGAGAGTGATTAATATAAGTTGTTAAAACTTGCTTCGCAATCGTTGTAAAATAAATAAAGTATATAAAAAAAACACGGACAGACATAATCCCACCTGTTTAAGCCCAGGTATGTCATAATACACCCACATTCAGATAGAACCCAAACCCTAGATGGGGGGTATGGTATTTTGTGTTCCTGTGTTAAAAAACATGGGGGTATTTTGTCCAGTTGGGGGATTATGTCTGGGGGATTGTGTCTGGGGATTATGTCTGGTTGGGCATATCTGGTTGTGGCTATGTCTGGAGGAATCATGTCTGGTTGGATTATGTCTGGGGGATATGTCCAGTTGGGGATTATGTCTGAGGAATTATGTCTGGCTGGGGTTATGTCTGGGGGGAGTATGTCTGGTTGGGAGGATTATGTCCAGTTGGGTGGGTCATGTCTGGAGGATTTATGTCCGGTTGGGTTTTTATGTCCAGTTGGGATGTATGTCTGGGGTTATGTCCAGTTTGGGGGGTTATGTCTGGGGGAATTATGGTTAGTGAGGATTATGTCTGGGGGATTATGTTCAGTTTGGGGTATGTCTGGGGATTATGTCCAGTTGGGGGTTATGTCAAGGGGGGATTATGTCCAATTGGGGGTTATGTCTGGGGGACTATGTCCAGTTAGGGGGTTATGTCTGGGAGCTTATGTCCGGGTGTGGGTTATGTCTGGGAGATTATGTCTGGATGTGGGTTATGTCTGGGGGATTATGTCTGGGTGTGGGCTATATCTAGGGGATTATGTCTGTATCCCGTTTCTAGTGTGTAAAATCTGTAACACATACCTTGTACATGTATTTCCAACATTCCCATTTATATTCAGTCTGCCAAGAAACTTTAATTAATATATACTATATATATATACACACGTATAGGTGACCTTTTCTGTTCCTAGACACAATGTGTTGTCTTTATTCGTTATTCACCTGCAAATACAAGCACAGTAACAGCCTACAGCTATACAATTTAGGAGCAGTACATTTAACCCATTCAACACCAAGTAACTGACATGGACTGGTCCATGATATTTTTAGACCAATAAATTAATAAGAAAATTACATTTGGACTAGTTCATTTTTCAAAATGGGTAATTTTGTCTAAATCTAGTAATATTACTAGCAAAAAGTGCAGATCCTGATGAGACGGCTCATCACGAGCCGGCTCATCTGGATCTACACTTTTTGTAAGCCTATTGAGAGGTCTGTGGTGTTGAAAGGGTTAAACATACCTCTGTAAACACTGCCTATAACACAGATGTATCTATAGTCCAGTGGTAACACGCTGGACTGGTAATCCAGGGATCGCAGGTTCGATCCCCTGTCTGACCCTAATAAAATTAAGACTTTCAGATGGGATGTTAAACCGAGGTCTCGTGTCGATGCTTTACACCGTGCACGTAAAAGAACCAGATGCGACTCTGGAATGGGTCTCTGTCTGTATCATTGCACTATCCTCCAAAAATCTAAAATGACTAATCTCTTCAGAAGGCGTCCCTCATATGGGCATCATGCCATATTTCTTTAAGTACAGTTCTTTAAATCAATGTTTATAATTTATTTCACTGAAATTTAAAATAGATTTATAATTATTGTCATATAATAATGAATTCATAAAGCAAATATTTTGTAAATTGGTAATTAAAAAACATTACCATATATTTCTTTATTGCATTGATCTCAAATCTTGAATTTTATCCTTTTCTCTGCAGTTTTAAAGACAATTTCTATAATTATTTTCCTTTAATAGTTTTTTTCAAGGTTGTCCGATTAGCGCAGTGGTTAGCACGCTCGCTTCTCACCAATGCAACCCGGGTTCGATCCTCGGACCGAGAAGTATGTGAGATGGTATGGTTGTTCGCCAGATCGGACAGGTGGGCTTTCTCCAGGTACTCCGGTTTCCTCCCACACGAATTACCACATATACGCTTTCATCCGCGATAACGAGAGTAATTAATATAAGTTGTTAAAACTTGCTTCGCAAATAAAGTTTAAACATTTTAATAGTTTTTTTTCATATTCTATGCCTAATCCAATGATGAAAGCTCATGTCATTGTGCTTGTTTTTGAAATATCTGCAATTGTACATTATAGAGGTTTGACTGTATACCCCTACACAAATTAGTTGGACCACCCATCTTTTTATGTGAACATTAGATTCACTACTATATCAACATTAGTTTCAGTTCTATATCAACATTAGATTCACTACTATATCAACGTTAGTTTTGGTTCTATATCAACATTAGATTCATTACTATATCAACGTTAGTTTCGGTTCTATATCAACATTAGATTCACTACTATATCAACATTAGATTCACTACTATATCAACGTTAGTTTCGGTTCTATATCAACATTAGATTCACTACTATATCAACGTTAGTTTTGGTTCTATATCAACATTAGATTCATTACTATATCAACGTTAGTTTCGGTTCTATATCAACATTAGATTCACTACTATATCAACATTAGATTCACTACTATATCAACGTAGTTTGGTTCTATATCAACATTAGATTCATTACTATATCAACGTTAGTTTCGGTTCTATATCAACATTAGATTCACTACTATATCAACATTAGATTCACTACTATATCAACGTTAGTTTCGGTTCTATATCAACATTAGATTCACTACTATATCAACGTTATATTCGGTTCTATATCAACATTAGATTAACTACTATATCAACGTTATATTCGGTTCTATATCAACATTAGATTAACTACTATATCAACGTTAGTTTCACTACTATATCAACATTAGATTCACTACTATATCAACGTTAGTTTCACTACTATATCAACATTAGTTTCAGTTCTATATCAACATTAGATTCACTACTATATCAACGTTAGTTTCGGTTCTATATCAACATTAGATTCACTACTATATCAACGTTAGTTTCGGTTGTATATCAACATTAGATTCACTACTATATCAACATTAGATTCACTACTATATCAATGTTAGATTCACTACTATATCAACGTTAGATTCACTACTATATCAATGTTAGATTTCGTTCTCTGTCAACATTGGATTCAGTTCTATATCAACGTTAGATTCACTACTATATCAACGTTAGTTTCAGTTCTATATCAACATTAGATTCACTAATATATCAACGTTAGATTCGCTACTACATCAACATTAGATTCACTACTATATAAACATTAGATTCGGTTCTATATCAATATTAAATTCACATTCTATATCAACATTAGATTTGGTTCTCTGTCAACATTATTTTGGGTTCTATATAAACGTTAGATTGGGTTCTATATCAACATTGGATTCAGTTCTATATCAACATTGGATTGTGTTCAATATATGGATTGGGTTCTATATCAACATTGGTGTGGTGAAATCACTAATGTTTATTTTGTTTTCTTTTGTTACAGGTATATTCCAAGTTTAGTCGAGTAATAAATGTATAAAACCTCTAAGACTAATCTCTAAACCTAACCTCGTTTACAACAATTTACTCGACTATACTATTCTATAGACTCATCAGCTATGGATCGGTTACTCAAGCCAAATAAATTCGACACAAATCCAAACAATCCGACTGCAGCTAAAGAATGGTTACATTGGAAAAGGACGTTTACCAACTTCTTAGACTCGTTCAGTGGCGGCGATATAACTCCTGATGAGCTAAAGACTCTTATTAACTTTGTATCAGCTTCAGTATTTGAATACATTGCAGAGTGCGGAACATTCGATGAAGCGATAGATGTCCTTGAAGCCACATATGTTCGACCGAAAAATGAAATTCTCGCTCGTCATTTACTCGCAACTCGTCGACAACAGCTGGGTGAAATACTTGATCAATATCTGCAGGAATTACGCCAACTAGGAAAGGAGTGTAACTTTAAGTCGGTGACAGCTGAAGTTCATAGAGAATGAAACAAGGCGCTTACTCAGTGAAGGAATAATTGAGCCCTGTACTTCTGCTTGGCGGGCTCAAGTACTTGTGACCACCAACGAACGACACAAAAAGCGTCTTGTAATCGATTATTCGCAGACATTCAATAAATTCACAGAACTAGATGCTTATCCATTTCCAAAGATCGATGAACTTTTTTCTGATGTTGGTAAATACTGCGTGTTCAGTACTCTAGACCTCAAAAGTGCTTACCACGAAAATACCGTTGCAAGAAGATGAGAAGAAGTATACAGCATTTGAAGCAAATGGCAGTCTATACCAGTTCCGTAGAGTTCCATTCAGAGTAACTAATGGAGTTTCATGTTTCCAGAGAGTTATTGACAAAATTGTTCTGGACAACAAGTTAAAGGGAGTTTTTGTATATCTTGACAATATCACGATTGGAGGGATGGACCAAGAAGAGCATGATGAAAATCTGAGAAAATTCATGGATGTCTCAACACAATATAATTTAACATTCAATGAGGACAAATGTACATATTCTGTTCGAACCATAAACCTTCTGGGATACTCAATCAGCCACGGCTGTCTGAAGCCGGATCCAGAACGAATGAAACCACTACGAGATCTGCCGTTGCCGCAAAACGTAAAGTCGTTGAAGAGAGTGATGGGTTTGTTTTCCTATTACAGTCAATGGATACCGCGATTCTCCGATAAGATACGTCCACTAGTCAGTGTAACTAACTTTCCTTTGGACAAAGAGGCAGTAGCTGCATTTAATCTACTTAAAGAGGAAGTGGAAAATTCAAGCGTTAAAGTAGTTGATGAATCTCAAACATTCGTCGTGGAAACTGATGCTTCAGATGTAGCTATTGCCGGAAGTCTGAATCAAGGTGGACGTCCTGTAGCTTTCTTTTCACGCACGCTACATTCACATGAGCTGAGTCATTCTCCAGTCGAAAAGGAGGCTTGCGCTGTAATAGAATCTGTTAGGAAATGGAGGCATCTGCTGACTGGAAGTCGCTTTACCCTTAGTCACAGACCAGGAAGCTGTGTCCTTCATGTTCGATATAAAAAACAGAGGAAAAATCAAGAATGATAAAATAACTCGCTGGCGTTGTGAGTTAAGTTGCTACAGCTATGATATTATATATAGACCTGGGAAAGATAATGCCACTGCTGACTGTTTGTCCCGAACAATCTACTCATCAGCAACATGTGATATGCTACAGGAGCTGCACAACTCATTGTGTCACCCTGGTGTGACTCGTCTCATGCATTTTGTCAGGTCAAAGAATCTTCCATATTCAGTGGAAGATGTGAAGCGTATTGTCAAGCAATGTCCTGTGTGTGCTACGGTTAAGCCCAAATATTTTGACCAATCAACTTCTTCACTCATCAAAGCTACACAGCCATTTGAGAGACTTAGTATTGACTTTAAGGGACCTTTACCTTCATCATCAAGAAACCGTTACCTGTTGACTGTGGTAGATGAATTTTCGAGATTTCCGTTTGCCTTCCCCTGCTCTGATATGACATCAGAAACTGTGATAAAGTGCCTCACTCAATTGTTTTCATTATTTGGAATGCCTTCTTACATACATTCAGATCGTGGACCTTCATTCATGAGTGCAGAGGTGAAGTCATTTTTGCAGGCACAGCGTTGCATCTAGTAGAACAACTCCATATAACCCTCAATGTAATGGACAATGCGAACGTTATAATGGAATTATATGGAAGGCAGTTACTTTGGCACTACACACTAAGGGAATCAGTAGGAATATGTTTTGCAAGATGCCCTTCATTCTATTCGCAGCCTACTATGCACTGCTGCTAACTGCACACCTCATGAACGATTCTTAGGATTCCAGCGCCGTTCGTCTACTGGTCGATCAATACCCACATGGCTCATGGTACCGGGTACTGTACTGTTCAAAAGACATGTGAGAACCAGCAAGTATGATCCGCTTGTTGATAGAGTAGGGTTTTTGGAGGCAAATCCCACCTATGCACATGTTCGACTTCCAGACGGCCGCGAATCAACAGTATCCCTGAGAGATCTAGCTCCTTGTGGTGTAAATGACACTTCTACTACAAACCAAGTCAATCACACTGCACCAACAGTTACGAATGATCTTTCCAATGTGGGTGATATTGCAACTCCAGAATACAATTGGATTCAGTTCTATATCAACGTTAGATTCAGTTCTATATCAACATTGGATTGGGTTCTATATCAACATTGGATTGGGTTCTATATCAACGTTAGATTCAGTTCTATATCAACATTGGATCCGGGTTCTATATCAACATTGGATTGGGTTCTATATCAACGTTAGATTCAGTTCTATATCAACATTGGATTGGGTTCTATATCAACATTGGATTCAGTTCTATATCAACATTGGATTGGGTTCTATATCAACATTGGATTGGGTTCTATATCAACGTTAGATTCAGTTCTATATCAACATTGGATTGGGTTCTATATCAACATTGGATCCGGGTTCTATATCAACATTGGATTGGGTTCTATATCAATGTTAGATTCAGTTCTATATCAACATTGGATTGGGTTCTATATCAACATTGGATTGGGTTCTATATCAACATTGGATCCGGGTTCTATATCAACATTGGATCCGGGTTCTATATCAACATTGGATCCGGGGTTCTATATCAACATTGGATCCGGGTTCTATATCAACATTGGATCCGGGGTTCTATATCAACATTGGATTGGGTTCTATATCAACATTGGATCCGGGGTTCTATATCAACATTGGATCCGGGTTCTATATCAACATTGGATCCGGGGTTCTATATCAACATTGGATTGGGTTCTATATCAACATTGGCTGGTAATCTGAATCTTAGTAAATTTATACATTGTTATGTCGCTTTTATTGCCCAGCTGATACAGAAAGATATAATTTACACATTAAATAGGAAAATCTGTATGTTGTGATCGTGTGTGACATAAGGTTGTTGCTAGTGGTAACAGACCGACAGAAGAGCTTCTCCATTCTTGCACATGTTGTATTGTGTATTTATACAATATAAGACTGGTCATAATTATATTCTATTTTCCAAATGATAAATATGGATTAAAACTAATATGTGTGGATTATATGTGGATTGTTCCTAACAGGGAACCAGTAATATATATATGTGGTCCTCTCTACATCCGGATATTGGGCGTAAAAAGCCTTTTTCAAGGAAAACAAAAATCTGGCTAATTCATTTTCTTTAAGATTGATAAACAATATTATGTTATATTTCGGGTTTTACGCCTGCATCAGCACCATTTTGGGCTATATCGCCGGAAGGCAGTTTACCTAACAACACCTTTCCTGGGCAGGCTCCAGCGGTTAACCAGTACTTGGGTGCACCAACCTCTGTAAGAAACTGCCAACTTTTTCAGATTGATAAACAAACTTGATCTGCCAATTTTTTCATATAAATAGACACAGCCTGAGCGGGGACTCGAACCCGTGACCATCAGTGATGATAGGTTAAAGTGGTATACCACGACCACTGAGGCGGACCGGAAGCGAGAAAGATCTCAAATCAAATAAATTATGTACACTATTAGTGTTTCTTATTGGACCGTATATTCTACTAACATCGACACACCCAATATCGCAATGCATCAATTGTCACACTCATATTGATGGAGAAACTAACACTAATGTACTAACACTAGTGGCTATCTCAATTACGAATATATTGGGCGAGAACAGTCTTAATGTCAAAATAACTAACACTTTGGCGATATAAATGCAAATCGTTCAACCACCCTATACACCCAATCATTAAATTTTATATTAGCAAGGTAATAGTTTAGTCTATACAAATTTATTTTAGCTCGATTGCTAAACAAGTTCTTATAACTTATATTAATCACTCTCGAGACATCATTCCTGATGGAATCCATCGCCACGAGGGAGAGAGTTTAAACTCATGACAGTTTTTGTCAATAAAACTGTACAAAATCTGAACAAAATTTGAACAAAATTCAATCAAAAATATACTTTTTTTTTTGAATTTCGATGTTTTTTATTCAAACAATTGTACATATTACATAGTTATATTTATATACACAAACAACTATTGTACACAAATTGTATAATACAAAAGTTTGCTTTTTAATAAATAAGCTTGAGACTAACTATTCCATCAATAAAGCGTTGTTCAAAGAGACTGAATTTGGATTTTAACAATTGTCAAATGAATTTTTTTTTTGTGTTACGGAAAGGATTCCTAATTAAAACAACAACATAAATTAAAACTAAGTATGCTCACTAGTAGTGTTAGTGGAATTGAGAAAATCTCTCCATTGGATTTCAAATTTACGATTGCTTCCTGTCATAAATGAAATGGTCTCCTCTATATTTAGTTTCCATAAAACGTATGGTCAAAAATATACTTGCTGCAGTGTGGTTTTTCGTTGGTTTGACTTTGTGATCTATTTTTGACTGAAAATGTTGATTAGTGAAAATAAAAAGAAACTTGGATCAAATAATGACTTGTGACATGGTTTAACGAAATTTTGGCAAAAAAGAGTGACCAAGTTTCTTCACAGAAATGACTGATTTATCCTCAATAAAACGGTTCAATGATTGATGATGACTGATTTATCCTCAATAAAACGGTTCAATGATTGATGATGACTGATTTATCCTCAATAAAACGGTTCAATGATTGATGACTGATTTATCCTCAATAAAACGGTTCAATGATTGATGACGACTGATTTATCATCAATAAAACAGTTCAATGATTGATGACGACTGATTTATCCTCAATAAAACGGTTCAATGATTGATGACGACTGATTTATCCTCAATAAAACGGTTCAATGATTGATGACGACTGATTTATCCTCAATAAAACGATTCAATGATTGATGACGACTGATTTATCCTCAATAAAACGATTCAATGATTGATGACGACTGATTTATCCTCAATAAAACGGATCAATGATTGATGACGACTGATTTATCCTCAATAAAACGGTTCAATGATTGATGACGACTGATTTATCCTCAATAAAACGGTTCAATGATTGATGACGACTGATTTATCCTCAATAAAACGGTTCAATGATTGATGACGACTGATTTATCCTCAATAAAAGGTTCAATGATTGATGACGACTGATTTATCCTCAATAAAACGGTTCAATGATTGATGACGACTGATTTATCCTCAATAAAACGGTTCAATGATTGATGACGACTGATTTATCCTCAATAAAACGGTTCAATGATTGATGACGACTGATTTATCCTCAATAAAACGGTTCAATGATTGATGACGACTGATTTATCCTCAATAAAACGGTTCAATGATTGATGACGACTGATTTATCCTCAATAAAACGGTTCAATGATTGATGACGACTGATTTATCCTCAATAAAACGGTTCAATGATTGATGACGACTGATTTATCCTCAATAAAACGGTTCAATGATTGACGACGACTGATTTATCCTCAATAAAACGGTTCAATGATTGATGACCATCTTTGAAGAGTAGTAGGTATTAAAACACTGTCGTGACGTCATACCTTTGTACTTGCAGTCCATTATTATTAATATTGGACTGGTGTCAAAAGGCTAGAGTATTATATTAAATATTAAGCGTACATGCAGGAAATTAACAATTTTAATTAGTAGGATCTTGTTGTTATATAAGTGTGTGTTTAAGTAAGATATAAACCTCAAATGGATCCAATATGTAAAATATTGGTACTGTCTTCGGCGCGGAGCGCCTCACACATCCAATATTTTACATATTGAATCGTTTTCGGCTTATATCCTATACATAAATAGACATCATTACTGTGACACTATGCACATTTTGACCTAGTTGTGTCACAGAACTGACCAATGTCGAAAGAGGACAGCCAAGCCTTCATCAAATTGTAATAATTATATTCAACCAAGTTTCAATTAGCGTTGCTACAGAGCTTACAAGGAAAGAAAGACGAAAGTGACTTCAAAATACAAATGTACTACCGGTATATGACTGTGACAAAAATTGGGTTAAAACTAGATATAACCCATTTCATTCTGGATACATTTAAAGGCTTTTGCAAACAACATAGATCCAGATCAGCCACAGCGTAACGCTGCATGCTGATCAGGATCTATGTAGTTTGCTACATATCCAAGTGTCGTAGCAAGATGATCTGAATAGCAAACAGCATAGAGCCTGATCAGACGGCATGTTCCGTGGCGGCTGATCTGGCTCTATGTTCTCTTCTAATCAAATGGGTTAAGCAGTTATTACAAGGATTTGAACTTGTTAGCTAGTTTTGATGGTTTTTGCAGGGATCATTCTAGAGGGCGATGTGGGCGAAATTGTCGCCCTAGGGCCCTGACTTCGCCTCTGGGGGCCCTACTTCTCCTTTTTTTTTTGGTTTTTATTTCAAACAAAATTTTGTCTAGTAAGAAGATACACTGGCCCATTATAAAGCACTCCTGCTATTCAAATGTTGTATTTAATGGTTGTACTGTGCATTTTAACCCTATTTTGCAGAAGTATATTAAAGAACACCATTTAAGGAAGCGATCACGCGCTTTCTCACTTCTCCCAAACATTCTGACCTAGAATGAACCCTGGTTTTTGGGGTTTAAAGTTGTACCGACAAGATTAGGTTGTAGCAATTTTCCAGCGGTTATTGGTGGCGGAAGATCTCAGATGCAACAACCCCCACCCGCCAGTGTTTCAGGCATGGACTGTAACCCAGGTAGAACCACAGACCTTCCACAAACCAGCAGGATAGCTTCCTCACATGTAAGAATCTGACATACCCAGTGGAATTCAAACCTACAGTGGTGAAGGGCAGGTGATTTCGATGGTTAATTTGTTAGCTAGAATTCTGTTGAAAATGGTCAATAGTCGAAATATAATTTTGAAAATTGAACAAAAATCTATGAAAAATATGCTTGCTATGACGTTTACAAATGGAATCTAGTGATTAACCCATTTGATTCTGGATACCGTTCAAACAGTATTTGCAAAAATCATAGAGCCAGATCAGGCGCCACGGAACGTGCCGTCTGATCAGGCTCTATGCTGTTTGCTATTCAGAAGGTCTTGCTAAGATACTTGGATATGTAGCAAACAACATAGATCCTGATCAGCATGCAGCGCAATGCTGTGGCTGATCTGGATCTATGTTGTTTGCAAAAGTCTTTAAATGTATCCAGAATGAAATGGGTTAACCGAGTACCAATGAAGCCCGTGAAATCATAGCTGATTATTTTAAATAGACAATCAGCCGATTATTTAGATAGACAATTTGTCAACTGTTTAGATAGACAATTTGTCAACTGTTTAGATAGACAATCAGCCACTTATTTAGATAGACAATCAACCACTTATTTAGATAGACACTCGGCCACTTATTTAGATAGACAATCAGCCACTTATTTAGATAGACAATCAACCGCTTATTTAGATAGAAAATCAACCGCTTATTTAGATAGACAATCAACCGCTTATTTAGATAGACACTCAGCCACTTATTTAGATAGACACTCAGCCACTTATTTAGATAGACAATCAACCGCTTATTTAGATAGACAATCAACCGCTTATTTAGATAGACAATCAGCCACTTATTTAGATAGACAATCACCACTTATTTAGATAGACAATCAACCACTTATTTAGATAGACAATCAACCGCTTATTTAGATAGACAATCACCGCTTATTTAGATGACATCAGCTATTTAGATAGACACTCAGCCACTTATTTAGATAGACAATCAACCGCTTATTTAGATAGACAATCAACCGCTTATTTAGATAGACAATCAGCCACTTATTTAGATAGACAATCAGCCACTTATTTAGATAGACAATCAACCACTTATTTAGATAGACACTCAGCCACTTATTTAGATAGACAATCAGCCACTTATTTAGATAGACAATCAACCGCTTATTTAGATAGACAATCAACCGCTTATTTAGATAGACAATCAACCGCTTATTTAGATAGACACTCAGCCACTTATTTAGATAGACACTCAGCCACTTATTTAGATAGACACTCAGCCACTTATTTAGATAGACAATCAACCGCTTATTTAGATAGACAATCAACCGCTTATTTAGATAGACAATCAGCCACTTATTTAGATAGACAATCAACCGCTTATTTAGATAGACACTCAGCCGCTTATTTAGATAGACACTCAGCCACTTATTTAGATAGACAATCAACCGCTTATTTAGATAGACAATCAACCGCTTATTTAGATAGACACTCAGCCACTTATTTAGATAGACACTCAGCCACTTATTTAGATAGACAATCAACTGCTTATTTAGATAGACAATCAACCGCTTATTTAGATAGACAATCAACCGCTTATTTAGATAGACACTCAGCCACTTATTTAGATAGACACTCAGCCACTTATTTAGATAGACACTCAGCCACTTATTTAGATAGACAATCAACCACTTATTTAGATAGACAATCAACCGCTTATTTAGATAGACACTCAGCCACTTATTTAGATAGACAATCAACCGCTTATTTAGATAGACACTCAGCTACTTATTTAGATAGACACTCAGCCACTTATTTAGATAGACAATCAGCCAATTCAGATGTTGATTCCAATTGCTATTGCTCCTACACATCGATTTGTTTGTTGCCAAGCATCTTAACTTTTGTATGTTAGCCGCAAATAGAAATCACTTGTGGCGTGGCGTAATGCCGCATCTGATCAGGCTCTATGCTGCTTGCTATTCGGATAGTGGAGCTAAAACACTTGCCTGAATAGCAAACAACATAGATCCTGATCAGATGTGGCATTACGCTACGGCTGATCTGAATCTATGTTGGTTGCTTGCAAATGTGATTTTATTTACTCAGCAGGTAAAGGGTTAAGCATAGCAATTCATCAACAGGAATAGGTAGACCTTGCCGGCTTTCGACAATGTTCATGACCGTGTGTTTAAATGACATGACGGGGTCACAGCTCCGAGGTGCCAACATCAATTGCTGTGTGCTGAAATGACGTACGTGTCACAGAAATCGCAGAAATTAAGTATTTGCGGTGATGGTTCAGGATTCCCGACTCGCCAATGGAGCAAAAAAACAAATAATGGCACTTAATTTTCTGAATTGGCGAAAATATTTGTTTTGTCAAATACATGGCTTCACATATTTATCTGTTAACTATATGGTTCTTAGTTGGCTCCAAGTTATTCAAATTGGCTCCATTTTTTTTTCAATTTGCGACAGAAGTGGCGCAGACATATATTCAGTCAGACGGAACCATGTGATTCAATGTCAGATTGTCGATATATTATATGACACAGTTATTACTCTATACTCTAATTGCGGAACGATTTGTGCATAGTATTTAATTATGTGATTTTTAAAATTTCCCAACAGTCAGAGAAACCGATGTACAAGCCACCGATGCATGAAAATTGGTTTAAACATATTTTATTTATTAAGATAAACATGACATATAACATTTGTACATATAACATCCATACAATACAACTATCACGACAAGTGGATTGAATTGAAAGCTACAGGAGCTTATGGTAATTCTCTTCATGAAAATTGACTGATTCCAATTGCCCGTTCAGTTATTCGGTTAATCACTCTTTTACAGCGTTGGTAGGCATGTATATACAGGGACCCGGTTTATTAGTTTATATATACAGTCCTGTCTTAAGCAGCCAGCCAAGGGAATCACAGAAAGTGGCTGCTTAGCACAGGTGGCTGATTAATAGAGGTCAAATGCATAATAAAACTACAGATTGGGAATCTTGAAACTGGCTGCTTAATACAGATTGGCTGCTTAATAGAGGTGACCACTAACACAGGTTTGACTGTAAATTGTAAGCAACTACTTCAAAGTGACTTCAAAGTAAACGATGAGGGAAATTCTGACTTCTCTGCTATGTGAAGTTTTAAAACTATTTGGATGAAATCGTAACACATTTGGTTGCTCAATGTCGAGAACGCCATCTTGGTGCAAGATTCAATATATACTTTATGGATAGAATATAAAATCACATAGCTATTTGCAGCTACATGTAGTAGAGAAATTATCAGCCAAATATGGTATGACATTTAATTAGTATTGTGTCGTAACGAAACAATTCCAAAGACATTTGATGACATATTTCCAGTTTCCAATTACAAAATGAATAAGAAAAACACATTAATTATTTGTCGGCTGCTACAATTATTTGAACTAGCTATGCTGAAGTTGTTAATATAACCAGTAGGATCTTCATCTGGGCCTAAATATACAACATACATGATACATGTACAGGTGTATTAATTAGTCAATGAGATGGTGAAATGCAGCTATTGTACTCATTAGCATATACATGTAAATACCTCAAAGGCAAAACACACAAGTATAACCATACTGTGTAATATTGATGCATTTTTATATTATGGCCATTTTTGTATAGCCCACAATAATGGAAAGCTAGACTAGGCAGTCATCGTATAGGCACAAACAACAATTACATATTAGCATATAACTAGAAAACTGGCAAATATAATGCTTCGATATGTTGCATACTGTTTCTAGGGGCTGTTCCCTGCCCCCTAACAAGCCCCTAGTGACCTTGAACTAGAATTTTGGCAAAAATAGTCTTATTTCAGAAATAATTTATGCGTAAAATAAAACACTAACACTTTCATTTTCCAAAAACCATCGAAGGTATTGCTTTGAAACTTTGCATACACAACCGAGGACTAATTCTTCACACACCCAGTAAGTCCCCGCCCTACCTACATACACAACCGAGGACTAATTCTTCACACACCCAGTAAGTCCCCACCCTACCTACATACACAACCGAGGACTAATTCTTTACACACCCAGTAAGTCCCCGCCCCCGCCCTACCTACATACACAACCGAGGACTAATTCTTTACACACCCAATAAGTCCCCGCCCTACCTACATACACAACCGAGGACTAATTCTTTACACACCCAGTAAGTCCCCGCCCTACCTACATACATAACCGAGGACTAATTCTTTACACACCCAGTAAGTATCCCCGCCCCCGCCCTACCTACATACACAACCGAGGACTAATTCTTTACACACCCAGTAAGTCCCCGCCCTACCTACATACACAACCGAGGACTAATTCTTTACACACCCAGTAAGTCCCCGCCCCCGCCCTACCTACATACACAACCGAGGACTAATTCTTTACACACCCAGTAAGTCCCCGCCCTACCTACATACACAACCGAGGACTAATTCTTCACACACCCAGTAAGTCCCCCCCTACCTACATACACAACCGAGGACTAATTCTTTACACACCCAGTAAGTCCCCGCCCCCGCCCTACCTACATACACAACCGAGGACTAATTCTTTACACACCCAATAAGTCCCCGCCCTACCTACATACACAACCGAGGACTAATTCTTTACACACCCAGTAAGTCCCCGCCCTACCTACATACACAACCGAGGACTAATTCTTTACACACCCAGTAAGTCCCCGCCTCCGCCCTACCTACATACATAACCGAGGACTAATTCTTTACACACCCAGTAAGTCCCCGCCCTACCTACATACACAACCGAGGACTAATTCTTTACACACCCAATAAGTCCCCGCCCTACCTACATACACAACCGAGGACTAATTCTTTATACAACCAGTAAGTCCCCGCCCAACCTACATACACAACCGAGGACTAATTCTTTACACAACCAGTAAGTCCCCGCCCTACCTACATACACAACCGAGGACTAATTCTTTACACACCCAGTAAGTCCCCGCCCTACCTACATACATAACCGAGGACTAATTCTTTACACACCCAGTAAGTATCCCCGCCCTACCTGTGACCTTGATAAAAAATAATACGATTTCAGAAATGATTTATGTGTCAAAAAATTCTCAAACATGAATACTTCTCAAAAACCAGCAAAGGTATTCAGGGATCAGTTTAGAGGGCGATGTCGGCGAAATTGTCGCCCTAGGGACCCTGATTTCGCCCTCTGGGGGCCCCACTTCTCCCTAATAAAACAAATTAAATATTTTTTGTTTGTTTTGGTTTTTACGATTTTCAAACAAAATTTTGTCTAGTAAGATACACTGGCCCATTATAAAACACTCCTTCTATTCAAATGTTGTATTTAATGGTTGTACTGTGCATTTTAACCCTATTTTGCAGAAGTATATTAAAGAACACCATTTAATGAAGCGATCACGTGCTTTCTCACTTCTCCCAAACATTCTGACCTAGAATGAACCCTGGTATTGCTTTGAAACTTTGCATATACATCCGAAGACTAATTCTCTACAGCCACAGTAGGTCCATTCTAGGCATACATTTGGACCAGAAGCAAGGAATTAACTTACAATGGCCTTACATGTACCTCATGATGACTGATGGAACATCACTTCATTTTTATTCCTTTCCTTTATATCCATTTCAAGAAATAAATGAGAGAACCTGATCTATCAAATGGCTGTTGCCATGGTGTCTATCAAATGGCTGTTGCCATGGTGTCTGATTGTGCTTAATAAATTAATCATTTAATATAACAAAGGACAACCATGCGTCAGTATTACAAGAAGAAAAATACATTGTAGGGATGTTGACGTTCAGATTCATCTTGTATATAATACATCTAATCCCGACTTACAGTATACATCTAATCCCGACTTACAGTATACATCTAACCACATATAATCCAGACTTACAGTATACATCTAATCCTGACTGACAGTATACATATAATCCCGACTTAAGAGTATACATCTAATCCCGACTGACAGTATACATCTAATCCCGACTTAAGAGTATACATCTAATCCCGACTTAAGAGTATACATCTAATCCCGACTGACAGTATACATCTAATCCTGACTTACAGTATACATCTAATCCCGACTTAAGAGTATACATCTAATCCCGACTTAAGAGTATACATCTAATCCCGACTGACAGTATACATCTAATCCCGACTTAAGAGTATACATCTAATCCCGACTGACAGTATACATCTAATCCCGACTTAAGAGTATACATCTAATCCCGACTTAAGAGTATACATCTAATCCCGACTTAAGAGTATACATCTAATCCCGACTTAAGAGTATACATCTAATCCCGACTTAAGAGTATACATCTAATCCCGACTGACAGTATACATCTAATCCCGACTTAAGAGTATACATCTAATCCCGACTTACAGTATACATCTAATCCCGACTTAAGAGTATACATCTAATCCCGACTTAAGAGTATACATCTAATCCCGACTTAAGAGTATACATCTAATCCCGACTTAAGAGTATACATCTAATCCCGACTTAAGAGTATACATCTAATCCCGACTTAAGAGTATACATCTAATCCCGACTGACAGTATACATCTAATCCCGACTTAAGAGTATACATCTAATCCCGACTTAAGAGTATACATCTAATCCCGACTTAAGAGTATACATCTATCCCGACTTACAATATACATCTATCCTGACTTACAATATACATCTAATCCCGACTTACAGTATACATCTATCCTGACTTACAGTATACATCTAATCCCGACTTACAGTATACATCTAATCCCGACTTACAGTATACATCTAATCCTGACTTACAGTATACATCTAATCCTGACTTACAGTATACATCTAATCCCGACTTACAATATACATCTAATCCCGACTGACAGTATACATCTAATCCCGACTTACAGTATACATCTAATCCCGACTGACAGTATACATCTAATCCTGACTTACAATATACATCTAATCCCGACTTACAGTATACATCTAATCCCGACTTACAGTATACATCTAATCCCGACTTACAGTATACATCTAATCCTGACTTACAGTATACATCTAATCCTGACTTACAGTATACATCTAATCCCGACTTAAGAGTATACATCTAATCCCGACTGACAGTATACATCTAATCCCGACTTAAGAGTATACATCTATCCCGACTTACAATATACATCTAATCCCGACTTAAAGTATACATCTAATCCCGACTTAAGAGTATACATCTAATCCCGACTTACAGTATACATCTAATCCCGACTGACAGTATACATCTAATCCCGACTTAAGAGTATACATCTAATCCCGACTGACAGTATACATCTATCCCGACTTAAGAGTATACATCTAATCCCGACTTAAGAGTATACATCTAATCCCGACTGACAGTATACATCTAATCCCGACTTAAGAGTATACATCTATCCCGACTTACAATATACATCTAATCCCGACTAAGAGTATACATCTAATCCCGACTTAAGAGTATACATCTAATCCCGACTGACAGTATACATCTAATCCCGACTGACAGTATACATCTAATCCCGACTTAAGAGTATACATCTAATCCCGACTTAAGAGTATACATCTAATCCCGACTTAAGAGTATACATCTAATCCCGACTGACAGTATACATCTAATCCCGACTTAAGAGTATACATCTATCCCGACTTACAATATACATCTATCCTGACTTACAATATACATCTAATCCCGACTTACAGTATACATCTAATCCCGACTTAAGAGTATACATCTAATCCCGACTTAAGAGTATACATCTAATCCCGACTTAAGAGTATACATCTAATCCCGACTTACAGTATACATCTAATCCCGACTTACAGTATACATCTAATCCCGACTTAAGAGTATACATCTAATCCCGACTTAAGAGTATACATCTAATCCCGACTTAAAGTATACATCTAATCCCGACTTAAGAGTATACATCTAATCCCGACTTAAGAGTATACATCTAATCCCGACTGACAGTATACATCTAATCCCGACTGACAGTATACATCTAATCCCGACTTAAGAGTATACATCTAATCCCGACTTAAGAGTATACATCTATCCCGACTGACAGTATACATCTTATCCTGACTTACAGTATACATCTATCCCGACTTACAATATACATCTATCCTGACTTACAATATACATCTAATCCCGACTTACAATATACATCTATCCTGACTTACAATATACATCTAATCCCGACTTATAATATACATCTATCCTGACTTACAATATACATCTAATCCCGACTTACAATATACATCTATCCTGACTTACAATATACATCTAATCCCGACTTACAGTATACATCTAATCCTGACTTACAGTATACATCTAATCCCGTCTTACAGTATACATCTAATCCTGACTTACAGTATACATCTAATCCTGACTTACAGTATACATCTAATCCCGACTTACAATATACATCTAATCCCGACTGACAGTATACATCTAATCCCGACTTACAATATACATCTAATCCCGACTGACAGTATACATATAATCCTGACTTACAATATACATCTAATCCCGACTTACAGTATACATCTAATCCCGACTTACAGAATACATCTAATCCCGACTTAAGAGTATACATCTAATCCCGACTTACAATATACATCTATCCTGACTTACAATATACATCTAATCCCGACTTACAGAATACATCTAATCCTGACTTACAGTATACATCTAATCCCGACTTACAGTATACATCTAATCCCGACTTACAGAATACATCTAATCCTGACTTACAGTATACATCTAATCCTGACTTACAATATACATCTAATCCTGACTTACAGTATACATCTAATCCTGACTTACAATATACATCTAATCCCGACTTACAGTATACATATAATCCCGACTGACAGTATACATCTAATCCCGACTGACAGTATACATCTAATCCCGACTTAAGAGTATACATCTAATCCCGACTTAAGAGTATACATCTAATCCCGACTTAAGAGTATACATCTAATCCCGACTGACAGTATACATCTAATCCCGACTTAAGAGTATACATCTAATCCCGACTGACAGTATACATCTAATCCCGACTTACAGTATACATCTAATCCCGACTTAAGAGTATACATCTAATCCCGACTTACAATATACATCTAATCCCGACTTACAGTATACATCTAATCCCGACTTACAGTATACATCTAATCCCGACTTACAGTATACATCTAATCCCGACTTACAGTATACATCTAATCCCGACTTACAATATACATCTAATCCCGACTTACAGTATACATCTAATCCTGACTTACAGTATACATCTAATCCCGACTGACAGTATACATCTAATCCCGACTGACAGTATACATCTAATCCCGACTTACAGTATACATCTAATCCCGACTTACAGTATACATCTAATCCCGACTGACAGTATACATCTGATCCCGACTGACAGTATACATCTAATCCTGACTTACAGTATACATCTAATCCCGACTGACAGTATACATCTAATCCCGACTTACAGTATACATCTGATCCCGACTGACAGTATACATCTAATCCTGACTTACAGTATACATCTAATCCTGACTTACAGTATACATCTAATCCCGACTTAAGAGTATACATCTAATCCCGACTGACAGTATACATCTAATCCCGACTTAAGAGTATACATCTATCCCGACTTACAATATACATCTAATCCCGACTTAAGAGTATACATCTAATCCCGACTTAAGAGTATACATCTAATCCCGACTGACAGTATACATCTAATCCCGACTTACAGTATACATCTAATCCCGACTTGAGTATACATCTAATCCCGACTGACAGTATACATCTCCCGACTTAAGAGTATACATCTAATCCCGACTTAAGAGTATACATCTAATCCCGACTGCAGTATACATCTAATCCCGACTTAAGTATACATCTAATCCCGACTTAGAGTATACATCTAATCCCGACTTACAGTATACATCTAATCCCGACTTAAAGTATACATCTAATCCCGACTTAAAGTATACATCTAATCCCGACTTAAGAGTATACATCTATCCCGACTTACAATATACATCTATCCTGACTTACAATATACATCTAATCCCGACTTACAGTATACATCTAATCCCGACTTAAGAGTATACATCTAATCCCGACTTAAGAGTATACATCTAATCCCGACTTAAGAGTATACATCTAATCCCGACTTACAGTATACATCTAATCCCGACTTACAGTATACATCTAATCCCGACTTAAGAGTATACATCTAATCCCGACTTAAGAGTATACATCTAATCCCGACTTAAGAGTATACATCTAATCCCGACTTAAGAGTATACATCTAATCCCGACTTAAGAGTATACATCTAATCCCGACTTAAGAGTATACATCTAATCCCGACTTACAGTATACATCTAATCCTGACTTAAGAGTATACATCTAATCCCGACTTAAGAGTATACATCTAATCCCGACTTAAGAGTATACATCTATCCCGACTTACAATATACATCTATCCTGACTTACAATATACATCTAATCCCGACTTACAATATACATCTATCCTGACTTACAAAATACATCTAATCCCGACTTACAGTATACATCTAATCCCGTCTTACAGTATACATCTAATCCTGACTTACAGTATACATCTAATCCTGACTTACAGTATACATCTAATCCCGACTTACAATATACATCTAATCCCGACTTACAGTATACATCTAATCCCGACTTACAATATACATCTAATCCTGACTTACAGTATACATCTAATCCTGACTTACAATATACATCTATCCTGACTTACAGTATACATCTAATCCCGACTTACAATATACATCTATCCTGACTTACAGTATACATCTAATCCCGACTTACAGTATACATCTAATCCTGACTTACAGTATACATCTAATCCTGACTTACAGTATACATCTAATCCCGACTTACAGTATACATCTAATCCTGACTTACAGTATACATCTAATCCTGACTTACAATATACATCTAATCCTGACTTACAGTATACATCTAATCCCGACTTACAATATACATCTAATCCCGACTTACAGTATACATCTAATCCTGACTTACAGTATACATCTAATCCCGACTGACAGTATACATCTAATCCTGACTTACAATATACATCTAATCCTGACTTACAATATACATCTATCCTGACTTACAATATACATCTAATCCCGACTTACAGAATAATCTAATCCTGACTTACAGTATACATCTAATCCCGACTTACAGTATACATCTAATCCCGACTTACAGTATACATCTAATCCTGACTTACAGTATACATCTAATCCTGACTTACAATATACATCTAATCCTGACTTACAGTATACATCTAATCCTGACTTACAATATACATCTAATCCTGACTTACAGTATACATCTAATCCTGACTTACAGTATACATCTAATCCCGACTTACAGTATACATCTAATCCTGACTTACAGTATACATCTAATCCCGACTTACAGTATACATCTAATCCCGACTTACAGTATACATCTAATCCCGACTTACAGTATACATCTAACCACATATAATCCAGACTTACAGTATACATCTAATCCTGACTTACAGTATACATCTAATCCCGACTTACAGTATACATCTAATCCGACTTACAGTATACATTAATCCCGACTTACAGTATACATCTAATCCCGACTTAAGAGTATACATCTATCCCGACTTACAATATACATCTAATCCCGACTTACAGTATACATCTAATCCCGACTTACAATATACATCTATCCTGACTTACAATATACATCTAATCCCGACTTACAGTATACATCTAATCCCGACTTACAGTATACATCTAATCCCGACTTAAGAGTATACATCTAATCCCGACTTAAGAGTATACATCTAATCCCGACTTACAGTATACATCTAATCCCGACTTACAGTATACATCTAATCCCGACTTAAGAGTATACATCTAATCCCGACTTAAGAGTATACATCTATCCCGACTGACAGTATACATCTTATCCTGACTTACAGTATACATCTATCCCGACTTACAATATACATCTATCCTGACTTACAATATACATCTAATCCCGACTTACAATATACATCTATCCTGACTTACAATATACATCTAATCCCGACTTACAATATACATCTATCCTGACTTACAATATACATCTAATCCCGACTTACAATATACATCTATCCTGACTTACAATATACATCTAATCCCGACTTACAATATACATCTATCCTGACTTACAATATACATCTAATCCCGACTTACAATATACATCTATCCTGACTTACAATATACATCTAATCCCGACTTACAATATACATCTATCCTGACTTACAATATACATCTAATCCCGACTTACAATATACATCTATCCTGACTTACAATATACATCTAATCCCGACTTACAATATACATCTATCCTGACTTACAATATACATCTAATCCCGACTTACAGTATACATCTAATCCCGACTTACAGTATACATCTAATCCTGACTTACAGTATACATCTAATCCTGACTTACAGTATACATCTAATCCCGACTTACAGTATACATCTAATCCTGACTTACAGTATACATCTAATCCCGACTTTGTTACAGTATACATCTAATCCCGACTTACAGTATACATCTAATCCCGACTTACAGTATACATCTAATCCCGACTTAAAGTATACATCTAATCCCGACTTACAATATACATCTAATCCCGACTTACAGTATACATCTAATCCCGACTTACAATATACATCTAATCCCGACTTAAGAGTATACATCTAATCCCGACTTACAGTATACATCTAATCCCGACTTACAGTATACATCTAATCCCGACTTAAGAGTATACATCTAATCCCGACTTAAGAGTATACATCTAATCCCGACTTACAGTATACATCTAACCACATATAATCCAGACTTACAGTATAATTCTAATCCTGACTTACAGTATACATCTAATCCCGACTTACAGTATACATCTAATCCTGACTTACAGTATACATCTAATCCCGACATATATTACACATCTAACCCCGACTTACAATATACATCTATCCACATCTAATCCCGACATACAGTATACATCTAATCCCGACTGACAGTATACATATAATCCTGACTTACAATATACATATAATCCTGACTTACAGTATACATCTAATCCTGACTTACAATATACATCTAATCCCGACTTACAGTATACATCTAATCCCGACTTACAGTATACATCTAATCCCGACTTACAGTATACATCTAATCCTGACTTACAGTATACATCTAATCCTGACTTACAGTATACATCTAATCCCGACTTACAGTATACATCTAATCCTGACTTACAGTATACATCTAATCCCGACTTACAGTATACATCTAAACATATAATCCAGACTTACAGTATACATATAATCCCGACTTACAGTATACATCTAATCCTGACTTACAGTATACATCTAATCCCGACTGACAGTATACATCTAATCCCGACTTACAGTATACATCTAATCCCGACTTACAGTATACATCTAAATAATCCAGACTTACAGTATACATCTAATCCTGACTTACAGTATACATCTAATCCCGACTTAAGAGTATACATCTAATCCCGACTTACAGTATACATCTAATCCCGACTTACAGTATACATCTAACCACATATAATCCAGACTTACAGTTTACATCTAATCCTGACTTACAGTATACATCTAATCCCGACTTACAGTATACATCTAATAATCCAGACTTACAGTATACATCTAATCCCGACTTACAGTATACATCTAATCCTGACTTACAGTATACATCTAATCCCGACTGACAGTATACATCTAATCCCGACTTACAGTATACATCTAATCCTGACTTACAGTATACATCTAATCCGACTTAAGTATACATCTATCCTGATTAAGTATACATCTAATCCCGACTTACAGTATACATCTAATCCCGACTTACAGTATACATCTAATCCCGACTTACAGTATACATCTAATCCCGACTTAAGAGTATACATCTAATCCCGACTTACAGTATACATCTAATCCCGACTTAAGAGTATACATCTAATCCCGACTTAAGGTATACATCTAATCCCGACTTAAGAGTATACATCTAATCCCGACTTACAGTATACATCTAATCCCGACTTACAGTATACATCTAATCCCGACTTAAGAGTATACATCTAATCCCGACTTAAGAGTATACATCTATCCCGACTTACAGTATACATCTAATCCTGACTTACAGTATACATCTAATCCCGACTTACAGTATACATCTAATCCTGACTTACAGTATACATCTAATCCCGACTTACAGTATACATCTAATCCCGACTTACAGTATACATCTAATCCCGACTTACAGTATACATCTAATCCCGACTTACAGTATACATCTAATCCAGACTTACAGTATACATCTAATCCTGACTTACAGTATACATCTAATCCCGACTTACAGTATACATCTAATCCCGACTTACAGTATACATCTAATCCCGACTTACAGTATACATCTAATCCTGACTTACAGTATACATCTAATCCCGACTGACAGTATACATCTAATCCCGACTTACAGTATACATCTAATCCTGACTTACAATATACATCTAATCCTGACTTACAGTATACATCTAATCCTGACTTACAATATACATCTAATCCTGACTTACAGTATACATCTAATCCTGACTTACAATATACATCTAATCCTGACTTACAGTATACATCTAATCCTGACTTACAATATACATCTAATCCTGACTTACAGTATACATCTAATCCTGACTTACAATATACATCTAATCCTGACTTACAGTATACATCTAATCCTGACTTACAATATACATCTAATCCTGACTTACAGTATACATCTAATCCTGACTTACAATATACATCTAATCCTGACTTACAGTATACATCTAATCCTGACTTACAATATACATCTAATCCTGACTTACAGTATACATCTAATCCTGACTTACAGTATACATCTAATCCCGACTTACAGTATACATCTAATCCTGACTTACAGTATACATCTAATCCCGACTTACAGTATACATCTAATCCCGACTTACAGTATACATCTAATCCCGACTTACAGTATACATCTAATCCAGACTTACAGTATACATCTAATCCTGACTTACAGTATACATCTAATCCCGACTTACAGTATACATCTAATCCAGACTTACAGTATACATCTAATCCCGACTTACAGTATACATCTAATCCTGACTTACAGTATACATCTAATCCCGACTTACAGTATACATCTAATCCCGACTTACAGTATACATCTAATCCCGACTTACAATATACATCTAACCCTATATCCGACTTACAGTTACATCTAATCCTGACTTACAGTATACATCTAATCCCGACTTACAGTATACATCTAATCCCGACTTACAGTATACATCTAATCCCGACTTACAGTATACATCTAATTTCCAGACTTACAGTATACATCTAATCCTGACTTACAGTATACATCTAATCCCGACTTAAGAGTATACATCTAATCCCGACTTACAGTATACATCTAATCCTGACTTACAATATACATCTAATCCCGACTTACAGTATACATCTAATCCCGACTTACAGTATACATCTAATCCCGACTTAAGAGTATACATCTAATCCCGACTTACAGTATACATCTAATCCCGACTTAAGAGTATACATCTAATCCCGACTTAAGAGTATACATCTAATCCCGACTTAAGAGTATACATCTAATCCCGACTTACGAGTATACATCTAATCCCGACTTAAGAGTATACATCTAATCCCGACTTACAGTATACATCTATCCTGACTTACATATACATCTAATCCCGACTTACAATATACATCTATCCCGACTTACAAAATACATCTAATCCCGACTTACAGTATACATCTAATCCCGACTTACAGTATACATCTAATCCCGACTTACAGTATACATCTAATCCCGACTTACAGTATACATCTAATCCCGACTTACATATACATCTAATCCCGACTTACAGTATACATCTAATCCCGACTTACAATATACATCTAATCCCGACTTACAGTATACATCTAATCCCGACTTACAATATACATCTAATCCCGACTTACAGTATACATCTAATCCCGACTTACAATATACATCTAATCCCGACTTACAATATACATCTATCCTGACTTACAATATACATCTAATCCCGACTTACAGTATACATTTAATCCTGACTTACAGTATACATCTAATCCCGACTTACAGTATACATCTAATCCTGACTTACAGAATACATCTAATCCTGACTTACAGTATACATTAATCCTGACTTACAATATACATCTAATCCTGACTTACAGTATACATCTAATCCTGACTTACAATATACATCTAATCCTGACTTACAGTATACATCTAATCCCGACTTACAGTATACATCTAATCCCGACTGACAGTATACATATAATCCTGACTTACAATATACATCTAATCCCGACTGACAGTATACATATAATCCTGACTTACAATATACATCTAATCCTGACTTACAATATACATCTAATCCTGACTTACAATATACATCTAATCCCGACTTACAGTATACATCTAATCCCGACTTACAGAATACATCTAATCCTGACTTACAGTATACATCTAATCCTGACTTACAATATACATCTAATCCTGACTTACAGTATACATCTAATCCTGACTTACAATATACATCTAATCCTGACTTACAGTATACATCTAATCCTGACTTACAGTATACATCTAATCCTGACTTACAGTATACATCTAATCCTGACTTACATATACATCTAATCCTGACTTACAGTATACATCTAATCCTGACTTACAATATACATCTAATCCGACTTACAGTATACATCTAATCCCGACTTACAGTATACATCTAATCCTGACTTACAGTATACATCTAATCCCGACTTAAGTATACATCTAATCCACTTAAGTATACATCTAATCCCGACTTACAGTATCCTAATCCTGACTTACAGTATACATCTAATCCCGACTTACAGTATACATCTAATCCCGACTTACAGTATACATCTAATCCCGACTTACAGTATACATATAATCCCGACTTACAGTATACATCTAATCCCGACTGACAGTATACATATATCCTGACTTACAATATACATATAATCCTGACTTACAATATACATATAATCCCGACTTACAGTATACATCTAATCCCGACTTACAGTATACATCTAACCACATCTAATCCCGACTTACAGTATACATCTAATCCTGACTTACAGTATACATCTAATCCCGACTTACATTGTACATCTAATCCCGACTTACAGTATACATCTAATCCCGACTTACAATATACATCTAATCCCGACTTACAATATACATCTAATCCCGACTGACAGTATACATCTAATCCCGACTTACATTATACATCTAATCCCGACTTACAGTATACATCTAATCCCGACTTACAGTATACATCTAATCCTGACTTACAGTATACATCTAATCCTGACTTACAGTATACATCTAATCCCGACTTACAGTATACATCTAATCCTGACTTACAGTATACATCTAATCCCGACTTACAGTATACATCTAATCCCGACTTACAGTATACATCTAATCCCGACTTACAGTATACATCTAACCACATATAATCCAGACTTACAGTATACATCTAATCCTGACTTACAGTATACATCTAATCCCGACTTACAGTATACATCTAATCCTGACTTACAGTATACATCTAATCCCGACTGACAGTATACATCTAATCCCGACTTACAATATACATCTAATCCCGACTGACAGTATACATCTAATCCCGACTTACAGTATACATCTAATCCCGACTTACAGTATACATCTAACCACATATAATCCAGACTTACAGTATACATCTAATCCTGACTTACAGTATACATCTAATCCCGACTTACAGTATACATCTAATCCTGACTTACAGTATACATCTAATCCCGACATATATTACACATCTAATCCCGACTTACAGTATACATCTATCCACATCTAATCCCGACTTACAGTATACATCTAATCCCGACTGACAGTATACATATAATCCTGACTTACAATATACATATAATCCCGACTTACAGTATACATCTAATCCCGACTTACAGTATACATCTAATCCCGACTTACAGTATACATCTAATCCCGACTTACAGTATACATCTAATCCTGACTTACAGTATACATCTAATCCCGACTTACAATATACATCTAATCCCGACTTACAGTATACATCTAATCCTGACTTACAGTATACATCTAATCCCGACTTACAGTATACATCTAATCCCGACTTAAGTATACATCTAATCCGACTTAAGTATACATCTAATCCCGACTTAAGAGTATACATCTAATCCCGACTTACAGTATACATCTAATCCCGACTTACAATATACATCTAATCCCGACTTACAGTATACATCTAATCCCGACTTAAGAGTATACATCTAATCCCGACTTAAGAGTATACATCTAATCCCGACTTAAGAGTATACATCTAATCCCGACTTACAGTATACATCTAATCCCGACTTACAGTATACATCTAATCCTGACTTACAGTATACATCTAATCCCGACTTACAATATACATCTAATCCCGACTGACAGTATACATATAATCCTGACTTACAATATACATCTAATCCCGACTGACAGTATACATATAATCCTGACTTACAATATACATCTAATCCCGACTTACAGTATACATATAATCCTGACTTACAGTATACATCTAATCCCGACTTACAGTATACATATAATCCTGACTTACAATATACATCTAAT
>CM026402.1:23778407-23822930 GCA_014843695.1 Archivesica marissinica | reverse complement strand
ATCCCGACTTACAGTATACATCTAATCCCGACTTACAGTATACATCTAATCCCGACTTAAGAGTATACATCTAATCCCGACTTAAGAGTATACATCTAATCCCGACTTAAGAGTATACATCTAATCCTGACTTACAATATACATCTAATCCTGACTTACAGTATACATCTAATCCCGACTTACAATATACATCTAATCCCGACTTAAGAGTATACATCTAATCCCGACTTACAGTATACATCTAATCCCGACTTAAGAGTATACATCTAATCCTGACTTAAGAGTATACATCTAATCCCGACTTAAGAGTATACATCTAATCCCGACTTAAGAGTATACATCTAATCCTGACTTACAATATACATCTAATCCTGACTTACAGTATACATCTAATCCCGACTTACAATATACATCTAATCCCGACTTACAGTATACATCTAATCCCGACTGACAGTATACATCTAATCCCGACTTACAGTATACATCTAATCCTGACTTAAGAGTATACATCTAATCCCGACTTAAGAGTATACATCTAATCCCGACTTACAGTATACATCTAATCCCGACTTACAGTATACATCTAATCCCGACTTAAGAGTATACATCTAATCCGACTTACAGTATACATCTAATCCCGACTTACAGTATACATCTAATCCCGACTTACAGTATACATCTAATCCCGACTTACAGTATACATCTAATCCCGACTTACAGTATACATCTAATCCTGACTTACAGTATACATCTAATCCCGACTTACAGTATACATCTAATCCCGACTTACAGTATACATCTAATCCCGACTTACAGTATACATCTAATCCCGACTTACAGTATACATCTAATCCTGACTTACAGTATACATCTAATCCGACTTACAGTATACATCTAATCCTGACTTACAGTATACATCTAATCCTGACTTACAGTATACATCTAATCCCGACTTACAGTATACATCTAATCCTGACTTACAGTATACATCTAATCCCGACTTACAGTATACATCTAATCCGACTTACAGTATACATCTAATCCCGACTTACAGTATACATCTAATCCCGACTTACAGTATACATCTAATCCTGACTTACAGTATACATCTAATCCCGACTTACAGTATACATCTAATCCGACTTACAGTATACATCTAATCCCGACTTACAGTATACATCTAATCCTGACTTACAGTATACATCTAATCCCGACTTACAGTATACATCTAATCCCGACTTACAGTATACATCTAATCCTGACTTACAGTATACATCTAATCCTGACTTACAGTATACATCTAATCCTGACTTACAATATACATCTAATCCTGACTTACAGTATACATCTAATCCTGACTTACAATATACATCTAATCCTGACTTACAGTATACATCTAATCCTGACTTACAATATACATCTAATCCTGACTTACAGTATACATCTAATCCTGACTTACAATATACATCTAATCCTGACTTACAGTATACATCTAATCCTGACTTACAATATACATCTAATCCTGACTTACAGTATACATCTAATCCTGACTTACAGTATACATCTAATCCCGACTTACAGTATACATCTAATCCCGACTTACAATATACATCTAATCCCGACTTACAGTATACATCTAATCCCGACTTAAGAGTATACATCTAATCCCGACTTAAGAGTATACATCTAATCCCGACTTAAGAGTATACATCTAATCCCGACTTAAGAGTATACATCTAATCCCGACTTAAGAGTATACATCTAATCCCGACTTAAGAGTATACATCTAATCCCGACTTAAGAGTATACATCTAATCCCGACTTAAGAGTATACATCTAATCCCGACTTAAGAGTATACATCTAATCCCGACTGACAGTATACATCTAATCCCGACTTAAGAGTATACATCTAATCCCGACTTAAGAGTATACATCTAATCCCGACTTAAGAGTATACATCTATCCCGACTTACAATATACATCTATCCTGACTTACAATATACATCTAATCCCGACTTACAATATACATCTATCCTGACTTACAAAATACATCTAATCCCGACTTACAGTATACATCTAATCCCGTCTTACAGTATACATCTAATCCTGACTTACAGTATACATCTAATCCTGACTTACAGTATACATCTAATCCCGACTTACAATATACATCTAATCCCGACTGACAGTATACATCTAATCCCGACTTACAATATACATCTAATCCCGACTGACAGTATACATCTAATCCTGACTTACAATATACATCTAATCCTGACTTACAATATACATCTATCCTGACTTACAATATACATCTAATCCCGACTTACAGAATACATCTAATCCTGACTTACAGTATACATCTAATCCCGACTTACAGTATACATCTAATCCCGACTTACAGAATACATCTAATCCTGACTTACAGTATACATCTAATCCTGACTTACAATATACATCTAATCCTGACTTACAGTATACATCTAATCCTGACTTACAATATACATCTAATCCTGACTTACAGTATACATCTAATCCTGACTTACAGTATACATCTAATCCCGACTTACAGTATACATCTAATCCTGATTTACAGTATACATCTAATCCCGACTTACAGTATACATCTAATCCCGACTTACAGTATACATATAATCCCGACTTACAGTATACATCTAACCACATATAATCCAGACTTACAGTATACATCTAATCCTGACTTACAGTATACATCTAATCCCGACTTACAGTATACATCTAACCACATATAATCCAGACTTACAGTATACATATAATCCCGACTTACAGTATACATCTAATCCTGACTTACAGTATACATCTAATCCCGACTGACAGTATACATCTAATCCCGACTTACAGTATACATCTAATCCCGACTTACAGTATACATCTAACCACATATAATCCAGACTTACAGTATACATCTAATCCTGACTTACAGTATACATCTAATCCCGACTTACAGTATACATCTAATCCCGACTTACAGTATACATCTAATCCCGACTTACAGTATACATCTAATTCCCGACTTACAGTATACATCTAATCCCGACTTACAGTATACATCTATCCCGACTTACAATATACATCTAATCCCGACTTACAGTATACATCTAACCACATATAATCCTGACTTACAATATACATCTAATCCCGACTTACAGTATACATCTAATCCTGACTTACAGTATACATCTAATCCCGACTTACAGTATACATCTAATCCTGACTTACAGTATACATCTAATCCCGACATATATTACACATCTAACCCCGACTTACAATATACATCTATACATCTAATCCCGACTACAGTATACATCTAATCCTGACTTACAGTATACATTAATCCCGACTTACAGTATACATATAATCCCGACTTACAGTATACATCTAATCCCGACTGACAGTATACATCTAATCCTGACTTACAATATACATCTAATCCTGACTTACAGTATACATCTAATCCCGACTTACAGTATACATCTAATCCCGACTTACAGTATACATCTAATCCCGACTTACAGTATACATCTAATCCTGACTTACAGTATACATCTAATCCCGACTTACAGTATACATCTAATCCCGACTTACAGTATACATCTAATCCCGACTTACAATATACATCTAATCCCGACTTACAATATACATCTAATCCCGACTTACAGTATACATCTAATCCCGACTTACAGTATACATCTAATCCCGACTTACAGTATACATCTAATCCTGACTTACAATATACATCTAATCCCGACTTACAGTATACATCTAATCCCGACTTACAGTATACATCTAATCCCGACTTGTATATCCGACTTAAGAGTATACATCTAATCCCGACTTACAGTATACATCTAATCCCGACTTACAGTATACATCTAATCCCGACTTAAGAGTATACATCTAATCCCGACTTAAGAGTATACATCTAATCCCGACTTACAGTATACATCTAACCACATATAATCCAGACTTACAGTATAATTCTAATCCTGACTTACAGTATACATCTAATCCCGACTTACAGTATACATCTAATCCTGACTTACAGTATACATCTAATCCCGACATATATTACACATCTAACCCCGACTTACAATATACATCTATCCACATCTAATCCCGACATACAGTATACATCTAATCCCGACTGACAGTATACATATAATCCTGACTTACAATATACATATAATCCCGACTTACAGTATACATATAATCCCGACTTACAGTATACATCTAATCCCGACTTACAGTATACATCTAATCCCGACTTACAGTATACATCTAATCCTGACTTACAGTATACATCTAATCCCGACTTAAGAGTATACATCTAATCCTGACTTACAGTATACATATAATCCTGACTTACAATATACATCTAATCCTGACTTACAGTATACATCTAATCCCGACTGACAGTATACATCTAATCCCGACTTAAGAGTATACATCTAATCCCGACTGACAGTATACATCTAATCCCGTCTTACAGTATACATCTAATCCCGACTTAAGAGTATACATCTAATCCCGACTTAAGAGTATACATCTAATCCCGACTTAAGAGTATACATCTAATCCCGACTGACAGTATACATCTAATCCCGACTTAAGAGTATACATCTAATCCCGACTGACAGTATACATCTAATCCCGACTTACAATATACATCTAATCCCGACTTAAGAGTATACATCTAATCCTGACTTAAGAGTATACATCTAATCCTGACTTAAGAGTATACATCTAATCCCGACTTACAATATACATCTATCCTGACTTACAATATACATCTAATCCCGACTTACAATATACATCTATCCTGACTTACAGTATACATCTAATCCCGACTTACAATATACATCTATCCTGACTTACAATATACATCTAATCCCGACTTACAATATACATCTATCCTGACTTACAATATACATCTAATCCCGACTTACAGTATACATCTAATCCCGTCTTACAGTATACATCTAATCCTGACTTACAGTATACATCTAATCCCGTCTTACAGTATACATCTAATCCTGACTTACAGTATACATCTAATCCTGACTTACAGTATACATCTAATCCCGACTTACAATATACATCTAATCCCGACTGACAGTATACATCTAATCCCGACTTACAATATACATCTAATCCCGACTGACAGTATACATATAATCCTGACTTACAATATACATCTAATCCTGACTTACAGTATACATCTAATCCCGACTTACAATATACATCTATCCTGACTTACAATATACATCTAATCCCGACTTACAGAATACATCTAATCCTGACTTACAGTATACATCTAATCCCGACTTACAGTATACATCTAATCCTGACTTACAGTATACATCTAATCCTGACTTACAGTATACATCTAATCCCGACTTACAGTATACATCTAATCCTGACTTACAGTATACATCTAATCCCGACTTACAGTATACATCTAACCCATTAATCCAGACTTACAGTATACATATAATCCCGACTTACAGTATACATCTAATCCTGACTTACAGTATACATCTAATCCCGACTTACAGTATACATCTAATCCCGACTTACAGTATACATCTAATCCCGACTTACAGTATACATCTAACCACATATAATCCAGACTTACAGTATACATCTAATCCTGACTTACAGTATACATCTAATCCCGACTTACGAGTATACATCTAATCCCGACTTACAGTATACATCTAATCCCGACTTACAGTATACATCTAACCACATATAATCCAGACTTACAGTATACATCTAATCCTGACTTACAGTATACATCTAATCCCGACTTACAGTATACATCTAATCCCGACTTACAATATACATCTATCCTGACTTACAGTATACATCTAATCCCGACTTACAGTATACATCTAATCCTGACTTACAGTATACATCTAATCCCGACTTACAGTATACATCTAATCCCGACTTACAGTATACATCTAATCCCGACTTACAGTATACATCTAATCCTGACTTACAGTATACATCTAATCCTGACTTACAGTATACATCTAATCCCGACTTACAGTATACATCTAATCCCGACTTACAGTATACATCTAATCCCGACTTACAGTATACATCTAATCCCGACTTACAGTATACATCTAATCCCGACTTACAGTATACATCTAATCCCGACTTACAGTATACATCTAATCCCGACTTACAATATACATCTAATCCCGACTTACAGTATACATCTAATCCCGACTTACAATATACATCTAATCCCGACTTAAGAGTATACATCTAATCCCGACTTACAGTATACATCTAATCCCGACTTACAGTATACATCTAATCCCGACTTACAATATACATCTAATCCCGACTTAAGAGTATACATCTAATCCCGACTTAAGAGTATACATCTAATCCCGACTTAAGAGTATACATCTATCCCGACTTACAATATACATCTATCCTGACTTACAATATACATCTAATCCCGACTTACAGTATACATCTAATCCCGACTTAAGAGTATACATCTAATCCCGACTTAAAGTATACATCTAATCCCGACTTAAAGTATACATCTAATCCCGACTTACAGTATACATCTAATCCCGACTTACAGTATACATCTAATCCCGACTTACAGTATACATCTAATCCCGACTTAAAGTATACATCTAATCCCGACTTACAGTATACATCTAATCCAGACTTACAGTATACATCTAATCCTGACTTACAGTATACATCTAATCCCGACTTACAGTATACATCTAATCCTGACTTACAGTATACATCTAATCCCGACATATATTACACATCTAACCCCGACTTACAATATACATCTATCCACATCTAATCCCGACATACAGTATACATCTAATCCCGACTGACAGTATACATATAATCCTGACTTACAATATACATATAATCCCGACTTACAGTATACATATAATCCCGACTTACAGTATACATCTAATCCCGACTGACAGTATACATATAATCCTGACTTACAATATACATATAATCCTGACTTACAATATACATATAATCCCGACTTACAGTATACATCTAATCCCGACTTACAGTATACATCTAACCACATCTAATCCCGACATACAGTATACATCTAATCCTGACTTACAGTATACATCTAATCCCGACTTACATTGTACATCTAATCCCGACTTACAGTATACATCTAATCCCGACTTACAATATACATCTAACCCCGACTTACAATATACATCTAATCCCGACTGACAGTATACATCTAATCCCGACTTACATTATACATCTAATCCCGACTTACAGTATACATCTAATCCCGACTTACAGTATACATCTAATCCTGACTTACAGTATACATCTAATCCTGACTTACAGTATACATCTAATCCCGACTTACAGTATACATCTAATCCTGACTTACAGTATACATCTAATCCCGACTTACAGTATACATCTAATCCCGACTTACAGTATACATCTAATCCCGACTTACAGTATACATCTAACCACATATAATCCAGACTTACAGTATACATCTAATCCCGACTTACAGTGTACATCTATCCTAACTTACAATATACATCATCTAATCCCGACTTACAGTATACATCTAACCACATATAATCCTGACTTACAATATACATCTAATCCCGACTTACAGTATACATCTAATCCCGACTTACAGTATACATCTAATCCAGACTTACAGTATACATCTAATCCTGACTTACAGTATACATCTATCCTGACTTACAATATACATCTAATCCTGACTTACAGTATACATCTAATCCCGACTGACAGTATACATATAATCCCGACTTACAGTATACATCTAATCCTGACTTACAGTATACATCTAATCCCGACTTACAGTATACATCTAATCCCGACTTACAGTATACATCTAATCCCGACTTACAGTATACATCTAACCAATATAATCCAGACTTACAGTATACATCTAATCCTGACTTACAGTATACATCTAATCCCGACTTACAGTATACATCTAATCCGACTTACAGTATACATCTAATCCAGACTTACAGTATACATCTAATCCTGACTTACAGTATACATCTAATCCCGACTTACAGTATACATCTAATCCCGACTTACAGTATACATCTATCCTGACTTACATATACATCTAATCCCGACTTACAGTATACATCTAATCCTGACTTACAGTATACATCTAATCCCGACTTACAGTATACATTAACCAGTATACATCTAATCCTGACTTACAGTATACATCTAATCCCGACTTACAAGTATACATCTAATCCCGACTTACAGTATACATCTAATCCTGACTTACAATATACATCTAATCCCGACTTACAGTATACATCTAATCCCGACTTACAGTATACATCTAATCCCGACTTAAGAGTATACATCTAATCCCGACTTACAGTATACATCTAATCCCGACTTAAAGTATACATCTAATCCTGACTACAGTATACATCTAATCCTGACTTACAGTATACATCTAATCCCGACTTAAAGTATACATCTAATCCCGACTTACAGTATACATCTAATCCGACTTACAGTATACATCTAATCCTGACTTACATATACATCTAATCCTGACTTACAATATACATCTAATCCTGACTTACAGTATACATCTAATCCTGACTTACAATATACATCTAATCCTGACTTACAGTATACATCTAATCCCGACTTACAATATACATCTAATCCTGACTTACAGTATACATCTAATCCGACTTACAGTATACATCTAATCCCGACTTACAGTATACATCTAATCCGACTTACAGTATACATCTAATCCCGACTTACAGTATACATCTAATCCCGACTTAAGAGTATACATCTAATCCCGACTGAGTATACATCTAATCCCGACTAAGAGTATACATCTAATCCCGACTTAGAGTATACATCTAATCCCGACTTACAGTATACATCTAATCCCGACTAAGAGTATACATCTAATCCCGACTTAAAGTATACATCTAATCCCGACTTAAGAGTATACATCTATCCCGACTTACAATATACATCTATCCTGACTTACAATATACATCTAATCCCGACTTACAATATACATCTATCCTGACTTACAAAATACATCTAATCCCGACTTACAGTATACATCTAATCCCGTCTTACAGTATACATCTAATCCTGACTTACAGTATACATCTAATCCTGACTTACAGTATACATCTAATCCCGACTTACAATATACATCTAATCCCGACTGACAGTATACATCTAATCCCGACTTACAATATACATCTAATCCCGACTGACAGTATACATCTAATCCTGACTTACAATATACATCTAATCCTGACTTACAATATACATCTATCCTGACTTACAATATACATCTAATCCCGACTTACAGTATACATCTAATCCTGACTTACAGTATACATCTAATCCCGACTTACAGTATACATCTAATCCCGACTTACAGTATACATCTAATCCTGACTTACAGTATACATCTAATCCTGACTTACAATATACATCTAATCCTGACTTACAGTATACATCTAATCCTGACTTACAATATACATCTAATCCTGACTTACAGTATACATCTAATCCTGACTTACAGTATACATCTAATCCCGACTTACAGTATACATCTAATCCTGACTTACAGTATACATCTAATCCCGACTTACAGTATACATCTAATCCCGACTTACAGTATACATATAATCCCGACTTACAGTATACATCTAACCACATATAATCCAGACTTACAGTATACATCTAATCCTGACTTACAGTATACATCTAATCCCGACTTACAGTATACATCTAACCACATATAATCCAGACTTACAGTATACATATAATCCCGACTTACAGTATACATCTAATCCTGACTTACAGTATACATCTAATCCCGACTTACAGTATACATCTAATCCCGACTTACAGTATACATCTAATCCTGACTTACAATATACATCTAATCCTGACTTACAGTATACATCTAATCCTGACTTACAATATACATCTAATCCTGACTTACAGTATACATCTAATCCTGACTTACAATATACATCTAATCCCGACTTACAGTATACATCTAATCCCGACTTACAGTATACATCTAATCCCGACTTACAGTATACATCTAATCCCGACTTAAGAGTATACATCTAATCCCGACTTAAGAGTATACATCTAATCCCGACTGACAGTATACATCTAATCCCGACTTAAGAGTATACATCTAATCCCGACTTAAGAGTATACATCTAATCCCGACTTAAGAGTATACATCTAATCCCGACTTAAGAGTATACATCTAATCCCGACTTAAGAGTATACATCTAATCCCGACTTAAGAGTATACATCTAATCCCGACTTAAGAGTATACATCTAATCCCGACTTACAGTATACATCTAATCCCGACTTACAGTATACATCTAATCCCGACTTAAGAGTATACATCTAATCCCGACTTAAGAGTATACATCTAATCCCGACTTAAGAGTATACATCTAATCCCGACTTACAGTATACATCTAATCCCGACTTAAAGTATACATCTATCCCGACTTACAATATACATCTATCCTGACTTACAATATACATCTAATCCCGACTTACAATATACATCTATCCTGACTTACAATATACATCTAATCCCGACTTACAGTATACATCTAATCCCGACTTACAGTATACATCTAATCCTGACTTACAGTATACATCTAATCCTGACTTACAGTATACATCTAATCCCGACTTACAATATACATCTAATCCCGACTGACAGTATACATCTAATCCCGACTTACAATATACATCTAATCCCGACTGACAGTATACATCTAATCCTGACTTACAATATACATCTAATCCTGACTTACAATATACATCTATCCTGACTTACAATATACATCTAATCCCGACTTACAGAATACATTTAATCCTGACTTACAGTATACATCTAATCCCGACTTACAGTATACATCTAATCCCGACTTACAGAATACATCTAATCCTGACTTACAGTATACATCTAATCCTGACTTACAATATACATCTAATCCTGACTTACAGTATACATCTAATCCTGACTTACAATATACATCTAATCCTGACTTACAGTATACATCTAATCCTGACTTACAGTATACATCTAATCCCGACTTACAGTATACATCTAATCCTGACTTACAATATACATCTAATCCCGACTTACAGTATACATATAATCCTGACTTACAATATACATCTAATCCTGACTTACAATATACATCTAATCCTGACTTACAATATACATCTAATCCCGACTTAAGAGTATACATCTAATCCCGACTTACAGTATACATCTAATCCCGACTTACAGTATACATCTAATCCTGACTTACAATATACATCTAATCCTGACTTACAGTATACATCTAATCCTGACTTACAATATACATCTAATCCTGACTTACAGTATACATCTAATCCTGACTTACAGTATACATCTAATCCTGACTTACAATATACATCTAATCCTGACTTACAGTATACATCTAATCCTGACTTACAATATACATCTAATCCCGACTTAAGAGTATACATCTAATCCCGACTTACAGTATACATCTAATCCCGACTTAAGAGTATACATCTAATCCCGACTTAAGAGTATACATCTAATCCCGACTTACAGTATACATCTAATCCCGACTTAAGAGTATACATCTAATCCCGACTTAAGAGTATACATCTAATCCCGACTTAAGAGTATACATCTAATCCCGACTTAAGAGTATACATCTAATCCCGACTTAAGAGTATACATCTAATCCCGACTTAAGAGTATACATCTAATCCCGACTTAAGAGTATACATCTAATCACGACTTAAGAGTATACATCTAATCCCGACTGACAGTATACATCTAATCCCGACTTAAGAGTATACATCTAATCCCGACTTAAGAGTATACATCTAATCCCGACTTAAGAGTATACATCTATCCCGACTTACAATATACATCTATCCTGACTTACAATATACATCTAATCCCGACTTACAATATACATCTATCCTGACTTACAAAATACATCTAATCCCGACTTACAGTATACATCTAATCCCGTCTTACAGTATACATCTAATCCTGACTTACAGTATACATCTAATCCTGACTTACAGTATACATCTAATCCCGACTTACAATATACATCTAATCCCGACTGACAGTATACATCTAATCCCGACTTACAATATACATCTAATCCCGACTGACAGTATACATCTAATCCTGACTTACAATATACATCTAATCCTGACTTACAATATACATCTATCCTGACTTACAATATACATCTAATCCCGACTTACAGAATACATCTAATCCTGACTTACAGTATACATCTAATCCCGACTTACAGTATACATCTAATCCCGACTTACAGAATACATCTAATCCTGACTTACAGTATACATCTAATCCTGACTTACAATACATCTAATCCGACTTACAGTATACATCTAATCCCGACTTACAGTATACATCTAATCCCGACTTACAGTATACATCTAATCCTGACTTACAATATACATCTAATCCCGACTTACAGTATACATCTAATCCTGACTTACAGTATACATCTAATCCCGACTTACAGTATACATCTAATCCCGACTTACAGTATACATCTAATCCCGACTTACAGTATACATCTAATCCCGACTTACAGTATACATCTAATCCCGACTTACAGTATACATCTAATCCCGACTTACAGTATACATCTAATCCTGACTTACAGTATACATCTAATCCCGACTTACAGTATACATCTAATCCCGACTTACAGTATACATCTAATCCCGACTTACAGTATACATCTAATCCTGACTTACAGTATACATCTAATCCTGACTTACAGTATACATCTAATCCCGACTTACAGTATACATCTAATCCCGACTTACAGTATACATCTAATCCCGACTTACAGTATACATCTAATCCCGACTTACAGTATACATCTAATCCCGACTTACAGTATACATCTAACCACATTAATCCAGACTTACAGTATACATCTAATCCTGACTTACAGTATACATCTAATCCCGACTTACAGTATACATCTAATCCGACTTACAGTATACATCTAATCCGACTTACAGTATACATCTAATCCCGACTTACAGTATACATCTAATCCTGACTTACAGTATACATCTAATCCCGACTTACAGTATACATCTAATCCCGACTTACAGTATACATCTAATCCCGACTTACAGTATACATCTAATCCCGACTTACAGTATACATCTAATCCCGACTTACAGTATACATCTAATCCTGACTTACAGTATACATCTAATCCCGACTTACAGTATACATCTAATCCCGACTTACAGTATACATCTAATCCCGACTTACAGTATACATCTAATCCCGACTTACAGTATACATCTAATCCCGACTTACAGTATACATCTAATCCCGACTTACAGTATACATCTAATCCCGACTTACATATACATCTAATCCCGACTTACAGTATACATCTAATCCCGACTTACAGTATACATCTAATCCCGACTTAAGAGTATACATCTAATCCCGACTTAAGAGTATACATCTAATCCCGACTTAAGAGTATACATCTATCCCGACTTACAATATACATCTATCCTGACTTACAATATACATCTAATCCCGACTTACAGTATACATCTAATCCCGACTTAAGAGTATACATCTAATCCCGACTTAAGAGTATACATCTAATCCCGACTTAAGAGTATACATCTAATCCCGACTTACAGTATACATCTAATCCCGACTTACAGTATACATCTAATCCCGACTTAAAGTATACATCTAATCCCGACTTAAGAGTATACATCTAATCCCGACTTAAGAGTATACATCTAATCCCGACTTACAGTATACATCTAACCACATATAATCCAGACTTACAGTATAATTCTAATCCTGACTTACAGTATACATCTAATCCCGACTTACAGTATACATCTAATCCTGACTTACAGTATACATCTAATCCCGACATATATTACACATCTAACCCCGACTTACAATATACATCTATCCACATCTAATCCCGACATACAGTATACATCTAATCCCGACTGACAGTATACATATAATCCTGACTTACAATATACATATAATCCCGACTTACAGTATACATCTAATCCTGACTTACAATATACATCTAATCCCGACTTAAGAGTATACATCTAATCCCGACTTACAGTATACATCTAATCCCGACTTAAGAGTATACATCTAATCCCGACTTAAGAGTATACATCTAATCCCGACTTACAGTATACATCTAATCCCGACTTAAGAGTATACATCTAATCCCGACTTAAGAGTATACATCTAATCCCGACTTAAGAGTATACATCTAATCCCGACTTAAGAGTATACATCTAATCCCGACTTAAGAGTATACATCTAATCCCGACTGACAGTATACATCTAATCCCGACTTAAGAGTATACATCTAATCCCGACTGACAGTATACATCTAATCCCGACTTACAATATACATCTAATCCCGACTTAAGAGTATACATCTAATCCTGACTTAAGAGTATACATCTAATCCCGACTTACGAGTATACATCTAATCCCGACTTACAATATACATCTATCCTGACTTACAATATACATCTAATCCCGACTTACAATATACATCTATCCTGACTTACAGTATACATCTAATCCCGACTTACAATATACATCTATCCTGACTTACAATATACATCTATCCTGACTTACAATATACATCTAATCCCGACTTACAGTATACATCTAATCCCGTCTTACAGTATACATCTAATCCTGACTTACAGTATACATCTAATCCCGTCTTACAGTATACATCTAATCCTGACTTACAGTATACATCTAATCCTGACTTACAGTATACATCTAATCCCGACTTACAATATACATCTAATCCCGACTGACAGTATACATCTAATCCCGACTTACAATATACATCTAATCCCGACTGACAGTATACATATAATCCTGACTTACAATATACATCTAATCCTGACTTACAGTATACATCTAATCCCGACTTACAATATACATCTATCCTGACTTACAATATACATCTAATCCCGACTTACAGAATACATCTAATCCTGACTTACAGTATACATCTAATCCCGACTTACAGTATACATCTAATCCTGACTTACAGTATACATCTAATCCTGACTTACAGTATACATCTAATCCCGACTTACAGTATACATCTAATCCTGACTTACAGTATACATCTAATCCCGACTTACAGTATACATCTAATCCCGACTTACAGTATACATCTAATCCCGACTTACAGTATACATCTAACCACATATAATCCAGACTTACAGTATACATCTAATCCCGACTTACAGTGTACATCTATCCTAACTTACAATATACATCATCTAATCCCGACTTACAGTATACATCTAACCACATATAATCCTGACTTACAATATACATCTAATCCCGACTTACAGTATACATCTAATCCCGACTTACAGTATACATCTAATCCAGACTTACAGTATACATCTAATCCTGACTTACAGTATACATCTATCCTGACTTACAATATACATCTAATCCTGACTTACAGTATACATCTAATCCCGACTGACAGTATACATATAATCCCGACTTACAGTATACATCTAATCCTGACTTACAGTATACATCTAATCCCGACTTACAGTATACATCTAATCCCGACTTACAGTATACATCTAATCCCGACTTACAGTATACATCTAACCACATATAATCCAGACTTACAGTATACATCTAATCCTGACTTACAGTATACATCTAATCCCGACTTAAGAGTATACATCTAATCCCGACTTACAGTATACATCTACCACATATAATCCAGACTTACAGTATACATCTAATCCCGACTTACAGTATACATCTAATCCCGACTTAAGAGTATACATCTAATCCCGACTTACAATATACATCTATCCTGACTTACAGTATACATCTAATCCCGACTTACAGTATACATCTAATCCTGACTTACAGTATACATCTAATCCCGACTTACAGTATACATCTAATCCCGACTTACAGTATACATCTAACCACATATAATCCAGACTTACAGTATACATCTAATCCTGACTTACAGTATACATCTAATCCCGACTTACAGTATACATCTAATCCTGACTTACAGTATACATCTAATCCCGACATATATTACACATCTAACCCCGACTTACAATATACATCTATCCACATCTAATCCCGACATACAGTATACATCTAATCCCGACTGACAGTATACATATAATCCTGACTTACAATATACATATAATCCCGACTTACAGTATACATATAATCCCGACTTACAGTATACATCTAATCCCGACTGACAGTATACATATAATCCTGACTTACAATATACATATAATCCTGACTTACAATATACATATAATCCCGACTTACAGTATACATCTAATCCCGACTTACAGTATACATCTAACCACATCTAATCCCGACATACAGTATACATCTAATCCTGACTTACAGTATACATCTAATCCCGACTTACATTGTACATCTAATCCCGACTTACAGTATACATCTAATCCCGACTTACAATATACATCTAACCCCGACTTACAATATACATCTAATCCCGACTGACAGTATACATCTAATCCCGACTTACATTATACATCTAATCCCGACTTACAGTATACATCTAATCCTGACTTACAATATACATCTAACCCCGACTTACAATATACATCTAATCCCGACTGACAGTATACATATAATCCTGACTTACAGTATCCTGACATTACTGGTTTCCGGCAATGTAGTACATAACTGACTCTTTATAGATTTTGAAAATTCATACACTGCAATAATTTCAAGTGACTGAATAAATAACATTTTACCTTTCATTCGTAAAAATCTCGAATAAAATCGATTGTTTAGTTTTTGAGAAAAGTCGAAACAATGGAGCACCTCACTCCCAGTAATCCGAAAGACGTCACCAGTTTTCACCTAACTGTGGAAATTGCCTACAGTGCGAGCAAAAGTATGTGTAAACAACAGTCCTTTTTTACAAAACAATATATATAAACAAGGAACACTAAATTTAATAAGGCGTAATGTTTCATTTTCACTCAAAGTTCATTTGTTGGACACAAGTTTATCTATATACTATATCTACAACACTAACATTTAGCTTGACTAGACAAACAACACGGGGCATAAGAAGTCGTCACCCCTCATAATTACTCTGACTGGGTCCTCCGAAGCATGCATCTCCACCCATATCAACTACAAACTGGGTCAACTCTTGCCGCAGTGGTTTAACTCTTTGCACGCTAGCGATGAAAATAGGGAGTCAAATATGTCGTGGAATTTCGTGAACTGGGTCAACTCTTGTCGCATAGAGAGGTTTAACCCTGCATGCTACCGGTGAAAATAGGGAGTCAAATATGTCGTGGAATTTCATGAGAATTGTGTTATAAAGACACAAATTGTAATGAAATTTCACGACATATTCCAGAGTCTTCAGTTAGAAATCAGAAGAACACAGTATAGAATTGTTGTCTTTCTACAATTATTTGATCTATTTATAACCTTTATTTTACCCAGCATGCAAAGAGTTAATGAGGTCTTCGTTTATGTTGTTAATATGATGATTTATGTTAATGTTTCTCACCGTGCGTTCTGCACTAGCTGGCGGCTCTCACAAGTTAACATACGGTATGAAAAATGATGCACGACTGTCCGCGCATTCCATGATCCATCTGGTAAATGTATATCATGCATATGTAAGTAGGGCTATTGTCATAGTGCAACAGCAAAGTTATTTCTACTTTGCTTAATGTAGACATTACACAAAATCTGGAATTCTATGCTCAGTCAATGATTTTACTCAAACAGTGCTCAACTTTGCAAGTTATAGAGTTTCTAAGAATCTCTCTATGTTAATTTGTAATTAAACTTTATTTTAGTTTAAACTTTATTTATTTTTATAGCGATTGCGAAACAAGCTTTAACAACTTATATTAATCACTCTCGTTGGCGCGGATGAAAGCGTAAACGTGGTCATTCGTGTGGGAGGAGACCGGAGTACCCGGAGAAAACCCACCTGCCCACTTTATTTTAAAATTATGCTTTTAGTTTTAATTTCTTATTAAATTATGTAATTAAACGGTTGTTCTCCTTCACTTCTCCCTCCAGAAGATGTAGAGAAGTGGGCATCTTAAGGGAGAAGTGGTAAGATTTAGGGAGAAGTGAGGGAGACTTGAAATTATATACAGGTATGGAGAGGGGCACGCCAACTTATTCTCAACCGTCCATTATAATTCATTTTAAAACGTGCATGCTGATGGTGAAATGCATTTTAGTATATAATCTTCAAAATGTCTTACCGTACATAACCGGCCATAAGTCGATCTCGGCCATATGGTTTCCTATAAGTGTTGTATTGTAATTACATTGTAAAGGACTCAATCTAGGTCAGACGTTTTGGGAGAAGTGAGAAAGCGCGCAGTTGCGTCCTCCAATGGAGTTATTTAATAAATTTCAACAAAATATGGTTAAAATGCACAGTATGACCATTAAATACAACATTATAATAGAAGGAATGCTTTCTAATGGCCAGAAAATTGTAAAAAAACAAAACAACATGTTTTTTAGGGAGAACTGGGAGAATCTCCCAGAGAGCGAAGTCAGGGACCCTATTTCGCCCACATCACACTTTAGAGTGAACTCTGTTGTACATGTTACTTTTGTAATTTACTATAGAAGACAATAGAAGTGGACACTTTGCTGACTAGATACGTTTATTTATTGTCATCCCTGTCTGTATATATTACATGTATTAGTTTAATCATATTTTATTGCAAATCATTATTATATATGTCATGCATAAACAGACATAATACACAATATGAACATGCAAATGGTTTGGGCCACAAGTTTTAACAACATTAGACAACGGCCCGCACCAGGAAGTCAAGATAGTGTTTGAATAAACTAAATAGCTACGATTACATGTATTAAAGTCAGATGGGGGGAATGAACATGACATCCATGGATTTGCAGTCAAACGTGTTAGCAACTGAATCTGTGTGTGTGTGTTTTACGTTTATTTATCGTCGCTACCGGTTGCCCATATGAGCGACGCCTCCTGAAGAGATTAGTCATTTTAGATTTTGGAGGATAGTGCATGATACAGACAGAGACCCACCCATTCCAGAATCTCCTCTGGGTCTTTTACGTGCACAGTGTAAAGCACCGACACGAGACCTCGGTTTAACGTCCCATCTGAAAGACTGTTAATTTTATTAGGGTCAGACAGGGGATCGAACCTGCGATCCCTGGATTACCAGTCCAGTGTGTTACCACTGGACTACAGATCCATCTGTCAATCTAGAGAAAGAGACCATTTTTATATCAGAATCGCCACCATTACTGTAATTGGCACGATGCTCTTCCTACAGAAATGAGACCTTCAAAATGGTAGATTAACTTTTGTTAAATGAGGTATCCCATGAGGGCCTCATGGTAGATTAACTTTTGTTAAATGAGTTATCCCATGAGGGCCTCATGGTAGATTAACTTTTGTTAAATGAGTTATCCCATGAGGGCCTCATGGTAGATTAACTTTTGTTAAATGAGTTATCTCGTAAAATAAAATTCTTTATTATTATTATTAGTCGAAGTCTCCTGACATAATATAGATTATCATTTCATAAAAACATTGATTATAAAATTGGCATTAAACTGGTGGATTGCTACTTTGTATTTGTCAAACTTAATTCAGTTCATTGGGCAGTGTAATAATATTATGAAACAAATCTTTACATCAACGTCTTTGATTGACTGGTGCAGGCCATTTTCTAATGTTGTTAAAACTTGTGGCCCAAACCATTTGTATTATCATGCTAATGCTATGTTCTTGTCCTTATGCTTTGTATATCATAATTATCATGCTGAATGCAATAAAATATGATTAAATTATAGCTGATTGACAAATCATATTGGAAATTTGGTAGCGGTAATTGTATCGTATGTGAGAATTTCATCATCATCATCATCATCATCATCAGTGATCACAGCACTCCTCACAGAGTATAATCGCAATGTGTATGTTCCTTTGAAAGGATTTAGATATATATGGATACTATTTATACTGTTAATCCATTCAACACCAAGTACCGTAGCTGACAATCACTGGTGTATGATGTTTATAGATCAATAAATTAATTTGAACCAGTTTATTAATGGGTAGTTTTGTCTAAAAATAGTAACATTACTGAGACAGCTCATCTGGATCTACGCTTTTTGTAAGTCTATTTGAGATCCATTCACTGCCACACACAAAGCTGGAGATGGTGCAGCGTAGATAGGCAATCCCAGGAGTCTCAAGGAGCTATGACTATGCAACACCACCCTGGCAGCCACCTGGGATCCATTCACTGTCACACACAAAGCTGGAGATGGTGCAGCGTAGATAGGCAATCCCAGGAGTCTCAAGGAGCTATGACTATGCAACACCACCCTGGCAGCCACCTGGGATCCATTCACTGTCACACACAAAGCTGGAGATGGTGCAGCGTAGATAAGGCAAGGGTGATATTCTCAACTACCGCAGATCCAGCAACGTCTCGAGGATTTCCCCAGCCATAAAAGATGTCACGGCTACGTCAACACCTCCTGCACCAACCCCCTATTCAATGCTTCTCGCTTCACATGTCATGATCCTTTCAGATTTCCTGGGGAAAGCCTGGCAGTGACCAACACTGCAGGCAGGGTTGGTAGGTTTTTGCCGAAGGCGGTAAAAACTGCTTTTTTTTTCTTTATGTCAATGAGGTTGGTTTGGATCATTATCAAATGATTTATAGAGCATAGTCATGATTATAATCAGCTGATTATAAATGTAAATTTGCTCTCATTATAACAATTTACATGTACATGTATTATGTTAGTAATCTTAAAATATAGGATGAACATGTAGTCTAGATCTTGTGTATTACTTAACCCATTTCATTCTGGCTGATCAGGTTCTATGCTGTTTGCTATTCAGATTATCTTGCTAAGACACTTGGCTATGTAGCAAACAACATAGATCCTGATCAGCATGCAGCGTTACGCTGCGGCTGATCTGGATCTATGTTGTTTGCAAAAGCCTTTAAATGTATCCAGAATGAAATGGGTTAATTCAATGCAGGCAGAATGGGAAATATAGATAAAGGTACACCCCCACATTCCACCCTTCATAACAACTAGCAGTCTACTATTATACTGTTATATGTATTAGCTGCATATTGACTTCAATGACGTGCACATAATTATCATCAGACAGTTTGTCAACAGTGCTAGTGGAATATACCAATTAAGGTTGTTAAACAAACACTACAACAACAACAACAACAACAACAAAACAACAACATTTATTCAACATTAAGCAAAATTACAGTGCTTCTAGTCTATTATAAATAGGTATATAAATATAACATGTAATGTAATGACAACATGAAACATGAGTCCAAAGTGAAGATTATCATAATTATCATTTTTTTTTTTTTTAAAGAGAAGCTTAGTTTGTTTTAGTATTCATTAGTATTATAGTTCAAGGAATATTATTGATTTGATCTAACTCTTTTCGGACTTTACTGGCAAAATATATGTATTTTGATAAGTTTTAGATTTCCTTTTTATTTCTTGACATCATAAGTTTATCAAATTTATTTAAAGTTGGCCAACTGCAATAATACGGCTTTATGTATTTTTTTCGCAAAGCTGTTTAAACTTATTATATTTATCAACTGTACCAGTAAAGTGATCTATTTCCAGAATTTTAAACAAGTTCACCATGTCGTTTGGAATTTATGACCATTTTCATAATATTATACCATCTTCAAAATGGTGGCGAAAAAGAATAAAAGCCCATATGACAAAAATCAATAAATTTATTATCTGTTTCATTCATAGTGAATGTCTTTGGCATTAAATTATCTCCATACATTTGCTGTATGAATATTAAGAAAGATATATGGTATATTTTTTGACATGAGTGAAATACAACAGAAAGTTGTACCCTACCCCCCTCGGAAAATGACCATTTTTGAAAACATATTTTTGATATTGCCCATGATCAGGAGATCATATCATAAAAAGTATATACATTTCATATCTATTGTATACATACAAATTATCTGTATTATACTGAGAAACAAATATATAAAATATGCCCATCTTTACCATTCGGTATTTTGGCAATGTTGAGGTTTTTGAAGTGAGGGGTATAAAGAGGTTCAGAAATTACGCCGAAAATGAATTATTATGCTAAATATCCCAATTTTTGTCATCAGAGTTATCTTTATGACATTTTTTTATGCTTAGTTATCTATAGATTATTCTTGAACATGTAAGCAAGAAAATATAACTTATACATCATTAAATAGGTGAAATATACCTAAATAGCTTACCCTACCCCCTCGGAAAACGACCATTTTTGAAAAAATAAATATCATATTGTCGATTATTGAGAGATCATATCACAAAAAGTATATACATTGCATATCTAATGTATACATACCAATTATCTGTATTATACTGGGAAACACATATATAAAATATATAAAAATCCTTACCGTTTAATATCTTGGCAATGTTGAGGGTTTTGAAGTGAGGGATTATAAAGCAGTTCAGAAATTACGCCGAAAATGAAAATGCATTATTGTGCTAAATATCCCAATTTCTGTCATCAGTGTCATCTTTATAACATTCTTTTATACTATGTTATCTATAGATTATGATTATCTTGAACGAATAAACAGGAAAATATAACTTGTACATGATTAATAGGCGACATATACCTAAATAGTTTACCATACCCCCCTCGGAAAATGATATTTCGCGAACTATTCGTCACACGAAAATATCCACTTCTACAGTAATCATTTATTCCTAAAATATTCCACAAGTTTGGGAATAACAGTCTCTAAAGTTCTCTTTGTGTTAGTAACACGTGGTTGCCCTTCACTGTTTTTGCCAATAAATGTGTTCAGAAGTCCATCCTCTCCATCACGGTTGTAAATAACGCGCAGATGGTGTAGATTTAGTCCAGATCCAGCAATGTTCTCTGCCGTGGCATTTTAATTATTGACCCTAACCGGTCCTCCAATGTTGTCAATCATAGCTGAAATAATCAGAAAAATGAGTTATATATTTTGACCACAGCGACCAGACACCATCCCATTCGCATCCATGTATATTTATTCAGGTGTGAAAGGCCCGGAGTATGTGCCCAGCTGTAGCGGTTACGACTGTACCCTTAGGCAATGCACTTAAATTCTACATTGCCTCTTCTCTTTCCCTCATGGCGATGGATTCCATCAGGAATGAGGTCTCGAGAGTGATTTAACTATTGTTGTAAGAACTTGTTTCGCAATAAAGTTAAAATAAATGTGCATAAACATGTAATCTGTCATGAATCTTCATAGTAAAGTATCGGACCCCATGGTTAGTTTAAAAGAAGTTATTACAACTTTAGATTAATCACTGTGTCTTGGCTAGGGTGGTTCTGGCGGGCCGGGCTCAAACCAGGAATGACGTACAGTTACTTTTCCCCAGTGCGGTATTTACCTAATCATCTGAGGTTAATGCCGGAATGACTACAATATAACAGTTCAAGGTTCAATGTCGGTGTACTTTTCATTTCTGAGTGAATAAATTACAAGTATATATATACAACACAAATAACTCACCACTTCCAACTTTTGTGTTGACTGCAAAGCACGGCATCCCTTTAGTCTTCAATCTGTGTGTTTTGCCATATGTGACACGATTCACATAACCACAGTCAATGTTTTGACACTGCACATAGAGATAGCCACTAAGACCTATCTTTTTCTCACCAATTACGTTGTATATCGTGAGTGGTACAGGTCCTAGTTTGCACTGCTGACTAGGGGTGTCACGATATCAGCAACCCATATCGCGATATATTGTGATATTTTATCAATCGCGATATATTGCCTATTCATTTTTCATGCATTGTGATTATATTTTTTTCTATAAGATGACATGGATTACATTAATATACACATTTCAAGACACTATCCCATTCAACAGTATTTATTAACTTGAAAAACAACAAAACACTGAATAGAATAACAACTTAAATCGACTAGAAAATGTTTCAGAGAACGGTGAATATATAAGCACCGGTTGAAGCGATTGAGTTTGAATTGAGTATGAAAAAGCAGATCCCCTGCATATAACCATATATTCATAAATTTTGGTCGGAAAAATTTGGTGAAGTATACGACTGGGTATCTATTTACAGATTCATAAACAATATACAAGACAAAAAGGTAAAACAGTTCAGATTTAAACTACTGAATATAATCTTTCCGTATAAGATACTGAGATACAAGTGGAAAATGGTAGCTTCCCCTAACTGCTCTGTTTGTGATGTACCGGAATCATATGAACATGTATTTATCACATGCCCTACTGTAAACGATCCATGGAAGCATCTAATAGAAGCGATGCGACATATCGGAATAAATTCCAACTTACGAATGCTTAGAAATATTGTAATAGGATACAAAATATCGCAACCGGACTATTTTTATATCAATGTCATACTTGCTACTTTTGGTTTTAGTTTATACAAAGCCTATTTCTTGAGTCAGAGTAGAACTGAAACGGTTAATATATACGCCTTGTTTAAGTATGAGTTTTACATTCTACACAAATACTTGTCGGACACTAACGCAAAAATTAAATGGATATCATGCTTAAAACGATTATTTTTTACAACATTAATTGTGTACATTTTATTATATAGTTTAGTTATGTAGTGAGGTATATTATATAATTGTTAATCTGTAATATGCATGTATAATGTGAAGGAAAAAAATAAACAAAGTCTGGCTTCACCAAAAAAAAAAAAAATATCGCTCAATATCGGTATTCAATATTAATATCGCGATATTTTATCGCGGATCGTAATATCGCGATATACCGGTATATCGTGACACCCCTACTGCTGACAGAACTGTAAGTTTTCGAGAAGAACCTGCAATTCAACTATCCTGCGACCAAAACGCCAGCTGTTTCTGTCAACAAATGCCCCGACATCTGGGTGTGCAAACTTATCACACGAGTTCCGACAGTCTACACCATCACACATTCGGCCGGATGCATAGTTATGTTCGATTACTATATTCCGATTCGAATATCTGTGTTTTTGTTGTTTACTTTTCACTTTTTTAAAATAGCGACCACGTCTGTCCCTAACACCATCCGCCATTTTGTTTAAAGCATCACGTGAGTGCACGTGGTTTTGTTACTATATTTAGTAAAATAGTCATTATCGTAAACGGCCGAAAGCGCGTTCGTAATGTCTACGAACACTGGCGATATTTGTCGATTATTGACGATGTTTCACGAATCCATTGGGGATCTACTACCTTAAAAGAAAGTGATACTCATTTTCGATTGTTCTTAAGTTACAAAATTTGCATATTCTCTCATTTCGTGGTACATTAAGATACCTTCCTCTTTCAATTTCTAAATTATGTGATGAAAGTCTAAATCTGCTCAGGGCTATACTAAATTTTTTGTCCGTACTATTATCAAGGTGTGTTTCTAAATTAAATGTATGTTTGAATCTACAGTATGTTGATAGTCTCCTTGAGTTGTTTATGTCTGCGTACCAAGTTTGGTGATATTGGTCAAAGATTCTTTGTTTTATAATATGCAGTTTAATTTCATACGTTTGTTGGTGAAGCCATAGATTAGACATTCCCAGATTTTCCAAAATCGATTTTATTTGGTATGCCCAATTAGAACCATTATTATTTGCGTCGTTTTTTAGCATTATATAAATTCGTTTAATGAGTGCATTATCATTCATGTTTAAAATTTTAATCCAATATCTTATCATATATACTTGTCTATTTATTTTCAAAGGGACTCTTCCAAGATCGCCATATAAACCACTTAAATTTGTGGATTTATTTACAATAAGAAGTTTTCTGCAAAACTTTGTATGAATTAATTCTATATCTTTTCCTGGGTTTAACCCCCAAATTTCCGAACAGTAATTTAGGACAGATGCAACAAGAGTATCAAACAATTTCGATTTCTCAAATGTCCTAAATTCATATTGATTAAAAATAGAAAAAAGTCGGTACATGGCCTTTGATGCATGTTCAGCTATGCATTTTTGCGTTCGGTGCCAATTGCCATTTTTAAAGAAGTATATACCTAGGTATTTAAAAGAGGAGACAATTTCAATTTGTTGATTGTAGAGATAAAAATTGTGAGTAGTATGTCTTCCTCTCTCGAATATCATAACCTTCGTTTTATTAGTATTGATTTTCAGACCAAATGTATTACAATAAATTTCTACTTCATTCAACATAGATTGCAATGATGTCGCTGATGTAGAGAACAGTACTTGATTGTCTGCATACAAAACAATAAAAAGCTGTAGTTCATCTAATGAAAATATTCCATTTAAATTTGAGTTTATATTATTCATTATGTCATTCACGAACATCATGAATAAAAGACTTGAGCTCGGATCACCTTGTTTCACGCCGAGATGTGAATCAATGCAGCTGGAATGAATTTTTCCATTATGTTTTATGGCAGATCGTACAGTACTATACATTGTTCAGCAAGTAATTTTTGCCATAAAAACGCACGATTTATTTTGTCAAAACATTTTTCGTAGTTGATAAACACAGAATAGAGTTTTTGACCTGTGTGTATTACTTTGGATATTATAGAGTGTAGTATAAACACACAATCGACCGTGCTTTTGCCCTTTTGGAAACCAAATTGAAAGTCTGATAATTTTTCGTACTTTTCTGACCATACTGTTAGTCTATTAAAGGGGGGGACTTACAATAAACAGCATAGCTCTAAATTTGAAAATTCCACTCACTGTATGCTCTTTGGGATGTTAGTAACGATATCTGAAAAATCTGTGGTGATTAAAAATACAGAAATGACAAAAAAACGTCTTTTATCAGCCCCTTTCATATGGTAATGAAGGTGACATGCTGGCGGCCATTTTTCATGAATAGTGGTGTTTTCTCCTCCAAAATAGGAGAGCAGTGACGTCATGAATGCAATGCCTCCTCTGGCCTAATCAGCTGATTCAATGGATTCACCACAAAGTTCCAGTTCGACAGGATCTGTCTATGAGTTTTCAGAGACTGACTTTGACTCCTCTAATTCTGATGATGATGTAGGCCTAGCAGCACCACGTGGTTATGCATTCGAACCGGAGTGGACTCCAGAATAGCTTGCCGAACGGGAGCTCCGACGGCAGCAACTTGAGCATGTTGAAACAATGGATCACCCAGTCAAGCCCCCCGTGGATGATGATGGACACGAGGACAGGACCCGGATTCCGGTTGACCAGTGGTGTCAGTGTCAAAATTGTTAAGTGATGCCGACGAACATGGAGTGTGACTGCTGCCATGATGTCACCATGGTCATGACAAAGATGGAACAAGGAGATGGCGAAATTGGGTGCATCACCGCGCATCCGGATTTCGATGCTGTGTGCTTGAACAATGCCGTCCTCTTGAGTATCATGGCAAGATTGCACTACGCATACATCGAACGATTGGAGAGCAGGAATCAAACAAACAAGTAGGCCCTTATTTTATAGCTATTTTATGTTATTTATCTGGCACTGTGTCTGGTCTCATCGTGCTCATTTTCTGGGACATGTGGGACTGGGCGTGTCATTTTAATGAGGTCACTGCAACCCATTTCCTTTGAGCATTTTCATTGGCCAGTTCTTCAGTCACATGACCACTGTCACATGACAGTAGTGTTTATTTACATTCTGCTGAGAACACGTGGAGCTTGAATAAAAGTGAATACAATGATATAATTATTAATTGAAGTGTATTTTATCAGACACATTTATAGTTACAAGAATCATTCATACCTAAATCAATAAACAAACATGACCTCATTAGGCCATAGGCTATGATCATAATATACCCTGGTAGTAACCATGGTAACGTTAGCTTCATGATTAGGGGCCTAGCATGCCTAACCAACCAGGCCTCGATCCTAGTCATGCAAGTAGCCCTAGGCCAGGGGCCTACTGAAGATTCAACAATGTTGGGGGGAACCATGCCAGTATTAGCACCCGGACAATTAAAATCCACACCCGAACGATTGGCACCCAGGGCCCGTTAGTGAAAGAAATGCCCAGTCCCAAAAGAAATGATGTCCAGTATATACTACACTGGGGACTGGACATTTCTTTCAGGACTGGGCATTTCTTTCACTAACAGGCCCTCAATGTTATAAGTTACAACAGACAATTTTCCTTATTTTTCAGATGTTACAGGTTTACTGCCTACAAACAGTTCATCTTTTGGATACATGGTTTCCTTGGAAAGAAAGTACGCAGAGTAATCCCAAGTTGTGCAGTTGCCAAGATACGAAAGAAATTTCCTTCAGAAACCGGGGAGTATGTTGGCTTTCTTGAAGCAGTAGTTGTGGATCAGGTTGATGAGGACTAAATTAAATATACAGTAGGTGGACATGCCGGGGATACCCAAGACACTTCCTAGTTCCTTCAGCTCAGAACATTCAACATTGACTGGTCATCCAACTGTCGGACTTGTGGGACTGACAGAATAAACATTGTCGTCCAATTCAGGTTTCCCCTTTTGGGCCTACAAAAATATATATGTACAAATCTTATTCCTTCATCAAATCTAACAAAACAAATTCTATACCAATTTTTTGGCAGTTGAATTAATCTGAAAGAATTTTGACATGAATGGGTCAAGAAATAAAAATTATGTTTCTAGGCCTTATGACTTCCATTAAAATTTTCCAAAAATGCCACAATTGATTTTCCACTTATACATGTAACATCATTGACATGTATTTTTGTGTGATTTTCATGAAACTTTTTAATGGAAGTTACATATTTACAGAAACTTGTTTGTATTCCTCGACTGATTTCTAAACGGTAAAAATTTCATAGCGTGGGCCATCCATTTAGTAGTTATAGTCATACACTGCAAAATTCGGATTCTCGGACCCCCCTCCCCTCAAAAAAGGTAAACATGTAGTCAAATGTACAGGCTATGCAAATGACCCCGAATTTGTCAGACCCTCGCCCCCTCAACGGTGGGCGGACATTTCGCACCCGGAAATTGTCCTGGTGTGAAATGTACGGGTGCGAATCATAATTTTTGTTTACATTTTCACCTATAAACTATCTACCATGTCATAAACTTTAGATAATAACCACAAAACATCCCTTATTTTGATGAAATAAAACAAAAACACTCCACTTCTATTTTCCCCTACCGATTCAGTCAGTGGTCAGTGGTCAGTGTTATAGTATGTGCCAACAAATTGCATAGCGCCACAGAGCAGAAGTACCAACAAGGTCAAGGTCAGTCAAGAAATTTGTGCTTGTTGCATCAGTGACGTCATTGACGAGGGATATTCAAAAGAAAATGGCTACCTTCATTACCATATGAAAGAGGCTGATAAAAGTCGTTTTTTTGTCATTTCTGTATTTTTAATCACCACAGATTTTTCAGATATCGTTACTAACATCCCAAAGAGCATACAGTGAGTGGAATTTTCAAATTTAGAGCTATGCTGTTTATTGTAAGTCCCCCCCTTTAAGAAGAATTTGTGAATATACTTTGGCTAGTATATTATTTAAAGTAATGCCTCGATAATTCTGTGCTTCTTTTGGGTCACCGCCTTTAAATATAGGTATAATATACCCCATACCCCAACTTTCTGGATATTCACCGGTATTAAATATGCTGTTAAAAAGAGATACTAGGTGAGTTGAAATAGTGCTATAAGATGCTTTAATAATTTCAGCCGGTAATTCGCCGGGTCCCGAAGCTTTACAGCTATTTTGTTTATACACTGCTTTATGTATTTCAAATACTAATAGGGCTTCATAGTTCATTTTTATGACTTCACCCAGCTAGGATTCTTTTGGATTGGTTCTGTAACAATAGCTGGTAATAGCCTGTTACACAAACATGAATAGGACTTCATTTTTATGATTAAATATGATTCACCTACCGTATTTAGCTATGTATAACGCGCACTTTTATTACTGAAATCCTTGAGGAATTTGTCTAGTGCGCATTGTAAACGACTATTATGAAGCGACACCAACTGGACTTACCGACGCAGAAGTGCAATGACTGTTCGACGACGAAGATAGCGACAACGAGTTTGAGGGATTTGGTCCAGAAGACATCCGTCAATGAGATAGTCGGCTGCCAGTATCCCTTTCTGGGTTTCCAACAGTCCTTTTCAGGACTAACCAAACATTTCGTAAGAAATCTCTCATATTGTCATTTATGCTACATTTTCGTAGAACCGTATACCGCTGCACATAGGCCCGCTTGTGGCAATCGCAAGGTCGGAACGCAGTACGGCGTTGGGTTTTTATCAAAACCATGCACTTCCGGACGTAAGCCTGCACGATTTTTGTTTTTGTACAGGAATACAAAAAATGATGGAGTATGATTGTATTTCAGAACCATGTACAACGTAGGCCTCCACGATTTCTTCTTTTTTTTATCAAAATGTATAAACCATAGAGGGTGATTATATCGTATCTTGAGAAATTTTGGCTTGGGAAAATGATATTTTATGGTGCGCGGTATACACCAGAACTAAGTTTTTTTCGTGCCAAATAGTGGGTGCGCGTTATACATGGTAGCGCGTTATACATAGCTAAATATGGTAGGATATCTATAAAACTCTATCATCTGATCATATCCAGTTATCAGTCTTTCAGATGGGACTTTAAACCGAGGTCTCGTGTCGCTGCTTTACACCGTGCACATAAAAGAACCTGAGGAGACTCTGGAATGGGTCTCTGTCTGTATCATTGCACTATCCTCCAAAAATCTAAAATGACTAATCTCTTCAGGAGGCGTCGCTCATATGGGCAACCGGTAACGACGATAAATAAATGCAAAACACACACACACTCCAGTTATCAGTTCTCTCTAAGATTTCTATAATTGCACATGTTTATTCTAATATATTGTGACTAGGGATGTCAACGAATATTCGAATATTCGCTCGGACGTCCGAATATCCGAATACTATTCCAGTATTCGGGAAAAATATTATATTTGCAAAAATGAAATAAACTCATAAATCACATACTTTATTTTCCTCTGAAACAATCATAACACCTACCAATACAAAAGAAATCGCTCCAGGATGTGTGAATAAATTACATTATGGTTGCATCCATGGCAGGTGTTAATAGACACACATACCTGTCAAGTCTCACGCTTTTGGCGTGAGACTCACGCTTTAGACCTCAAATCACACTCTCACGCGTATCTTTAATATTGTCACGCTTTTTCTAAAAAAATGATTTACCTACACTAATATCCGTGCTATTTTAAAATCGCAAGACATTAGGTTTCCCAAATTGCTATTTTTAGAATGTCTCAAGGCTATATTTGAAACTGATTGTCGCGCTGTACAATCGTAACTACTCAGAACCGATGTCAGAACTCTCCGTGCGTTAATAATCACTTATGATTGGCTCCCGAAAACTAACGAAGGCCGAATGTAATGTTTACATTTGTTAACGGTGTAGACGCTCTTTTTGTTAACCATGGCTTCAGAATCACAGAGTCCTGTCAAAAAAAGACGAAGAAACTAGCCGGTGCCGCTATATACAAATCTAGATTTGATTCTAAGTGGACACTTTAATTGCTTCTCAAAGCTCGGCAAATGACGTTTACTGTACGGTTTGTTCTTAGCAATGTGGATAAATGGTCTTGCTCAATGAAAAATTGGCAAGTCATACCCGGGTTTGAATTTGTGCCGAAATTGTATCAGCCTGATACTAGACCACGCTGATTTTGCTCAAGCTGGTGACACATGCTTGCAAATTACATCGGAGTTTTATTATAAATTGACAACCAAGACAGGTTTGCGCCTGACTTGTAAGTCAATTTAATAAAAAATATAAGATTCAAATACAAAAAGTTATTTGCAAGCTTTCTTTACCATAAAATGCTATTGCTTGATCAGGTTTTCTTGGTGAAAAGTGTCCTTCATTAGATGCCAAAGTAGCATTTCATGTAAGCCATTTGACACCAAATATGACGAAAATGAGCCATAGAGTGTATCCAGCTTCCCCCAGACCCCCTGAGGGGCAGCCGCCCCCTGAGGGGCAGGGGCAGCCGCCCCTTCGAACCCCATATCTCACTCCGACACTCGATGCACCCTTGACAGCTCTGGACACATCATGTAATCGGATAAGCACAGTAGGTGTTAAGGTAGGAAGTGTTTAATTATGATGTCAAAACTGTTTAGACAGAGAATGACATATTACAGACTCTTTGCAACAACATCTACCCACATGTACCTGTATCATACAATTTTAAATAACGTGTGGTTTTATTTGTGAAAACACCCATGAATGTAAATCCTATTCAACCACTTTTCTTTATACTAATATCTTCTTCTCGTGCTCCGATTTTATATTTCACGTTCTTGAACTTTCTTTAAATATTCCTTTAAATATTAACCATTTACCTTTTAACATCCAAAACTATATTGACTCACTAATACAATAACTCCTGAAATTCTTTAGCATACACCTAGAATAGATTTCACGTATTTTCATTGTTATATACCTATATTATTCTCCTGCCTATTGTCTATCAATCAATTGATAGGGAAAAGAACTATGCATGTTTTTTCTTTCGTTCTAGTCCCTTTCAGTATACTGCAGTTAAATTATATGTAAAATGTTAGAATAAACAATGTTTAAACCAATGTACAGTGCCCGATAACAATAACTGAATGAGTCGTCGTCAAATTTGCATGGCCTTACAGGATGGCGTTTACGCAAACATGGCTGAATCTACTCACTGGTGAACATCTACAACCACACAGAGCTGCAGTCTTGAAGCGATTTAATCAAGCCATTCTACACTGTCACTTTGTTGCTTATTTGCTACATCCGCTTTACAAAGGGAATAACTCCAGAGCAGCATGAGAAAGCTTGTGAATGGCTAAGTGAGAGAGATCCTGAGTGTGTTGCTGCTGCTATAGCTTTTGAAACACAATCGCAGCCATACTCTACCTCCTAGTTCCATCAACAACTCTTCATCCAGCTGTCTGGTGGCGTGCACTGAGAAGGACAGTAATTCCTGCAAGCTTCATAGATCTTCTGATCAACTTACACGGTGCTTTGTGCTTCATCAGCTTCCATTAATATAAGTTCGCAATCGTTGTAAAATAAATAAAGTTTTAAAAAATCAGCTTCCATTGAGAGGGTGTTTAGTAGTTTTAGTTTGGTACACAGTAAACTCAGAAACCGACTTGGTATTCAGACTGCAGCTAAGCTTGTGTTTTGTTATAGGATGTTAGAAGGTAACCATGAGTTGGATTATTGAAAGATGTTTATGTTGCCAATCAATAATAAACTATTAACCATAATATCGTTTTATTATTGAATGAAAAATATAATAAATATTTACTAATATTTATTAAATTAAGTTTTTGTTGGTAAAAACCGACAAAAACCCATGCTCTAGTTTTTGCCGACAAAAACCCAACCCTGACTCCAGGAACGTAGAGTACAGGCGAAGGTGACGATGATGTACCGGCTAGTTGATGTCTCCATCACATACCACAGACCAATCAGTTCTGTTAAGAGGCCATGCACTCATCTACCTTGTACCCTTTGCTATGACTCTGTGTTACCAGAGATCCTTCTTTCCAACCAACTTTGGAACAGTCAATAGTAAGCTGCACGAACATTGACAGAAGTGCCACCTTTAGATAGACTCGTACTAGACATTTTTAATTGCACAGTATAAATATATTTTAGACACAACACTATCGATCAGGCCACGTATGTAGTGCAGGGTTCATTCTAGGTCAGAATTTTTGGGAGAAGTGAGAAAGCGCGTGATCGCTTCCTTAAATGGTGTTCTTTAATATACTTCTGCAAAATAGGGTTAAAATGCACAGTACAACCATTAAATACAACATTTGAATAGAAGTAGTGTTTTATAATGGGCCAGTGTATCTTACTGGACAAATTTTGGTTGAAAATCATAAAAACCAAAAAATATTTTTTTTTTAGGGAGAAGTGGGGCCCCCAGAGGGCGAAGTCAGGGTCCCTAGGGCGACAATTTCGCCTACATCGCCCTCTAGAATGATCCCTGGTAGTGTCATTGAGCAAGGCACCTCACACACATTGCTTAGTACTGGTTAACTGTTTACGTTGGCTAAGCCTGCCAAGGAAAACATGTCTAGGTCCATGTAAGAGGTTATACATTAATGGACATACATACATAGATCTAACAAGGATACACCAATAGGTGCCATGGACATTCAATGTGAGAAGGAGATAAGGACACTACATCCCCGGGAGGGGTTTGACATTAGTGGAAGATAGATAGCCTACATATCCCCAGTGACACTAATATCGGTGAATACTAATGAGCGGTGATATCAGAATTAATCCAAATGAATCGCACATGTTCATTTTGTGCTTACTATTGACAATTTCCGTCGGATTTCTGCAACGGTCCATAGCAAAAACCTCATTTTTACAGGTAAATTTAGCGTAATTTATTCAAAACTTGTTTTTTCCTCTTACACTCGTAAGTTTTGGTTCATGTAGTCAATATTTAGGTGAATTTCAATGAATTTGTTATCTATCGTCTGCATTTGACATTTGTAAGGTGTCTGCTACTCATGTGACGTCACATGATTGCCATATATGGCATGTATTGCTACTGGTATAAACTTGTGAGGCGAAATTTACATTATCACCGGTCATTGGTATCACCGCGTAAATAACCGCGTAAATAAAAGATGGAAGCATGTGCTTGTTGCTTTCACTTTGTTTTTGATTCAGTTATGATTTATTTTTTACTAACTAATATTGCATACAATAAAATAAAAATGATTATGCTTAATGAGAGTGAACATTATTTGCACAGCCTTGTTTTGGAACACAAATACACAGGTTATTGCTATGTCACCGGTTACCGGTATACCCAGGATAACTGTTAGTGGCAGTGCAGTGACAAGAGTATCAAACTCCGGTTCCTTGATTCCAATCTCAACGCTCTACCACTGCACCATCCATGGATGCAACACATATTATACAGTCAATTCAGGTATTAGGTGTAGCATCATGCACCGGTCATGACAGCAAAATAAAATTATGTCAAATTATGACACTTGAACAGTTGAAGTCTTGATTCACTGGACATGACAAGTGTTTACAAATGTTGACAGAAAATATAAATTTAGAGTGACGTGTTGATTTACATTGGCACACAACGAAAAATGTTATAAATACGTAAAATATAGACACACCGCGCATATTATATGAATCAATTGTTACCTTAAACATGAAACAACTATCGACAAATAAACCCACTATTTTGCTTGCCACCTAAACACGATTGTGGGAACAAATCCAAGGCATTCCGAATATTTAGCAAGTAGCTTTCGTAGCCATTTGATCGCATAATTAAAACTAAAACGCAATTCCATATACTTGTCTTGACTACTTAAGCAATTAAATATTACAAGTTAGAGATGTTAAATTTTTCGTAATTCACAGAGTAATGGTTATAACATGGAATTCGCAACTTCGGACAGTGAGCTATCAACTTAAGTCTTAATGTCAATGGTATCGGATGATATGGGCTGATAAGTTGGTAAGTTTCCATTTCAGTAAGTACAAGACGTTCATAGGCCGCGAAATAAATATTTCTAGATAAAACCACGTTTGAACTACCAATAGAGGCATAATTCATGTGTTGCTAAGGTATGTACATATATTTAGTTTATCCAAGTTTGTTTATTTACAAAATGAATTTGTAATAATCGGGATACTGCAACTACTGAACTAGTTAGAACTTAGATAGGTTGCATAGATTTAGCATATTGTATATAACCTATCTGTCAATGTGCAAACACCAATGTCGTAGAACATTTTGTGTTGGACCAACTTCGATTGCTAGTGAATAGAAATCGTGTTGTGCTCAGAGTAACCCAAGCCGCCCAACATCTGACCATAACCACTTGATCTTCCATTACGGTGATTACCTGTAGGCGAACACTCAACAGTGTCACTATAAAAGCTAGCTCTATATCGAGGCAGTTAAAGTCTCCCGATATACCACTACATTCCTCCCCTCATCATATTTAAAAGCAAAATAAATCCAGGCATCAACCGTTCACAGGGCTCGACAATTTAATTTCAAAATGACTTGTCTGAGGCAAGTGACACTGGCAAAATTGACTTGTTGTAATGTCTATTTGATTTGTCCCGGTAATTATGCTAATAGTCTATGATTCTTACTGTACAATAGCTCAATCAATGGTTGCACTCAAATTCAAGTGTGTCCGTCAATTAGACTGCCATACTCAATTGACCTTTTTGCAAACGCTACTTAGGCACGCCCCCCATAGTTACAGGTGCTCGCTGTAACCACGCGAGACAAGCTATCTAACAAAATGGCGTCTAACGCAGACATGCATCGAGTTAATCTAGATAAAATTCCGTCGAATTTCTCGGTTTTATTTCACCCAGATAAGAATATCTCGTTGAAAGCAAGAATGCAAGGGTTTTAGGTGAATTCAGGTGATTTCGTATAATCACAGGTTCGTATTTTATATATATATATATATATATATAGTACTGCACTATACAGGCCCATTATAAATAATGCTATTATTAGCTATTTAAGTAATTAAGACACAATTATGAATGTAGCTGTGTGTTTGCCATACCAGCCCCGTTACCAGGAGTGATTATCTATCTAGGTTTCAGGCCACTAATCAAGATTAATTAAAGTGAATGGGGGAGAATAAATAAATCATTCCGCATTTTCGATGATTCCAACGGTGGCACTTATCGCAGCTAAGAGCATGCATACGGCTGGAAACGTGACGAGAGCAAAAAACGCATGGAAAAATAGACGCCATGGTTGTAATGAAATTGATGTGAAGAGCATGATATTTATACATGATTCAAGGGCTTGGACATATGGCACGGCTCAGCTCTAAAGCTGATAAAACACGGGCATACAAGCCAGCATCACAAATGTTTGAGCCGACCAAACATGGTGTGAAAAATAATATATTCTCCAGTAATTGATTAATTTGTCAACAGCCCATCTCATAGACGTAGGTGTGAAGGTTATTTCTCTAAAGTACAGATATACGGATGAGGACGTGTTAAGTGTTCGTGGTAAATGCTTGCGCAGTCAACGGAAGAGTGAACAACCACATCGTGTCAACTTTGACATCAAAAGAAATGAAATATGCCACCGTCTTGAGAGACTCGACCCTATGCCTCCTAGAAGACTCGAACATTAGGCCCAAAAACTGAACACCAGTACGTTCACTGAGCTAATATGGGAATCCCACAGCTCTGCACATGCATGGGTACTATTACTGATCCCTAGTCCACCATCCACGACAATATGTATGAACCACATGTATAATCACCACTATACTCACATATCTCTTGTGAACGGTAGATCTATTAATGCAGAATATATTTTTTCGAAATATTTTATTATGCATAAATAAATTAATTTCAACTTACTTTAGTGCAAATATATCTGTTTGCATTAATTTTGGATGTATTCAGCTGGTCGTTTGGTCGTTCACACAACTTAATCCACCTTAGACATGTTTTCAAGATTTGTCTTAGGTTTTGAAAATGGCACGAATTTAACGTCGCCTATCAATCGATCTGGATATCTACATCACTGTCACACAGCCCGTAACTACATCTTTTCACCATTGTCAATGACAGACAGCATTAATTAATTTTAAATATTTTTCAAAAAATAATTTCAGGTCACAGATCACTCGTTATCAGATTTGATTAAAATTTTACTACATAACTCGTTTATCTAACAGAACGATAAAACAATGACTCGGTGTAGTAATCAATTATATAATTATGTGCACACATTTTATAATTGACCAATTAGCACAATCAGTGCTAAATTCCGATGTGAAATACTTTGATCTTGACAGCAGTGTATTATCGGGTATTATAACTCGGCGGTCTCTGTGATATACCGTTAGTGGGTAAGTTGTTGATTGCTCCCAATAAACAGTGTGACACGCTTAAATTTGATTGCTGTGTTTGTGAGAAAAGAATGACTATATGGGGTCAGTCGGTGTTTTTATAGATGCATTGTTTTTAAAGCAGCTGTCTGGTATTTTGTGGTTCATATACACACTTTTAGATTTGTCCAAGGATTTTGAAATGGGTTGAATTTAACGTTGATCACCAGGATATCGACTAATGTTGTACTATAACTAACTCACACACCAAAGCTACACATTTTCAACATCATTAAAACAATTTTAAACCCGTATTTTCGATCAAATTCACGCCTTTTCAAATTTGTCTACTCGTTACTAGTGTGTCTAATATGCATTGTTTGTCTAACAAGATGGCGGCGATAAACCGTTGCCGGGGGTGTGCGCGAATGGTGCGATGCGATTGGCTAACGCCAGCTGTCAATCAAACTCGGCAGAAAGGTCAATTAGTAACACATCTATTTGATTGAGCAAATTTGTCATCACATATGTCTTTGTTCATCGACAAGTTTTAACACCTCTGAAAATACTATTTTTATGTTCGAATATGGTTTACATCGACATGGATCCCTAATTTAAACTAAAAAATTGTTACTGAGTGACCATTGCATAATGCCGGTAAGCTCTGAACCGAATCCTCATTTACTCTGCACAATATTAAGTAATGTACATAATGTGTATAATTGACAATTCGGATAGTGACACATTGCAGCATACCCTCAAATAGAACTGCCAGTCCTTATTTTCTGTGGTATGTCACTTCAACTGAAGGAAAAGCATCCCATGACACTTCTCAATTAGAAATGTCCCACAAACGGGCATTATCAACACAACATAAATATATTGTTGTTGCAAGTGTACTATGTAGTCCTTGGAGCTGTTTGCTATATGTCGTGATCAAAAGGTATCACCACATCATTCTGTAGACAAGAATTCTTTGAAGTGCTGACAGCTGCTGTCATGATTACTAGTATTGTTCACAGGGGTTTGTGCATCAAAGCAGATATAAATATTGTAAAATGTTACAATTTGTTGTCTCTGCTAATACATGGCATACGTGTCAAATGACACGTCTACATACATGATCCAGCCTTCCAGGATAGAGCTAGGCCTACAGCCGTTCTTGTCGGTATACATGTATATAGATTTTCGGTAAATATGAATCAATATAAATGTACGCCGTCGAAACCTTGCTGCATGTAAATGTCAAACGGGACATAATATTCCTGTACTTAAAATTGATATGCATCGAATCCCTGTGGTATTGCTCACAACTTGTGACATTGAAGGGTTGCACCCAATTTTGAGCAGCAGCCTTGAGCTGTCGATCAATCTTGGACTGGAGGATATTACTATATCCATAATAATCCACATGTTAATTTGTTCAGGAGCAATTTCTATGATTGACAGATGAATCATTTGATGTCAGCTTATATATGGCATGTTACTGGGTGATGCTGTCTGCACAATATTGTGAAGTATAATTTCCGCGTGGAATGCCTTGCGCGCTGACGTAATTATCACCTTCGATTAGTGCATATATATAAACCCCAGATACCACACACTTGAATTATGTTTGAGATACCACACACTTGAATTATGTTTGCTGCAAACAACTGCTTATTGACACCTACATATTGTATTTATTGCAAACAACTTAAAATTCACACGTGATCTGGGACAATTGTTTGAACTATTCTTGGAAGTATTAATTCTAGTTGTTTGATTTAAGTATTTCTCTTCTCGAAATTAACTATTACGGTATAATTACCACTTAACTCTCCGGATTTCGAGAGAAGAGGCAATTATTATTTTGCTGCAGTTGTGTTTTAGTGAACGTATACAATACAGTTAGTTTATACAAATTTATTTTAGGTCGATTATGAAACAAGTTCTTGCAACTTATATTAATCACTCTCGAGATCTCATTCCTGATGGAATCCATCACCACGAGAGAGAAGAGAGAGAGAAGAGGCAACGTGGAATTTAAATGCCTTGCCTAACAATACAATCGTAACGGCTCCAGCGGGGCTCGTACTCCACTGCGCTATCACGACTTCCACCATACAATATAGTTATGTGTAAATTGAGCAGCAATAGTACTAGATATAGGTTTCTTTTGTAAAAATGTAATAAAACAAACTACAGTTGTTTGCTATTGGTGCAGTCATTAATGATTTTTGGGGTTGTTTTTATTTCTTTTGTGGAGAGCTTATCACAAAATCCAAACACAACGCCGCTCAATTTAAGTTAAGTTCTGATTCACACCTGCCAGCAAGTCCCTAAATCCTTAACAGGACGTTAATTAGGCTACGCTCTCCTCCAATTTTTGCTTCTTTCTTTCTCCAATACAATATCATTATAGCCAATTGTGGTGATGTAATTGGATGATCAAGTGCAGCTGGTCATCCTCTTGCACAATCACCATCATGTCTTAACATATATTTCAAAATTAGTATCATTTTCTCACATTCTAAATGAGTTAATGAGTTACTCAATATTTGACAGTAATTTTGTTACTTAATTCTAACGGTATGTTTTGTAAATGACTCGTAGGAAAGAGGTAACCATATAAGCAAGTTGCTTTCTCCTCAATCCTACATGTATTTTCATATTGTGATCATTAGACTATGTATATTCATTGAAATAAAATATTGTTTAAACTAAACTACATACACCCCCTGGTTATTGGCCTCGAATATACAAGACAGTAATATCAGGTCATCAAAGCTTTACATGATGGTAGTGTTTAATGTGAACTACGGCATTGCCTCAAATGGGAATCGATCATCAACAGATTCTTTTAGCCTTTTCCCTCAACATGTGCGGTTTGTGACGTCAAACAACAACTTTAACCCTTTCCCTCATAGAAGCACCTCTTGATGCCATTACCAATATGACATACATTGACAATGTAGTAGCCAAACCAATGTTCATAATAAAGGCTAGAATCTCATATAGTCCCAATAATATCTATGGAGGTGGGATAGCTATGACGACTACTTATCTACTGCATGATAGCTAAATGGCTGTCGTTTGTATGGAGATATAATAGTATATTAACTTAAATCTCTATGAATTACCAATACGACATGCATTGACAATGTAGTAGCCAAACCAATGTTCATAATAAAGGCTAGAATCTCATATAGTCCCAGTAATATCTATGGAGGTGGGATAGATATGGCGACTACTTATCCACTGCATGATAGCTAAATGGCTGTCGTTTGTATGGAGATATAATAGTATATTAACCTAAATCTCATGTAGTCCCAGTAATATCTATGGAGATGGGATAGATATTGCGACTACTTATCTACTGCATGATAGCTATATGGCTGTTGTTTGTATGGAGATATAATAGTATATTAACTTAAATCTCTATGAAGGAAAGGGTTAAACATACATGTACTTATATGCATGTCAAAACCGGTCAGAATTACTAACAGGTTAACCGGATAGTTGTTTGGTCAGTTAACTGCATACATGTCGCATACGTTTCCAAATTGTTCAACGTTTTGTAGGTGCTAAACATGGATAAATGTTAACGTATGTTTCTAGTCATTACACTTCAAAAAGTAAGAGATATAATCGGATATGTGTTTATGAAACTTGACAACTATATACATGTACATAATTTACATGTAAACGATACATACAGTGTTCAGCTATATGTACAATACAGTTCACAATGCAAGCTATATGTACAATACAGTTCACAATGCAAGCTATATGTACAATACAGTTCACAATGCAAGCTATATGTACAATACAGTTCACAATGCAAGCTATATGTACAATACAGTTCACAACGCAAGCTATATGTACAATACAGTTCACAATGCAAGCTATATGTACAATACAGTTCACAATGCAAGCTATATGTACAATACAGTTCACAATGCAAGCTATATGTACAATACAGTTCACAATGCAAGCTATATGTACAATACAGTTCACAACGCAAGCTATATGTACAATACAGTTCACAATGCAAGCTATATGTACAATACAGTTCACAATGCAAGCTATATGTACAATACAGTTCACAATGCAAGCTATATGTACAATACAGTTCACAATGCAAGCTATATGTACAATACAGTTCACAACGCAAGCTATATGTACAATACAGTTCACAATGCAAGCTATATGTACAATACAGTTCACAATGCAAGCTATATGTACAATACAGTTCACAATGCAAGCTATATGTACAATACAGTTCACAATGCAAGCAGTGTTCAGCTACCGGTATATGTACAATACAGTTCACAACGCAAGCAGTGTTCAGCTACCGGTGTATGTACAATACAGTTCACAATGCAAGCTATATGTACAATACAGTTCACAACGCAAGCAGTGTTCAGCTACCGGTATATGTACAATACAGTTCACAACGCAAGCAGTGTTCAGCTACCGGTGTATGTACAATACAGTTCACAATGCAAGCTATATGTACAATACAGTTCACAACGCAAGCAGTGTTCAGCTACTGGTGTATGTACAATACAGTTCACAACGCAAGCAGTGTTCAGCTACCAGTATATGTATAATACAGTTCACAACGCAGGCTATATGTACAATACAGTTCACAACGCAAGCAGTGTTCAGCTACCGGTGTATGTACAATACAGTTCACAATGCAAGCTATATGTACAATACAGTTCACAACGCAAGCAGTGTTCAGCTACTGGTGTATGTACAATACAGTTCACAACGCAAGCAGTGTTCAGCTACCAGTATATGTATAATACAGTTCACAACGCAGGCTATATGTACAATACAGTTCACAACGCAAGCAGTGTTCAGCTACCGGTGTATGTACAATACAGTTCACAATGCAAGCTATATGTACAATACAGTTCACAACGCAAGCAGTGTTCAGCTACTGGTGTATGTACAATACAGTTCACAACGCAAGCTATATGTACAATATAGTTCACAACGCAAGCTATATGTACAATACAGTTCACAACGCAAGCTATATGTACAATACAGTTCACAACGCAAGCAGTGTTCAGCTACCGGTGTATGTACAATACAGTTCACAATGCAAGCTATATGTACAATACAGTTCACAACGCAAGCTATATGTACAATACAGTTCACAACGCAAGCTATATGTACAATACAGTTCACAATGCAAGCAGTGTTCAGCTACCGGTATATGTACAATACAGTTTACAACGCAAGCAGTGTTCAGCTACCGGTGTATGTACAATACAGTTCACAACGCAAGCAATTTTGCTGCACAGAAAAGTCCTATTAGCATCAAAGTCAATAAATTAAAGTTCTTTCTTTTCATTAAAAAATGGCTATTATTGTCTACGTCCCTGCAAGGGGTTTGACATTAATGGAACATACATACATACATACATACATACATACATACATACTTCAAAACATCAGTAACAAATAAGTAACATTAATTAACACTTTTATTTTTTTACATACAGTTTGACTTTCATAATAAATAAACAACACTTGCAAAAGTGTGACATTACACAAAAATAGTTTTTGAGCATTTTTTTTCAAAATTTCAACAAGTTAGACATTTAAGTGCATTTTTCCACCAAAGAGAAACAGTGTCAGTATAGTTTTAAAGGTTTGTTTGAATAAATTGAACTTTAAGCACAAATATCACAATACTTTAATCCATATACATGTTTATTCACTTTAGGCAGTAGATCAGGGAATTCGCATTATATATAGTTATGTCTATTCACTCTTGGGGGTAATCCACTTGTCTATTCATTAGGAGGGGGGGATCTACAATCCACATGTCTATTCATTAGGAGGGGGGGATCTACAATCCACTTGTCTATTCATTAGGAGGGGGGGGGATCTACAATCCACATGTCTATTCATTAGGAGGGGGGGATCTACAATCCACATGTCTATTCATTAGGAGGGGGGATCTACAATCCACTTGTCTATTCATTAGGAGGGGGGGGGATCTACAATCCACATGTCTATTCATTAGGAGGGGGGGGGATCTACAATCCACATGTCTATTCATTAGTAGGAGGGGGGTATCTACAATCCACATGTCTATTCATTAGGAGGGGGGGGGGATCTACAATCCACATGTCTATTCATTAGGAGGGGGGGTATCTACAATCCACATGTCTATTCATTAGGAGGGGGGGGGATCTACAATCCACATGTCTATTCATTAGGAGGGGGGGGGATCTACAATCCACTTGTCTATTCATTAGGAGGGGGGGTCTACAATCCACATGTCTATTCATTAGGAG
>CM026402.1:23718026-23777407 GCA_014843695.1 Archivesica marissinica | reverse complement strand
TAGCGCTATCTCTATGCTACACCCTCTACTGTCCTACTAGCGCTACTGTCTATGCTACACCCTCTACTGTCCTACTAGCGCTACTGTCTATGCTACACCCTCTACTGTCCTACTAGCGCTACTGTCTATGCTACACCCTCTACTGTCCTACTAGCGCTACTGTCTATGCTACACCCTCTACTGTCCTACTAGCGCTACTGTCTATGCTACACCCTCTACTGTCCTACTAGCGCTACTGTCTATGCTACACCCTCTACTGTCCTACTAGCGCTACTGTCTATGCTACACCCTCTACTGTCCTACTAGCGCTACTGTCTATGCTACACCCTCTACTGTCCTACTAGCGCTACTGTCTATGCTACACCCTCTACTGTCCTACTAGCTACTGTCTATGCTACACCCTCTACTGTCCTACTAGCGCTACTGTCTATGCTACACCCTCTACTCTCCTACTAGCGCTACTGTCTATGCTACTCCCTCTACCGTCTATGATACACCCTCTACTCTCTATGCTACACCCTCTACTCTCCTATTAGCGCTACTGTCATTGCTACACCCTCATCTGTCATACTAGCGCTACTGTCTAAACTACACCCTCTACGGTCCTACTAGCTATACTGTCTATGCTACACGTAATCACACCCTCTACTGTCCTACTAGCGCTACTGTCTATGCTACACCCTCTACGGTCCTACTAGCGCTAATGTCTATGCTACACTTAATCACACCCTCTACTGTCCTACTAGCGCTACTGTCTATGCTACACTTAATCACACCCTCTACTGTCCTACTAGCGTTACTCTTTATGCTACACTTAATCACACACTCTACTGTCATACTAGCGCTACTGTCTATGCTACACTTAATCACACCTTCTACTGTCCTACTAGCGTTACTCTTTATGCTACACTTAATCACACACTCTAATGTCCTACTAGTGCTACTGTCTATGCTACACTTAATCACACCCTCTACTGTCCTACTAGCGCTACTGTCTATGCTACACTCAATCACACCCTCTACTGTCCTACTAGCGCTACTATCTATGCTACACTTAATCACAACCTCTACTGTCCTACTAGCGCTACTGTCTATGTTACACTTAATCACACCATCTACTGTCCTACTAGCGCTACTGTCTATGTTACACTTAATCACAACCTCTACTCTCCTACTAGCGTTACTGTCTATGTTACACTTAATCATACACTCTACTGTCCTACTAGCGCAACTGTCTATGCTACACTTAATCACAACCTCTACTCTCCTACTAGTGTTACTGTCTATGTTACACTTAATCACAACCTCTACTCTCCTACTAGCGTTACTGTCTATTTTACACTTAATAACATGATCTACTGTCCTACTAGCGATACTGTCTATGTTACACTTAATCACAACCTCTACTGTCCTACTAGTGTTACTGTCTATGTTACACTTAATAACACCATCTACTGTCCTACTAGCGATACTGTCTATGTTACACTTAATCACACCCTCTACGGTCCTACTAGCGCTACTGTATATGCTACACTTAATCACACCCTATACGGTCCTACTAGCGCTACTGTATATGCTACACTTAATCACACCTTATACGGTCCTACTAGCACTACTGTCTATGCTACACTTAATCACACCCTCTACTGTCCTACTAGCGCTACTGTCTATGCTACACTTAATCACACCTTCTACTGTCCTACTAGCGTTACTCTTTATGCTACACTTAATCACACACTCTACTGTCATACTAGCGCTACTGTCTATGCTACACTTAATCACACCTTCTACTGTCCTACTAGCGTTACTTTTATGCTACACTTAATCACACCTCTATGTCCTACTAGTGCTACTGTCTATGCTACACTTAATCACACCCTCTACTGTCCTACTAGCGCTACTGTCTATGCTACACTCAATCACACCCTCTACTGTCCTACTAGCGCTACTTCTATGCTACACTAATCACACCTCTACTGTCCTACTAGCGCTACTGTCTATGTTACACTTAATCACACCATCTACTGTCCTACTAGCGCTACTGTCTATGTTACACTTATACACCTCTACCTCCTACTAGCGTACTGTCTATGTTACACTTAATACCTCTACTGTCCTACTAGCGCACTGTTATGCTACACTTAATCACAACCTCTACTCTCCTACTAGTGTTACTGTCTATGTTACACTTAATCAACTCTACTTCCTATAGCGTACTGTTATTACACTCAATCTACTAGCGTACTGTTATGTACACTTATCACAACTCTCTGTCCTACTAGTGTACTGTCTATGTTACACTTAATACACTCTACTGTCCTACTAGCGTACTGTCTATGTTACACTTAATCACACCCTCTACGTCCTACTAGCGCTACTGTTATGCTACACTTAATCACACCTATGTCTACTAGCGCTACTGTTATGTACACTTAATCACACTTTACGGTCCTACTAGCCTATGTTTGTTTTTTTGTTTGGTTGTTTGTTTTACAGCCTCTACGGTCCTACTAGCGCTACTGTCTATGCTACACTTAATCACACCCTATACTGTGCTACTAGTGCTACTGTCTATGCTACATTTAATCACAACCTCTACGGTCCTACTAGCGCTACTGTATATGCTATACTTAATCACAACCTCTACTGTTCTACTAGCGATACTGTCTATGTTACACTTAATAACACCATCTACTGTCCTACTAGCGCTACTGTCTATGTTACACTTAATAACACCATCAACTCTCCTACTAGCGCTACTGTCTATGTTACACTTAATAACACCATCTACTGTCCTACTAGCGATACTGTCTATGTTACACTTAATCACATCCTCTACTGTCCTACTAGCGTTACTGTGTATGTTACACTTAATAACACCATCTACTGTCCTACTAGCGCTATTGTCTATGTTACACTTAATCACATCCTCTACTGTCCTACTAGCGTTACTGTGTATGTTACACTTAATAACACCATCTACTGTCCTACTAGTGCTACTGTCTATGTTACACTTAATAACACCATCTACTGTCCTACTAGCGCTACTGGCTATGCTACACCCTCTACTGTCCTACTAGCGCTACTCTCTATGCTACACCCTCTACTGTCCTACTAGCGCTACTCTCTATGCTACACCCTCTACTCTCCTACTAGCGCTACTGTCTATATTACACCCTCTAATGTCCTACTAGCGCTACTGTCTATGCTACACTAAATCACACCCCCTACTGTCCTACTAGAGCTACTGTCTATGCTACACTTAATCACACCATATACTGTCCTACTAGCTCTACTGCATATGCTACACTTAATCACAACCTCTAATGTCCTACTAGCGCTACTCTCTATGTTACACTTAATAACACCATCTACTGTCCTACTAGCGATACTGTCTATGCTACACCCTCTACTGTCCAACTAGCGATACTGTCTATGCTACACTTAATAACACCATCTACTGTCCTACTAGCGCTACTGTCTATGTTACACTTACTAATACCATCTACTGTCCTACTAGCGCTACTGTCTATGCTACACCCTCTATTGTCCTACTAGCGATACTGTCTATGTTACACTTAATAACACCATCTACTGTCCTACTAGCGATACTGTCTATGCTACACCCTCTATTGTCCTACTAGCGATACTGTCTATGTTACACTTAATAACACCATCTACTGTCCTACTAGCGATACTGTCTATGCTACACTTAATCACACCCCTACTGTCCCACTAACGCTACTGTCTATGCTATACTTAATCACACTCCCTACTGTCCTACTAGCACTACTGTCTATGCTACACTTAATCACACTTTCTACTGTCCTACTAGCGCTACTGGCTATGCTACACCCTCTACTGTCCTACTAGCGCTACCTCTATGCTACACCCTCTACTGTCCTACTAGAGCTACTGTCTATGTACACTTAAAACACCATATACTGTCCTACTAGCGCTACTGTCTATGCTACACTTAATCACACCCTCTACTGTCCTACTAGCGCTACTGTCTATGTTACACTTAATCACACCCTCTACTGTCCTACTAGCGCTACTGTCTATGCTACACTTAATCACACCATCTACTGTCCTACTAGCGCTATTGTCTATGTTACACTTAATCACATCCTCTACTGTCCTACTAGCGCTACTGTTATGTTACACTTAATCACACCATCTACTGTCCTACTAGTGCTACTGTCTATGTTACACTTAATAACACCATCTACTGTCCTACTAGCGCTACTGTCTATGCTACACCCTCTACTGTCCTACTAGCGCTACTGTCTATGCTACACCCTCTACTGTCCTACTAGCGCTACTCTCTATGCTACACCCTCTACTCTCCTACTAGCGCTACTGTCTATATTACACCCTCTAATGTCCTACTAGCGCTACTGTCTATGCTACACTAAATCACACCCCCTACTGTCCTACTAGCACTACTGTCTATGCTACACTTAATCACACCCTCTACTGTCCTACTAGCGCTACTGTCTATGCTACACTTAATCACACCTTCTACTGTCCTACTAGCGTTACTCTTTATGCTACACTTAATCACACACTCTACTGTCATACTAGCGCTACTGTCTATGCTACACTTAATCACACCTTCTACTGTCCTACTAGCGTTACTCTTTATGCTACACTTAATCACACACTCTAATGTCCTACTAGTGCTACTGTCTATGCTACACTTAATCACACCCTCTACTGTCCTACTAGCGCTACTGTCTATGCTACACTCAATCACACCCTCTACTGTCCTACTAGCGCTACTATCTATGCTACACTTAATCACAACCTCTACTGTCCTACTAGCGCTACTGTCTATGTTACACTTAATCACACCATCTACTGTCCTACTAGCGCTACTGTCTATGTTACACTTAATCACAACCTCTACTCTCCTACTAGCGTTACTGTCTATGTTACACTTAATCATACACTCTACTGTCCTACTAGCGCAACTGTCTATGCTACACTTAATCACAACCTCTACTCTCCTACTAGTGTTACTGTCTATGTTACACTTAATCACAACCTCTACTCTCCTACTAGCGTTACTGTCTATTTTACACTTAATAACATGATCTACTGTCCTACTAGCGATACTGTCTATGTTACACTTAATCACAACCTCTACTGTCCTACTAGTGTTACTGTCTATGTTACACTTAATAACACCATCTACTGTCCTACTAGCGATACTGTCTATGTTACACTTAATCACACCCTCTACGGTCCTACTAGCGCTACTGTATATGCTACACTTAATCACACCCTATACGGTCCTACTAGCGCTACTGTATATGCTACACTTAATCACACCTTATACGGTCCTACTAGCACTACTGTCTATGCTACACTTAATCACACCCTCTACTGTCCTACTAGCGCTACTGTCTATGCTACACTTAATCACAGCCTCTACGGTCCTACTAGCGCTACTGTCTATGCTACACTTAATCACACCCTATACTGTGCTACTAGTGCTACTGTCTATGCTACATTTAATCACAACCTCTACGGTCCTACTAGCGCTACTGTATATGCTATACTTAATCACAACCTCTACTGTTCTACTAGCGATACTGTCTATGTTACACTTAATAACACCATCTACTGTCCTACTAGCGCTACTGTCTATGTTACACTTAATAACACCATCAACTCTCCTACTAGCGCTACTGTCTATGTTACACTTAATAACACCATCTACTGTCCTACTAGCGATACTGTCTATGTTACACTTAATCACATCCTCTACTGTCCTACTAGCGTTACTGTGTATGTTACACTTAATAACACCATCTACTGTCCTACTAGCGCTATTGTCTATGTTACACTTAATCACATCCTCTACTGTCCTACTAGCGTTACTGTGTATGTTACACTTAATAACACCATCTACTGTCCTACTAGTGCTACTGTCTATGTTACACTTAATAACACCATCTACTGTCCTACTAGCGCTACTGGCTATGCTACACCCTCTACTGTCCTACTAGCGCTACTCTCTATGCTACACCCTCTACTGTCCTACTAGCGCTACTCTCTATGCTACACCCTCTACTCTCCTACTAGCGCTACTGTCTATATTACACCCTCTAATGTCCTACTAGCGCTACTGTCTATGCTACACTAAATCACACCCCCTACTGTCCTACTAGAGCTACTGTCTATGCTACACTTAATCACACCATATACTGTCCTACTAGCTCTACTGCATATGCTACACTTAATCACAACCTCTAATGTCCTACTAGCGCTACTCTCTATGTTACACTTAATAACACCATCTACTGTCCTACTAGCGATACTGTCTATGCTACACCCTCTACTGTCCTACTAGCGATACTGTCTATGCTACACTTAATAACACCATCTACTGTCCTACTAGCGCTACTGTCTATGTTACACTTACTAACACCATCTACTGTCCTACTAGCGCTACTGTCTATGCTACACCCTCTATTGTCCTACTAGCGATACTGTCTATGTTACACTTAATAACACCATCTACTGTCCTACTAGCGATACTGTCTATGCTACACCCTCTATTGTCCTACTAGCGATACTGTCTATGTTACACTTAATAACACCATCTACTGTCCTACTAGCGATACTGTCTATGCTACACTTAATCACACCCCCTACTGTCCCACTAACGCTACTGTCTATGCTATACTTAATCACACTCCCTACTGTCCTACTAGCACTACTGTCTATGCTACACTTAATCACACTTTCTACTGTCCTACTAGCGCTACTGGCTATGCTACACCCTCTACTGTCCTACTAGCGCTACTCTCTATGCTACACCCTCTACTGTCCTACTAGAGCTACTGTCTATGTTACACTTAATAACACCATATACTGTCCTACTAGCGATACTGTCTATGCTACACTTAATAACACCATCTACTGTCCTACTAGCGATACTGTCTATGTTACACTTAATCACATCCTCTACTGTCCTACTAGCGTTACTGTGTATGTTACACTTAATAACACCATCTACTGTCCTACTAGCGCTATTGTCTATGTTACACTTAATCACATCCTCTACTGTCCTACTAGCGTTACTGTGTATGTTACACTTAATAACACCATCTACTGTCCTACTAGTGCTACTGTCTATGTTACACTTAATAACACCATCTACTGTCCTACTAGCGCTACTGGCTATGCTACACCCTCTACTGTCCTACTAGCGCTACTCTCTATGCTACACCCTCTACTGTCTTACTAGCGCTACTCTCTATGCTACACCCTCTACTCTCCTACTAGCGCTACTGTCTATATTACACCCTCTAATGTCCTACTAGCGCTACTGTCTATGCTACACTAAATCACACCCCCTACTGTCCTACTAGAGCTACTGTCTATGCTACACTTAATCACACCATATACTGTCCTACTAGCTCTACTGCATATGCTACACTTAATCACAACCTCTAATGTCCTACTAGTGCTACTCTCTATGTTACACTTAATAACACCATCTACTGTCCTACTAGCGATACTGTCTATGCTACACCCTCTACTGTCCTACTAGCGATACTGTCTATGCTACACTTAATAACACCATCTACTGTCCTACTAGCGCTACTGTCTATGTTACACTTACTAACACCATCTACTGTCCTACTAGCGCTACTGTCTATGCTACACCCTCTATTGTCCTACTAGCGATACTGTCTATGCTACACTTAATAACACCATATACTGTCCTACTAGCGCTACTGTCTATGTTACACTTACTAACACCATCTACTGTCCTACTAGCGCTACTGTCTATGCTACACCCTCTATTGTCCTACTAGCGATACTGTCTATGCTACACTTAATAACACCATCTACTGTCCTACTAGCGATACTGTCTATGTTACACTTAATAACACCATCTACTGTCCTACTAGTGATACTGTCTATGTTACACTTAATAACACCATCTACTGTCCTAATAGCGATATTGTCTATGCTACACTTAATCACACCCCCTACTGTCCCACTAACGCTACTGTCTATGCTATACTTAATCACACTCCCTACTGTCCTACTAGCACTACTGTCTATGCTACACTTAATCACACCTTCTACTGTCCTACTAGCGCTACTGGCTATGCTACACCCTCTACTGTCCTACTAGCGCTACTCTCTATGCTACACCCTCTACTGTCCTACTAGCGATACTGTCTATGCTACATCCTCTAATGTTCTACTAGCGCTACTGTATATGCTGCACCCTATACTGCCCTACTAGCTCTACTGTATATGCTACACCCTATACTGTCCTACTAGCGCTACTGTCTATGCTACACCCTCTACTGTCCTACTAGCGCTACTGTCTATGCTACACTTAATCACACCTTCTACTGTCCTACTAGCGCTACTGGCTATGCTACACTTAATCACACCCTCTACTGTCATACTAGCGCTACTCTCTATGCTACACCCTCTACTGTCCTACTAGCGCTACTGTCTATGCTACACCCTTCTACTCTCCTACTAGCGCTACTGTCTATACTACACCCTCTAATGTCCTACTAGCGCTACTGTCTATGCTACACCCTATACTGCCCTACTAACTCTACTGTATATGCTACACCCTCTACTGTCCTACTAGCGCTACTGTCTATGCTACACCATCTACTGTCCTACTAGCGCTACTGTCTATGCTACACTTAATAACACCATCTACTGTCCTACTAGCGATACTGTCTATGCTACACTTAATCAAAACCTCTACTGTCCTACTAGCGCTACTGTCTATGCTACACTTAATCCCCCCTACTGTCCTACTAGAGCTACTGTCTATGCTACACTTAATCACACTCCCTACTGTCCTACTAGCACTACTGTCTATGCTACACTTAATCACACCTTATACTGTCCTACTAGCGCTACTGGCTATGCTACACTTAATCACACCTTCTACTGTCCTACTAGCGCTACTCTCTATGCTACACCCTCTACTGTCCTACTAGCGATACTGTCTATGCTACACCCTCTACTCTCCTACTAGCGCTACTGTCTATACTACACCCTCTAATGTCCTACTAGCGCTACTGTCTATGCTACACCCTATACTGCCCTACTAGCTCTACTGTATATGCTACACCCTCTACTGTCCTACTAGCGATACTGTCTATGCTACACCCTCTACTCTCCTACTAGCGCTACTGTCTATACTACACCCTCTAATGTCCTACTAGCGCTACTGTCTATACTACACCCTATACTGCCCTACTAGCTCTACTGTATATGCTACACCCTATACTGTCCTACTAGCGCTACTGTCTATGCTACACCCTCTACTGTCCTACTAGCGCTACTGTTTATGCTACACTTAATCACACCTTCTACTGTCCTACTAGCGCTACTGGCTATGCTACACTTAATCACACCCTCTACTGTCCTACTAGCGCTACTCTCTATGCTACACCCTCTACTGTCCTACTAGCGCTACTCTCTATGCTACACCCTCTACTGTCCTACTAGCGATACTGTCTATGCTACACCCTCTACTCTCCTACTAGCGCTACTGTCTATACTACACCCTCTAATGTCCTACTAGCGCTACTCTCTATGCTACACCCTATACTGCCCTACTAGCTCTACTGTATATGCTACACCCTCTACTGTCCTACTAGCGCTACTGTCTATGCTACACCCTCTACTGTCCTACTAGCGATACTGTCTATGTTACACTTAATAACACCATCTACTGTCCTACTAGCGCTACTGTCTATGTTACACTTAATCACACCATCTACTGTCCTACTAGCGATACTGTCTATGTTACACTTAATCACAACCTCTACTGTCCTACTAGCGCTACTGTCTATGCTACACTTAATCACACCCCCTACTGTCCTACTAGCGCTACTGTCTATGCTACACTTAATCACACCATATATTGTCCTACTAGCGCTACTTTATATGCTACACTTAATCACACCATCTACTGTCCTACTAGCTCTACTGTCTATGCTACACTTAATCACACCCTCTACTGTCCTACTAGCGCTACTGTCTATGCTACACCCTCTACTGTCCTACTAGCGCTACTGTCTATGCTACACCCTCTACTGTCCTACTAGCGCTACTGTCTATGCTACACTCTCTACTGTCCTACTAGCGCTACTGTCTATGCTACACCCTCTACTGTCCTACTAGCGCTACTGTCTATGCTACACCCTATACTGTCCTACTAGCGCTACTGTCTATGCTACACCCTCTACTGTCCTACTAGCGCTACTGTCTATGCTACACCCTATACTGTCCTACTAGCGCTACTGTCTATGTTACACTTAAAACACCCTATACTGTCCTACTAGCGCTACTGTCTATGCTACACCCTCTAATGTCCTACTAGCGCTACTGTCTATGCTACACCCTATACTATCCTACTAGCGCTACTCTCTATGCTACACCCTCTACTGTCCTACTAGCGCTACTGTCTATGCTACACTTAATCACACCCTCTACTGTCCTACTAGCGCTACTGTCTATGCTACACCCTCTACTGTCCTACTAGTGCTACTGTCTATGCTACACCCTCTACTGTCCTACTAGCGCTACTGTCTATGCTACACCCTCTACTGTCCTACTAGCGCTACTGTCTATGCTACACGCTCTACTGTCCTACTAGCGCTACTGTCTATGCTACACCCTCTACTGTCCTACTAGCTCTACTGTCTATGCTACACCCTCTACTGTCCTACTAGCGCGACTGTCTATGCTACACCCTCTAATGTCCTACTAGCGCTACTGTCTATGCTACACCCTCTACTGTCCTACTAGCGCTACTGTCTATGCTACACCCTCTACTGTCCTACTAGCGCTACTGTCTATGCTACACCCTCTACTGTCCTACTAGTGCGACTGTCTATGCTACACCCTCTACTGTCCTACTAGCGCTACTGTCTATGCTACACCCTCTACTGTCCTACTAGCGCTACTGTCTATGTTACACTTAATAACACCATCTACTGTCCTACTAGCGCTACTGTCTATGCTACACTTAATCACACCCTCTACTCTCCTACTAGCGCTACTGTCTATGCTACACTTAATCACAACCACTACTGTCCTACTAGCGATACTGTCTATGCTACACTTAATCACAACCTCTACTGTCCTACTAGCGATACTGTCTATGCTACACTTAATCACAACCTCTAATGTCCTACTAGCGATACTGTCTATGCTACACTTAATCACAACCTCTACTGTCCTACTAGCGCTACTGTCTATGCTACACTTAATCACAACCTCTACTGTCCTACTAGCGCTACTGTCTATGCTACACTTAATCACACCCTCTACTGTCCTACTAGCGCTACTGTCTATGCTACACTTAATCACACCCTCTACTGTCCTACTAGCGCTACTGTCTATGCTACACTTAATCACACCCTCTACTGTCCTACTAGCGCTACTGTCTATGCTACACTTAATCACACCCTCTACTGTCCTACTAGCGCTACTGTCTATGCTACACTTAATCCCCCCTACTGTCCTACTAGCGCTACTGTCTATGCTACACTTAATCACACTCCTACTGTCCTACTAGCGCTACTGTCTATGCTACACTTAATCCACCTCTACTGTCCTACTAGCGCTACTGTCTATGCTACACTTAATCACACCCTCTACTGTCCTACTAGCGCTACTGTCTATGCTACACCCTCTACTGTCCTACTAGCGCTACTGTCTATGCTACACCCTCTACTGTCCTACTAGCGCTACTGTCTATGCTACACCCTCTACTGTCCTACTAGCGCTACTGTCTATGCTACACCCTCTACTGTCCTACTAGCGCTACTGTCTATGCTACACCCTCTACTGTCCTACTAGCGCTACTGTCTATGCTACACCCTCTACTGTCCTACTAGCGCTACTGTCTATGCTACACCCTCTACTGTCCTACTAGCGCTACTGTCTATGCTACACCCTCTACTGTCCTACTAGCGCTACTGTCTATGCTACACCCTCTACTGTCCTACTAGCGCTACTGTCTATGCTACACCCTCTACTGTCCTACTAGCGCTACTGTCTATGCTACACTTATCACACCTTCTACTGTCCTACTAGCGCTACTGTCTATGCTACACTTAATCACACCCTCTACTGTCCTACTAGCGCTACTGTCTATGCTACACCCTCTACTGTCCTACTAGCGCTACTGTCTATGCTACACCCTCTACTGTCCTACTAGCGCTACTGTCTATGCTACACCCTCTACTGTCCTACTAGCGCTACTGTCTATGCTACACCCTCTACTGTCCTACTAGCGCTACTGTCTATGCTACACCCTCTACTGTCCTACTAGCGCTACTGTCTATGCTACACCCTCTACTGTCCTACTAGCGCTACTGTCTATGCTACACCCTCTACTGTCCTACTAGCGCTACTGTCTATGCTACACTTAATCACACCATCTACTGTCCTACTAGCGCTACTGTCTATGCTACACTTAATCACACCATCTACTGTCCTACTAGCGCTACTGTCTATGCTACACTTAATCACAACCTCTACTGTCCTACTAGCGCTACTGTCTATGCTACACTTAATAACACCTCTACTGTCCTACTAGCGCTACTGTCTATGCTACACTTAATCACACCCTCTACTGTCCTACTAGCGCTACTGTCTATGCTACACTTAATCACACCCTCTACTGTCCTACTAGCGCTACTGTCTATGCTACACTTAATCACACCCTCTACTGTCCTACTAGCGCTACTGTCTATGCTACACTTAATCACACCTTCTACTGTCCTACTAGCGCTACTCTCTATGCTACACCCTCTACTGTCCTACTAGCGATACTGTCTATGCTACACCCTCTACTCTCCTACTAGCGCTACTGTCTATACTACACCCTCTAATGTCCTACTAGCGCTACTGTCTATGCTACATCCTATACTGCCCTACTAGCTCTACTGTATATGCTACACCCTCTACTGTCCTACTAGCGATACTGTCTATGCTACACCCTCTACTCTCCTACTAGCGCTACTGTCTATACTACACCCTCTAATGTCCTACTAGCGCTACTGTCTATACTACAACCTATACTGCCCTACTAGCTCTACTGTATATGCTACACCCTATACTGTCCTACTAGCGCTACTGTCTATGCTACACCCTCTACTGTCCTACTAGCGCTACTGTCTATGCTACACTTAATCACACCTTCTACTGTCCTACTAGCGCTACTGTCTATGCTACACTTAATCACACCCTCTACTGTCCTACTAGCGCTACTCTCTATGCTACACCCTCTACTGTCCTACTAGCGCTACTCTCTATGCTACACCCTCTACTGTCCTACTAGCGATACTGTCTATGCTACACCCTCTACTCTCCTACTAGCGCTACTGTCTATACTACACCCTCTAATGTCCTACTAGCGCTACTCTCTATGCTACACCCTATACTGCCCTACTAGCTCTACTGTATATGCTACACCCTCTACTGTCCTACTAGCGCTACTGTCTATGCTACACCCTCTACTGTCCTACTAGCGCTACTGTCTATGCTACACTTAATAACACCATCTACTGTCCTACTAGCGCTACTGTCTATGTTACACTTAATCACACCATCTACTGTCCTACTAGCGCTACTGTCTATGTTACACTTAATCACAACCTCTACTGTCCTACTAGCGCTACTGTCTATGCTACACTTAATCACACCCCCTACTGTCCTACTAGCGCTACTGTCTATGCTACACTTAATCACACCATATATTGTCCTACTAGCGCTACTTTATATGCTACACTTAATCACACCATCTACTGTCCTACTAGCTCTACTGTCTATGCTACACTTAATCACACCCTCTACTGTCCTACTAGCGCTACTGTCTATGCTACACCCTCTACTGTCCTACTAGCGCTACTGTCTATGCTACACCCTCTACTGTCCTACTAGCGCTACTGTCTATGCTACACTCTCTACTGTCCTACTAGCGCTACTGTCTATGCTACACCCTCTACTGTCCTACTAGCGATACTGTCTATGCTACACCCTATACTCTCCTACTAGCGCTACTGTCTATGCTACACCCTCTAATGTCCTACTAGCGCTACTGTCTATGCTACACCCTATACTGCCCTACTAGCTCTACTGTCTATGCTACACCCTCTACTGTCCTACTAGCGCTACTGTCTATGCTACACCCTATACTGTCCTACTAGCGCTACTGTCTATGTTACACTTAAAACACCCTATACTGTCCTACTAGCCGTACTGTCTATGCTACACCCTCTAATGTCCTACTAGCGCTACTGTCTATGCTACACCCTATACTATCCTACTAGCGCTACTCTCTATGCTACACCCTCTACTGTCCTACTAGCGCTACTGTCTATGCTACACTTAATCACACCCTCTACTGTCCTACTAGCGCTACTGTCTATGCTACACCCTCTACTGTCCTACTAGTGCTACTGTCTATGCTACACCCTCTACTGTCCTACTAGCGCTACTGTCTATGCTACACCCTCTACTGTCCTACTAGCGCTACTGTCTATGCTACACGCTCTACTGTCCTACTAGCGCGACTGTCTATGCTACACCCTCTACTGTCCTACTAGCTCTACTGTCTATGCTACACCCTCTACTGTCCTACTAGCGCTACTGTCTATGCTACACCCTCTACTGTCCTACTAGCGCTACTGTCTATGCTACACCCTCTACTGTCCTACTAGCGCTACTGTCTATGCTACACCCTCTACTGTCCTACTAGCGCTACTGTCTATGCTACACCCTCTACTGTCCTACTAGTGCGACTGTCTATGCTACACCCTCTACTGTCCTACTAGCGCTACGGTCTATGCTACACCCTCTACTGTCCTACTAGCGCTACTGTCTATGTTGCACTTAATCACACCATCTACTGTCCTACTAGCTCTACTGTCTATGCTACACTTAATCACACCCTCTACTGTCCTACTAGCGCTACTGTCTATGCTACACCCTCTACTCTCCTACTAGCGCTACTGTCTATGCTACACCCTGTCTCTGCTACACTCTCTACTGTCCTACTAGCGCTACTGTCTATGCTACACCCTCTACTGTCCTACTAGCGATACTGTCTATGCTACACCATATACTCTCCTACTAGCGCTACTGTCTATGCTACACCCTCTAATGTCCTACTAGCGCTACTGTCTATGCTACACCCTATACTGCCCTACTAGCTCTACTGTCTATGCTACACCATCTACTGTCCTACTAGCGCTACTGTCTATGCTACACCCTATACTGTCCTACTAGCGCTACTGTCTATGTTACACTTAATAACACCCTATACTGCCCTACTAGCCGTACTATCTATGCTACACCCTCTAATGTCCTACTAGCGCTACTGTCTATGCTACACCCTATACTATCCTACTAGCGCTACTCTCTATGCTACACCCTCTACTGTCCTACTAGCGCTACTGTCTATGCTACACTTAATCACACCCTCTACTCTCCTACTAGCGCTACTGTCTATGCTACACCCTCTACTGTCCTACTAGTGCGACTGTCTATGCTACACCCTCTACTGTCCTACTAGCGCTACGGTCTATGCTACACCCTCTACTGTCCTACTAGCGCTACACTCTATGCTACACGCTCTACTGTCCTACTAGCGCGACTGTCTATGCTACACCCTCTACTGTCCTACTAGCTCTACTGTCTATGTTACACCCTCTACTGTCCTACTAGCGCGACTGTCTATGCTACACCCTCTAATGTCCTACTAGCGCTACTGTCTATGCTACACCCTCTACTGTCCTACTAGCGCTAGTGTCTATGCTACACCCTCTACTGTCCTACTAGCGCTACTGTCTATGCTACACCCTCTACTGTCCTACTAGTGCGACTGTCTATGCTACACCCTCTACTGTCCTACTAGCGCTACGGTCTATGCTACACCCTCTACTGTCCTACTAGCGCTACTGTCTATGTTGCACTTAATAACACCATCTACTGTCCTACTAGCGATACTGTCTATGCTACACTTAATCACACCATCTACTCTCCTACTAGCGCTACTGTCTATGCTACACTTAATCACAACCACTACTGTCCTACTAGCGATACTGTATATGCTACACTTAATCACAACCTCTACTGTCCTACTAGCGATACTGTCTATGCTACACTTAATCACAACCTCTAATGTCCTACTAGCGATACTATCTATGCTACACTTAATCACAACCTCTACTGTCCTACTAGCGATACTGTCTATGTTACACTTAATCACAACCTCTACTGTCCTACTAGCGCTACTGTCTATGTTACACTTAATAACACCATCTACTGTCCTACTAGCGATACTGTCTATGTTACACTTAATAACACCATATACTGTCCTACTAGCGCTACTATCTATGTTACACTTAATAACACCATCTACTGTCCTACTAGCGATACTGTCTATGTTACACTTAATAACACCATCTACTGTCCTACTAGCGCTACTCTCTATGTTACACTTAATAACACCATATACTGTCCTACTAGCGATACTGTCTATGTTACACTTAATAACACCATATACTGTCCTACTAGCGATACTATCTATGTTACACTTAATAACACCATATACTGTCCTACTAGCGATACTGTCTATGTTATACTTAATCACAACCTCTACTGTCCTACTAGCGCTACTGTCTATGCTACACTTAATCCCCCCTACTGTCCTACTAGAGCTACTGTCTATGCTACACTTAATCACACTCCCTACTGTCCTACTAGCACTACTGTCTATGCTACACTTAATCACACCTTCTACTGTCCTACTAGCGCTACTGGCTATGCTACACTTAATCACACCTTCTACTGTCCTACTAGCGCTACTCTCTATGCTACACCCTCTACTGTCCTACTAGCGATACTGTCTATGCTACACCCACTACTCTCCTACTAGCGCTACTGTCTATACTACACCCTCTAATGTCCTACTAGCGCTACTGTCTATGCTACACCCTATACTGCCCTACTAGCTATACTGTATATGCTACACCCTCTACTGTCCTACTAGCGATACTGTCTATGCTACACCCTCTACTCTCCTACTAGCGCTACTGTCTATACTACACCCTCTAATGTCCTACTAGCTCTACTGTCTATACTATACCCTATACTGCCCTACTAGCTCTACTGTATATGCTACACCCTATACTGTCCTAATAGCGCTACTGTCTATGCTACACCCTCTACTGTCCTACTAGCGCTACTGTTTATGCTACACTTAATCACACCTTTTACTGTCCTACTAGCGCTACTGGCTATGCTACACTTAATCACACCCTCTACTGTCCTACTAGCGCTACTCTCTATGCTACACCCTCTACTGTCCTACTAGCGCTACTCTCTATGCTACACCCTCTACTGTCCTACTAGCGCTACTGTCTATGCTACACCCTCTACTGTCCTACTAGCGCTACTGTCTATGCTACACCCTCTACTGTCCTACTAGCGCTACTCTCTATGCTACACTCGCCTCACCTACTGTCCTACTAGCGCTACTGTCTATGCTACACCACACCTCTACTGTCCTACTAGCGCTACTGTCTATGCTACACCCTCTACTGTCCTACTAGCGCTACTAGCGCTACTGTCTATGCTACACCCTCTACTGTCCTACTAGCGCTACTGTCTATGCTACACCCTCTACTGTCCTACTAGCGCTACTGTCTATGCTACACCCTCTACTGTCCTACTAGCGCTACTGTCTATGCTACACCCTCTACTGTCCTACTAGCGCTACTGTCTATGCTACACCCTCTACTGTCCTACTAGCGCTACTGTCTATGCTACACCCTCTACTGTCCTACTAGCGATACTGTCTATGCTACAACCTCTACTGTCCTACTAGCGATACTGTATATGCTACACCCTCTACTGTCCTACTAGCGATACACTCTATGCTACAACCTCTACTGTCCTACTAGCGATACTGTCTATGCTACATCCTATACTGTTCTACTAGCGCTACTGTATATGCTACACCCTCTACTGTCCTACTATCGCTACTGTATATGCTACACCCTCTACTGTCCTACTAGCGCTACTGTATATGCTACACCCCCCCTACTCTCCTACTAGCGCTACTGTCTATGCTACACCCTCTACTGTCCTACAAGCGATACTGTCTATGTTACAACCTCTACTGTCCTACTAGCGATACTGTCTATGCTACATCCTATACTGTCCTACTTGCGCTACTGTATATGCTACACCCTCTACTGTCATACTAGCTCTACTGTCTATGCTACATCCTCTACTGTCCTACTAGCGCTACTGTCTACCTCTACTGTCCTACTAGCGTACTGTCTATGCTACACCCTCTACTGTCCTACTAGCACTATGTCTATGCTACACTCTCTACTGTCCTACTAGCGATACTGTCTATGCTACACCCTCTACTGTCCTACTAGCGCTACTGTCTATGCTACACCTCTACTGACTGTATATGCTACACCCTCTACTGTCCTACTAGCGATACTGTCTATGCTACACTCTCTAATATCCTACTAGCACTACTGTCTATGCTACACTCTCTACTGTCCTACTAGCGCTACTGTCTATGCTACACCCTCTACTGTCCTACTAGCGATACTGTCTATGCTACACCCTCTACTGTCCTACTAGCGATACTGTCTATGCTACACCCTCTACTGTCCTACTAGCACTACTGTCTATGCTACATCCTATACTGTCCTACTAGCGCTACTGTCTATGCTACACCCTCTACTGTCCTACTAGCGCTACTGTCTATGATACACCCTCTACTGTCCTACTAGCGCTACTGTCTATGCTACACCCTCTACTGTCCTACTAGCGCTACTGTCTATGCTACACCCTCTACTGTCCTACTAGCGATACTGTCTATGCTACAACCTCTACTGTCCTACTAGCGATACTGTATATGCTACACCCTCTACTGTCCTACTAGCGATACTGTCTATGCTACAACCTCTACTGTCCTACTAGCGATACTGTCTATGCTACATCCTATACTGTCCTACTAGCGATACTGTCTATGCTACAACCTCTACTGTCCTACTAGCGATACTGTCTATGCTACATCCTATACTGTCCTACTAGCGCTACTGTCTATGCTACACCCTCTACTGTCCTACTAGCGCTACTGTCTATGCTACACCCTCTACTGTCCTACTAGCGCTACTGTCTATGCTACACCCTCTACTGTCCTACTAGCGCTACTGTCTATGCTACACCCTCTACTGTCCTACTAGCGCTACTGTCTATGCTACACCCTCTACTGTCCTACTAGCGCTACTGTCTATGCTACACCCTCTACTGTCCTACTAGCGCTACTGTCTATGCTACACCCTCTACTGTCCTACTAGCGCTACTGTCTATGCTACACCCTCTACTGTCCTACTAGCGCTACTGTCTATGCTACACCCTCTACTGTCCTACTAGCGCTACTGTCTATGCTACACCCTCTACTGTCCTACTAGCGCTACTGTCTATGCTACACCCTCTACTGTCCTACTAGCGCTACTGTCTATGCTACACCCTCTACTGTCCTACTAGCGCTACTGTCTATGCTACACCCTCTACTGTCCTACTAGCGCTACTGTCTATGCTACACCCTCTACTGTCCTACTAGCGCTACTGTCTATGCTACACCCTCTACTGTCCTACTAGCGCTACTGTCTATGCTACACTCTCTACTGTCCTACTAGCGCTACTGTCTATGCTACACTCTCTACTGTCCTACTAGCGCTACTGTCTATGCTACACCCTCTACTGTCCTACTAGCGCTACTGTCTATGCTACACCCTCTACTGTCCTACTAGCGCTACTGTCTATGCTACACCCTCTACTGTCCTACTAGCGCTACTGTCTATGCTACACCCTATACTGTCCTACTAGCGCTACTGTCTATGCTACACCCTCTACTGTCCTACTAGCGCTACTGTCTATGCTACACCCTCTACTGTCCTACTAGCGCTACTGTCTATGCTACACCCTCTACTGTCCTACTAGCGCTACTGTCTATGCTACACCCTCTACTGTCCTACTAGCGATACTGTCTATGCTACAACCTCTACTGTCCTACTAGCGATACTGTATATGCTACACCCTCTACTGTCCTACTAGCGTTACACTCTATGCTACAACCTCTACTGTCCTACTAGCGATACTGTCTATGCTACATCCTATACTGTTCTACTAGCGCTACTGTATATGCTACACCCTCTACTGTCCTACTATCGCTACTGTATATGCTACACCCTCTACTGTCCTACTAGCGCTACTGTATATGCTACACCCCCCCTACTCTCCTACTAGCGCTACTGTCTATGCTACACCCTCTACTGTCCTACAAGCGATACTGTCTATGTTACAACCTCTACTGTCCTACTAGCGATACTGTCTATGCTACATCCTATACTGTCCTACTTGCGCTACTGTATATGCTACACCCTCTACTGTCCTACTAGCTCTACTGTCTATGCTACATCCTCTACTGTCCTACTAGCGCTACTGTCTATGCTACATCCTCTACTGTCCTACTAGCGCTACTGTCTATGCTACACCCTCTACTGTCCTACTAGCACTACTGTCTATGCTACACTCTCTACTGTCCTACTAGCGCTACTGTATATGCTACACCCTCTACTGTCCTACTAGCGATACTGTCTATGCTACACTCTCTAATATCCTACTAGCACTACTGTCTATGCTACACTCTCTACTGTCCTACTAGCGCTACTGTCTATGCTACACCCTCTACTGTCCTACTAGCGATACTGTCTATGCTACACCCTCTACTGTCCTACTAGCGATACTGTCTATGCTACACCCTCTACTGTCCTACTAGCACTACTGTCTATGCTACATCCTCTACTGTCCTACTAGCGCTACTGTATATGCTACACCCTCTACTGTCCTACTAGCGCTACTGTATATGATACACCCTCTACTGTCCTACTAGCGCTACTGTATATGCTACACCCTCTACTGTCCTACTAGCGCTACTGTCTATGCTACACCCTCTACTGTCCTACTAGCGATACTGTCTATGCTACAACCTCTACTGTCCTACTAGCGATACTGTATATGCTACACCCTCTACTGTCCTACTAGCGATACTGTCTATGCTACAACCTCTACTGTCCTACTAGCGATACTGTCTATGCTACATCCTATACTGTCCTACTAGCGATACTGTCTATGCTACAACCTCTACTGTCCTACTAGCGATACTGTCTATGCTACATCCTATACTGTCCTACTAGCGCTACTGTCTATGCTACACCCTCTACTGTCCTACTAGCGCTACTGTATATGCTACACCCTCTACTGTCCTACTAGCGCTACTGTATATGCTACACCCCCCCTACTCTCCTACTAGCGCTACTGTCTATGCTACACCCTCTACTGTCCTACAAGCGACACTGTCTATGTTACAACCTCTACTGTCCTACTCGCGATACTGTCTATGCTACATCCTATACTGTCCTACTAGCGCTACTGTATATGCTACACCCTCTACTGTCCTACTAGTTCTACTCTATATGCTACACTCTCTACTGTCCTACTAGCACTACCTCTCTGATACACTTAAGCACGCTATCCTAACTGCTAATTGCTTCCCTGTTAAATTCAAATTGTATCTTGTTTGATTCTTTGTTAAATTTGTTGCTTTCCTCTGTATATTTGCTGGTCTGTCTTGACCAATATGTCTTTAAATCTTTAATTTGTGTATCTAGATAGGTACGAAACAACTCGCCAACCTCGATAGCATTATGCAGAGCGGACATGTAGGCGAGTTGTCTGTAGAGCGGACATGTAGGCGATTTGCCTGTAGAGCGGACATGTAGGCGAGTTGTCTGTAGAGCGGACATGTAGGCGAGTTGTCTGTAGAGCGGACATGTAGGCGAGTTGTCTGTAGAGCGGACATGTAGGCGAGTTGTCTGTAGAGCGGGCATGTAGGCGAGTTGTCTGTAAAGCGGACATGTAGGCGAGTTGTCTGTAGAGCGGACATGTAGGCGATTGCTGTAGAGCGGCATGTAGGCGAGTTGTCTGTAGAGTTTGCCTGTAGAGCGGACATGTAGGCGAGTTGTCTGTAGAGTGGACATGTAGGCGAGTTGTTTGTAGAGCGGACATGTAGGCGAGTTGTCTGTAGAGCGGACATGTAGGCGAGTTGTCTGTAGAGCGGACATGTAGGCGAGTTGTCTGTAGAGCGGGCATGTAGGCGAGTTGTCTGTCGAGTGGACATGTAGGCGAGTTGTCTGTAGAGCGGACATGTAGGCGCGTTGTCTGTAGAGCGGACATATAGGCGCGTTGTCTGTAGAGCGGACATGTAGGCGAGTTGCCTGTAGAACGGACATGTAGGGTATCAGTTTATGGAAACTAAATTTAATGGAAGACTCTGTAAGCTTCACACATGTTTCAGTTATTAGGAGTTGGGGTTGGAGTATTGACTTTTAATTGACTACAATTCCACAAATGTGTTCGTCCGGAGCCTGTTCTCTGTACATACTGGGTGGACTATTTTGCAACCATGCAGTGGTTCATGCACGCTAGCTATTGCATAATAACCATTAACTGTAGCCAACTACAGGAACCACACTGGCCACCAATGTCACAGGTGTCACTTTATTACAAACACCCTGGCGAAGGTTCTTATCTTTATTTCCTATTAGATTTGGCCTAAAACATACAAATATACGTTTTAGGATAATATAAAAACAATATAAAACAATACAACATAGCACAGTACTCAATAAAACAATCGACACGTTTGGTGAAATATAAGTAATACATATAATACATTTACAATTCCTTACCACAGCGTCTGTTCTATATCTATATACACTGTATATACAGGCATCAGAGTAATCTGAATATTTCAAGTTACTATATAAAACGTATCTCTCGTAAGAGAATTCTGTCCAAACTGCCAAGAAAGATATTCCAAATACCCATCAGTGAAAGGATTATTATTAAACAACCAATGCACGCAATTCTTTCATACTACAATCCATTCATACACATAAAACAGACACAGCGATTGGACATATACAAAACAAATGTAACTTTAATATGTGATATGTGTTCACGGACAATTTGCTCGAAATTTCATTGGTAACATCGGCTATTTCCGTCATTGACGTAAATTGCCGAATGTCTTCATACTTACACTAGAACACTTAGAACAACCGGATTAACGAAATCAATATGAACGTAACCGATGTTTGACGCATGCGCGATGTTAAACGAATTTGTTTGATTTACGACACCTTAAAAACGTATGTTAAGACCTATGTATAAATTCACAGACGGATATATAGTCCAGTGGTAACACGCTGGACTGGTAATCCAGGGATCGCAGGTTCGATCCCCCGTCTGACCCTAATAAAATTAACAGTCATTCTTTCAAATGGGACGTTAAACCGAGGTCTCGTCTCGTGTCGGTGCTTTACACCGTGCACGTACAAGAACCAGATGAGATTCTGGAATGGGTCTTTCTCTGTATCATTGCACTATCCTCCAAAAATCTAAAATGACTAATCTCTTCAGGAGGCGTCGCTCATATGGGCAACCGGTAGCGACGATAAATAAACGTAAATAAACAACAACAAAAAACAACATTACATCGTCATGGAACAAGCAACGGATTTAGTTCAAGTTATAACAGACCATGGGTGAATACACAGCCAATAACTTCTTGGAAGTCGTGATAGCGCGTTCGCTTCAGGTGCGAAAGGTCCAGAGTTCGAGCCCCACTGGAGCCGTTACGATTGTGCCCTTAGGCAAGGCATTTAAATTCCACATTGCCTCTTCTCTCTCCCTCGTGGCGATGGATTCCATCAGGAATGAGGTCTCGAGAGTGATTTATATAAGTTGAAATAACTTAATAAATTTGTATAAAAAAAATAAAATAACTTCTTCAGACAAAGTTTGGAATCTGTGGCAACTATCCACAAAGCAGGACTTATTCACAGAGATATTATACCATTAACTATTCTAGTGAACACAAACACCCGTGACTTAAAGCTGATTCACTTCGGAGCTGGTATGTTCCTGCAGGATACAGACTATGACTCATCGAATGCTTAGTATCGTTTTCTGTCATTTTCTCTAATTGGATTTTAAGTAATCAAATTGGAAGTTAATTTTTGGACCTTGCTTAATGTTTTGTCTGTTATTTGTTTTCTATGTCTATTTTGCTAACACAAATCCAATGTTACAAGTCCTTGGAGTAAGCGAGGTCAATAGGTGATTTTTTGGGTAGGATATTATCAAAGTGTTAACTGTGTATATATAAAGTATTTAATTTAATGGCATGAATGGGAGACACACTATATATGAAACAGAACATAAAACGTACAGTCCAACCTGTCATAAGCAGCCAGCCAAGGGAATTACAGAAAGTTGCTGTTTATCACAGGTGGCTGCTTAGTAGAGGTCAAATATATATAAATAAAACAGTATATTGGTAATCTGGAAATGACTGCTCAATACAGGTTGATTGCTTAATAGAGGTGACCACTAACACAGGTTTGAATGTACTAGCAAATAATTTCATCAACTGATCACTTCTCACAGTCGATATAAATTATACGGTGTCACCGTTTGGACTTGTTCGCGACATCCGATTGAACACAACTTACAGACGCTCTGTGAAATAATCAATTTATAGAGCGCCTTAGTTAATTTTAATTCTCGGTGATACAAGAAAATGATTCCAGTCTATAGCCCAGTGCGATTATTCTATTTCGGAAGTAATTATGGTTGTTCGATATGAACATTTCTCTTCTCAGAATTAGTTCTTTCTCTTCCAGATTTCGAGCAGAAGAGGCAATTATTATATTGCTACAGTCACGCATTAGGGAATGTATACATTACGGTTATGTGTTAGCAGGGATATAGAACTAGATACAGGTTGTCTGGGTAAAAAAAGTAATAATTCGAACTACAGAGTGTTGTCGTATTATGGGCCATTTTGATTGTCGGGGTTGTGGGTGTAGTCAGTTTGATTTCCTCCCTTTGTGAAGATCTGTTCCGGACACAACGACTTAGAAGTAATTCTGTCAAATGACTTAATAGAATGTTTACACCAGGCTCATGTATACAGTTTAACGTCTATAAGAAAAGCCAAATTGTTGTAATAATTCTATCTATCTTCCTTAGATCCCTTGATTGGATGTAGTCATATTCCTCATATAATGCCTATTTCAGTAATTGATTTTGGCTTTACTCTTTGATAGGTTGTGTCTATTTCATGTTATTTGAACATGACTCGCTCAGTATAAATTGAAATTCAAAAGTTCTGAATAATAAAATTAATGCAGCATTTTTATTTAAACTTTTCACGAACTCCAGTCTACAATTCGCCAGAGTGGATTATGTATGGAACGCAAGTTGATGTATGGACATTGGGAATCACTTTGTACCACGTGCTCACTGGGCGCATTCTCTACGTGACAGAAGAACAAATCGCAAGATTCGAGATCAAGAAGTGCAGACATAAACTTTCATATGGTCAACTAAATGTTTAGTGAGTATTTGGTTTAGCGGCGCATCAGCACAGTTCGGGCTATATCACGCCGGGATAAGATAACTCATTTAGTGAGTATTTGGTTTAACGGCGCATCAGCACAGTTCGGGCTATATCGCGCCGGGATAAGAGAACTAATTTAGTGAGTATTTGGTTTAACGGCGCATCAGCACAGTTCGGGCTATATCGCGCCGGGATAAGAGAACTCATTTAGCGAGTATTTGGTTTAACGGCGCATCAGCACAGTTCATGCTATATCGCACCGGGATAAGATAACTCATTTAGCGAGTATTTGGTTTAACGGCGCATCAGCACAGTTCATGCTATATCGCACCGGGATAAGATAACTCATTTAGCGAGTATTTGGTTTAACGGCGCATCAGCACAGTTCATGCTATATCGCACCGGGATAAGATAACTCATTTAGTTAGTATTTGGTTTAACGGCGCATCAGCACAGTTCGTGCTATATCGCACCGGGATAAGATAACTCATTTAGTTAGTATTTGGTTTAACGGTGCATACGCACAGTTCGTGCTATATCGCACCGGGATAAGATAACTCATTTAGTTAGTATTTGGTTTAACGGCGCATAAGCACAGTTCGTGCTATATCACGCCGGGATTAACTAAATCTACAATAAGGCCTTCAACATATATACAAATCCAAATGATAGGGCTATAAGTGAAGGGCTGCATATTGGAATTATATAGTAATGTTAGTTTAATCATATTTTATTGAATGCATTATGAGTAATGGTTTGGGCCACAAGTTTAACAACATTAGAAAACGGCTCTCACCAGAGTAGGCCCAATGTTAAAGCTGAACAGTAGAGAAACTATATGTACTATGTAATGGAATATGATGATATATGAAATTTTCTAGCAGAGTAGAAAAGGGGAATGAGACCATTAATGACAATACATATATCTAGGCCTAATAATGTGCAGATATGACTTAAGGGGAGGGGTAGACCTATCTTGAAAATAAGTATGAACTCAGAAACAGCCATTCACAGAATCTAGTACCTATAGCAATGGGAATGCTCAACTGTAATACAAACTGTGTACAATATCACCTGAAGTAATAATAGTAGAACTATGTGATTAGTTTCTATTGCTATAGTTCCACCTTAGAGCATTTTGAACTGTTGGATAGCTGGAGCATTTTGAACTGTTGGACAGCTGGAGCATTTTGAACTGTTGGACAGCTGGAGCATTTTGAATTGTTGGACAGCTGGAGCATTTTGAACTGTTGGACAGCTGGAGCATTTTGAACTGTTGGATACGTAGAGCATTTTGAACTGTTGGATACGTAGAGCATTTTGAACTGTTGGATACGTAGAGCATTTTGAACTGTTGGATAGTTGGAGCACTTTGAACTGTTGGATAGTTGGAGCATTTTGAACTGTTGGATACGTAGAGCATTTTGAACTGTTGGATAGTTGGAGCATTTTGAACTGTTGGATACGTAGAGCATTTTGAACTGTTGGATAGTTGGAGCATTTTGAACTGTTGGATAGTTGGAGCACTTTGAACTGTTGGATAGTTGGAGCATTTTGAACTGTTGGATAGTTGGAGCATTTTGAACTGTTGGATAGTTGGAGCATTTTGAACTGTTGGATAGTTGGAGCATTTTGAACTGTTGAGATAGTTGGAGCATTTTGAACTGTTGGACAGCTGGAGCATTTTGAACTGTTGGATAGCTGGAGCATTTTGAACTGTTGGATAGCTGGAGCATTTTGAACTGAGTGAGACAATGAATTCCAAATAGATGGTCCTGAAAATGCAAATGTATTACGATATATATATATATCTGAATTTTCGGCTTAAAAAGCATTTTTCAAGGAAAACAAAAATCATCCGGATAATTCATATTCTTTAAGATTGTTATGAATCAATTGGATAATGACGTCATGACGTCATATTTCCGTATGCACACTGTTTGGCGCCATATTACACTGACTATATGCAAACTTCCAATGTACTTCATTCCATGCCATGCGATCTTTCAGACACAAAAAAGCTTTCAAACAAGCAGCAAGTAGAATTGTGTACAATATGAACGGCTGTCCGATTAGCGCGCTCGCTTCTCACCGGGAAGTATGTGAGATGGTACGATGGTATAGTTATGGTGTAAACAGTCATCAATAAACACGGGGCAGTTGTAGGCCTACTTAGACAGTATGACAATAGACAGTATGACACTTGTATCTTATAAGTACTGTCTAAGTGCATGCACATGTATACTAGAACATAGAAAACGCACACCTACATTTATATGTTTATTATTACATGAATACGAAGGACCACATATACGCTTTCATCCACGCCAACGAGTGATTAATATAAGTTGTTAAAACTTGCTTCGCATTCGTTTTAAAATAAATAAAGTTTTAAAAAACATACGAAGGATTCCATCAAAGATATATCACATATTTATTACAAAACACAAACTGAACAACTAAAAATATTCCAACATGTTGAAAACTATGTATTTATATAGTTATTGTTTTTCATGTAAAAACACACTTATCCGAAGTATGCGTTTTCTATGTCCTCTATAGATGCAAATAGAGTTTTCGAACGTAAACGGAAATCGAAAACGGAATTCATAATTCTGAAATAAACCAGGGATCTTCTCAAAATAATAATATAACACATCACCTTTTATATTCACAATTTATTGAACATGTTAGTATACCTAACTATATAATACTGAAATGCGATATAATTATGGGGCTTTGTGAAATTTACGAAAGTGAAGAATTAAAAAAGTCAAGACAAAACCACAGGTACTTGTATTTATTATGACTATTAAAGTTACTACTGTCTAATCACCATATAGCTATAATATATGTCCTCAATTACGTTGCTTTCGTCTTCTCATCAAACACGCACATATTTTGACAACTTGTGGGAGCATTCTTTTTGAATGACGCCAAACAGTACTGACCGACTGATACTGTTTGATTTCACCGATTGCGTGCTCTACACAGACTCTGTTCCTCTGTATCAAACGATTCAATTTGCTGCATTTACGTTGTTGTCTCGCATCTCGACGCCTTATTTGTCGAATGGTATATGGTGTCATAATGGGGTCGCGATTGGGATATATCTTATCAGCAAGTAATATGCAGTCACCGGGAAAAGGAAGTTGTGGTCCGCCTATTTGAGTCATCAGATTAAACTGCTGCGCGTCATTCAGATGCCCAGGAAAATCAGACTCTACATGACGAACAATACCTTCATTGTCCACAATGACTTGAGTATGAACGGCGTGGAACTTTCTATAGCCAGAATAATAATGTCCTTGCGGTTCATTAAGCGGTCTCCTTACCTCGTGTGACGTGCCATCTGCTGGAAAAAGGTTATCCCAGTGTCCTCTTTTAGCTCGCCATTCATCGACAGATGGCCAAGTTATGTAATGTCCAAGTTTTTCGTGACACAAACTGATCATTCTTCGTATTTCTACATGAACTATAGCCGTGCTAACATTGAACATTGTAGCAAGTGCTGCAAACGTAGGATACCATCTAATCCAGATCAATACCATCAACACGCGGTTAGGAGGACGCGGTTAGGAGGAGACAACTTAAAATTTCTTGATGGCCTCATCTGCAGCTCTGTAACTAAATCTCTTAAGCTTTCAGGTGTCTCACGAGTGATATTATGGAACTGATATATGTTCCCCGAATACATACTGAAAAGATCTCTGCCGTTGTACACGGTATAATCTCCTAAAAATAGACGGTGACGTATATTTATGATTGGATCTGGAGGGTGGCATCACTAAGGAAATAAGGCTGGAGCGAACATAATGCATGTACTTGATTGGACCTTTTGGTGGTTGGAGAAGAGCAGGTAGAGCTGCCAAGACAAACCGACGTCTTCGACGATCCATTCTGAAAAATATATAATAAATATTCCTGTACAGATATTTCGCCTGATTTATATATTTCTTGTTGGAGACAATTTATTAACCAAAGATAAAATGGCCTTCGGATATTTGAAAAAAAACCTTATTGTATCTGTTATATGTGTTCATACATCACAAACCCCTGTGAATTTACAACAATCACGCTATACGCACGTGAGTATGTAAATCCACGAAATGCTCGTGCACTAAACCTATGCATTTAAAAGTTGATTTTTGGTTTTTGCAATTTTGAAGAAACTGAACTGGTGCACTAAAGTGTGACACGGAAAACCAACAAGAAGGTATGTTGTGTAATAAATTCTATACATGAAATAAACAAAAGGTTTACCTGTTGTTAAATTATGTGTATCCTTTTTAAGTATGTTCTCTGTATTCACTGTATAACACGTGTTTCTGTATCAGTGTTTATACATGTATGTCGGTAACCCACGTGATCTTTATACATGCAGGCGCGTAGTTGCCTTTACGCCACAAAGCCCGGGCTTGCACATTATTTTCAGGATTTTGTGTGTGCTGGATATACAGTAGTACTTAGATATATCATAGTATATGACTATTCTACATTAAATAACATATATAGTAGACCTGAGTTTTCTATCCCCCCCCCCCATTATGAGAGCATGTGTACCTGGTCCAGGGTCTGCACATTATTTTCAGCTGGCTACGCCGCTGCTACATGTGTTCTCTACATTGAAGTATCTAACACCACAGGTAAATGAAGCGTACCCTGGTTCCTCCCTCGGATTAGGCGTAACCCCGTCCATGCTGTAACACTCAACAATAAAAATGCATTGATTATATCCTTATGGACTAGGTTTTATAGTCAGTATATAGGAACAATTGTATATTTTCAGCTGTACCACGTCGTCGCCGCAGGAAACTGCCATTCAGTAAAGAAGAAACCCTAATGAGTTTAAGGGCCTATGAACAACATCCGAGGAACTGGATAGACATCGTGAATGACATAAAGTCCAATGTAGAACGACTGTCTGCTAGGCATCAAGAACTGTACGAAAATGGATCCATCAGGCAGCTGAAGGATAGAGTTTCCTCCAAGTGTGGTCGACTTCTGTATGGAAACGTCGGCGCCATAGCAGATAACGAAATTAGGTAACTATAGCTACATTCTCTAAATAATTCCCATCGAGATTGCGAACATGATATTAAATTTATAATAATTGATATGTTAATACGTTTTACGTGTACGAGCGGACGGGCGTGCGTCCAGAACATATACAGGCCTTTACCTCAAATGACAGGGTTACACTTACAGGAAAATATCAAATATTGGTAACACCATTGCATATTGAAAGATTTTCACGTAATTTCGCACAATTGTTTCCCATGATGGGACGCCAACCAATTTACAACGGGGGACACGTGTGTCCGATGGACGCAGCGTCAACATTTATCTAATGTCTTGTGTGTACGCCTCTCCGTGGAAAGTGTACGGATGTGTCATATTAAAAAGATTGTATCCTTTTCACGCGCTTTCGAACCTTGTTGGTGATATTTTTATTTATGATTATCTCGTTGCAGGACTCAGGTACAACGTGTAAGGGACATGGAAAGGCGAATGGTTGCTGCGGAACGAGTTGCACCACGGCCTGAGCCGGATAGGCGTGATGCAATGTTGGAGGAAATAAGTACTGATTCGGCTGGTGATACCGCCGTCGATGCTGATGCGGAACAAGCACGACAACAACCACAGCCCAGGGCTGCTGATAGCGACCAGAATGAACAGGCTGCATCTGTTAATCCACCAGCGAATCAACCAGCTAATCCACAGGGTAGAGCTAATGTCAACCGCCGCCCGATACGTCGAAGGCAGCGAAGGGCGAGAGACCGCTCGCAGACCTGGTTCGAGAGAACCAGATGTTATACAGAAGGTTCCTTTCTAAGAAGGTACAAAAACTCCGTCGAGAGTTAGGAGTAAGCAGCGATACCAGCGACGAAGATTATGTTTAGTTAGTTGGTCGTTTTAGTGTATACTAAAATGTCCAATAAATTGTGAATATAAATGGTGATATGTGTTATATTATTATTTTGAGAAGATCCCTGGTTTATTTCAGAATTACGAAGTCCGTTTTCGATTTCCTTTTATGTTAGAAAACTCTATTAAGTGTTGATGGTAAACGAAATGCATAACGATATTTGTGAAATGCGTAACATTTTACTATAAATGGAATATGGCATGGACAGTTAGTTTACAGACGGATCTGTAGTCCAGTGGTAACACACTGGACTGGTAATCCAGGGATCGCAGGTTCGATCCCCCGTCTGACCCTAATAAAATTAACAGTGTTTCAGATGGGACGTTAAACCGAGGTCTGGCGTCGGTGCTGTACACCGTGATCGTAAAAGAACCAGGGTAGACGCTGGAATGGGTCTCTGTCTGTATCATTGTACTGTCCTCTAAAAATCTAAAATGACTAATCTCTTCAGGAGGCGTCGCTCATATGGGCAACAGGTAGCGACGATAAATAAACGCAAACCACACAGTTAGTCCAGTGGTTAACACGCTGGACTGGTAATACAGTTAAACGTAAACACACATAGTTCTGATATGGCCGGTTGGTGAGCCGCCAGCTAGTTAGCTTAAACTTTATTTATTTTACAACTATTGCGAAACAAGCTCACAACTTATATTAATCACTCTCGTGTGGGAGGGAACCGGGGTACCCTGAGAAAACCCGCCTGTCCGATCTGGCGACCACCGTATCATCTCACATACGAACCCAGGTTGCATTGATGAGAAGCGAGCGTGCTAATCGGACAGTCAGCTAGTTGAATAATGGTTACCGATTGCCTACCAGCCTGGCGCCTGACATACAAGCATATTCTTCGAGAAGTACTGATGTTCATAAAAAGAGGTGTCTGATAAGTCAGAAATGGCTGGCCCTTGTAGGCCAGGCGCCAGGCCATATCAGAGTGAACACATGACGAGGTTCGAACCTTCGACACCCCGCTCCGTAGGAGGACGCCTTAATCGCCGCGGAGACGGTAAATATGTGCTTACTAGTAGACGTTTTAATATCAGTCCGAATATAGTTCATGCCATATCTCCCCAAATGTTTTGGTAGCGTCATGATTTTGCCAGATCTGCCTAAAGTAGACATGATTTTGTAAGTATGGTCATGATTTTGCAAGGTCTGTCTAAAGTATGGTCATGATTTTGCAAGGTCTGTCAAATGTAGGGTCATGATTTTGCAAGGTCTGTCTAAATTATGGTCAGTCTAATGTAGGGTCATGATTTTGCCAGATCTGTCTAAAGTAGGGTCATGATTTTGCAAGGTCTGTCTAAAGTATGGTCATGATTTTGCAAGGTCTGTCAAATGTAGGGTCTTGATTTTGCAAGGTCTGTCTAAAGTATGATCATGATTTTGCCAGGTCTGTCTAATGTAGGGTCATGATTGTGCAAGGTCTGTCTAAAGTATGGTCATGATTTTGCCAGATCTGTCTAAAGTAGGGTCATGATTTTGCAAGGTCTGTCTAATGTAGGGTCATGCTTTTGTAAGGTCTGCCTAATGTAGGGTCATGATTTTGTAAGGTCTGTCTAATGTAGGGTCATGCTTTTGCAAGGTCTGTCTAATGTAGGGTCATGGTTTTGCAAGGTCTATCTAAAGTAGGGCCATGAATTTGCCAGATCTGTCTAATGTAGGGTCATGCTTTTGTAAGGTCTGTCTAATGTAGGGTCATGCTTTTGTAAGGTCTGCCTAATGTAGGGTCATGATTTTGCCATGGCACATCCCCATCCATTTTACCAAGGAGAGCCCCGGGTTTTAAAAATGTATATTCCGATGAGATATCGAGTATAGCTGGTTCATGTCTTATAGGCAGGCCCGTCGCTGGGCATACGCAAGTACGCACGTGCGTATCATTGGTCTGAGAAAATGAAAAAAACTTAAAACTCCAAAAATGAATTAAAACGCCAGGGATAGTATGCGCCGTGATGTGTGGAGTGGTGGAATAATTGAGCCCATTGCAAATATGGTGCATCTCGAAATAGTTTATGCTATTTTACGTGCTTGATTAATTGATAAGAGCAATAGTCCTGCAATTCTATGTTACAAAATGCATTGACATGCAGGAAATTGCTTCCTCATTTCCAAAAATATACCGGGGGGTTGGGGAGACCCCCCTAGTGTAATCGCATGCTATGTTCAATTGACAAACAAATTTGACCGTGCGTATCATCAAAATAGCTCCAGCGACGGCCCTGATAGGGTACATATTGAACTAATATCGAAACAGCTTGGCGAAATAGCTCCAGCGACGGCCCTGATAGGGTACATATTGAACTAATATCGAAACAGCTTGGCGAAATAGCTCCAGCGACGGCCCTGATAGGGTACATATTGAACTAATATCGAAACAGCTTGGCGAAATAGCTCCAGCGACGGCCCTGATAGGGTACATATTGAACTAATATCGAAACAGCTTGGCGAAATAGCTCCAGCGACGGCCCTGATAGGGTACATATTGAACTAATATCGAAACAGCTTGGCGAAATAGCTCCAGCGACGGCCCTGATAGGGTACATATTGAACTAATATCGAAACAGCTTGGCGAAATAGCTCCAGCGACGGCCCTGATAGGGTACATATTGAACTAATATCGAAACAGCTTGGCGAAATAGCTCCAGCGACGGCCCTGATAGGGTACATATTGAACTAATATCGAAACAGCTTGGCGAAATAGCTCCAGCGACGGCCCTGATAGGGTACATATTGAACTAATATCGAAACAGCTTGGCGAAATAGCTCCAGCGACGGCCCTGATAGGGTACATATTGAACTAATATCGAAACAGCTTGGCGAAATAGCTCCAGCGACGGCCCTGATAGGGTACATATTGAACTAATATCGAAACAGCTTGGCGAAATAGCTCCAGCGACGGCCCTGATAGGGTACATATTGAACTAATATCGAAACAGCTTGGCGAAATAGCTCCAGCGACGGCCCTGATAGGGTACATATTGAACTAATATCGAAACAGCTTGGCGAAATAGCTCCAGCGACGGCCCTGATAGGGTACATATTGAACTAATATCGAAACAGCTTGGCGAAATAGCTCCAGCGACGGCCCTGATAGGGTACATATTGAACTAATATCGAAACAGCTTGGCGAAATAGCTCCAGCGACGGCCCTGATAGGGTACATATTGAACTAATATCGAAACAGCTTGGCGAAATAGCTCCAGCGACGGCCCTGATAGGGTACATATTGAACTAATATCGAAACAGCTTGGCGAAATAGCTCCAGCGACGGCCCTGATAGGGTACATATTGAACTAATATCGAAACAGCTTGGCGAAATAGCTCCAGCGACGGCCCTGATAGGGTACATATTGAACTAATATCGAAACAGCTTGGCGAAATAGCTCCAGCGACGGCCCTGATAGGGTACATATTGAACTAATATCGAAACAGCTTGGCGAAATAGCTCCAGCGACGGCCCTGATAGGGTACATATTGAACTAATATCGAAACAGCTTGGCGAAATAGCTCCAGCGACGGCCCTGATAGGGTACATATTGAACTAATATCGAAACAGCTTGGCGAAATAGCTCCAGCGACGGCCCTGATAGGGTACATATTGAACTAATATCGAAACAGCTTGGCGAAATAGCTCCAGCGACGGCCCTGATAGGGTACATATTGAACTAATATCGAAACAGCTTGGCGAAATAGCTCCAGCGACGGCCCTGATAGGGTACATATTGAACTAATATCGAAACAGCTTGGCGAAATAGCTCCAGCGACGGCCCTGATAGGGTACATATTGAACTAATATCGAAACAGCGAAATGGAATTTGACATAGAGGAATTATATATCATACATCAAAACCATTAAACACAATCAAGAAATATGTACATCGCTATTGCATTTCCTTCTAATAGACTATGAACGCATATGTCCTGTTTGTATCAAATTGCGTATGCATTTCCTCACTAATGATATGCATCTGACATGCGCATCAAATTGCGTATGCATTTCCTCACTAATGATATGCATCTGACATGCGCACTCGAAGTTGCGGTCATGCGCATTCGCAGTGATGGGCAACAAGAAAAGGCGTGTCTTACAGTTTACGCTGTTCCAAGGATGATCTAATTACAAGATCCGACACACGACAAGTCGCAAATCGGATTAAAATCATTTTAAATGCGACGTGCTATATATGTTTCTTTGTGGCAGTGAAAAGAATAATTACTGTTAATGTTTTAACATGAACATGTTTTATTGCAAACTCGGCAATAATCTTGCCATTGGAAAATACATTATACATACATACTATTATACACGGCATGAGAAACAAAATGTAATACTATGTTGACATCGTGTTATATTAAGCAACGCTAAACCAGTTAAGAAGCTTTAAAACACTGTCGTGACGTCATACTTTGTCATTGCAGTCCATTATTATTAATATTGGACTGGTGTCAAAAGGCCAGAGCATTATGTTAAAGGGGGGGGGGACTTACAATAAACAGCATAGCTCTAAATTTGAAAATTCCACTCACTGTATGCTCTTTGGGATGTTAGTAACGATATCTGAAAAATCTGTGGTGATTAAAAATACAGAAATGACAAAAAAACGTCTTTTATCAGCCCCTTTCATATGGTAATGAAGGTGACATGCTGGCGGCCATTTTTCATGAATAGTGGTGTTTTCTCCTCCAAAATAGGAGAGCAGTGACGTCATGAATGCAATGCCTCCTCTGGCCTAATCAGCTGATTCAATGGATTCACCACAAAGTTCCAGTTCGACAGGATCTGTCTATGAGTTTTCAGAGACTGACTTTGACTCCTCTAATTCTGATGATGATGTAGGCCTAGCAGCACCACGTGGTTATGCATTCGAACCGGAGTGGACTCCAGAATAGCTTGCCGAACGGGAGCTCCGACGGCAGCAACTTGAGCATGTTGAAACAATGGATCACCCAGTCGAGCCCCCCGTGGATGATGATGGACACGAGGACAGGACCCGGATTCCGGTTGACCAGTGGTGTCAGTGTCAAAATTGTCAAGTGATGCCGACGAACATGGAGTGTGACTGCTGCCATGATGTCACCATGGTCATGACAAAGATGGAACAAGGAGATGGCGAAATTGGGTGCATCACCGCGCATCCGGATTTCGATGCTGTGTGCTTGAACAATGCCGTCCTCTTGAGTATCATGGCAAGATTGCACTACGCATACATCGAACGATTGGAGAGCAGGAATCCAACAAACAAGTAGGCCCTTATTTTATAGCTATTTCATGTTATTTATCTGGCACTGTGTCTGGTCTCATCGTGCTCATTTTCTGGGACATGTGGGACTGGGCGTGTCATTTTAATGAGGTCACTGCAACCCATTTCCTTTGAGCATTTTCATTGGCCAGTTCTTCAGTCACATGACCACTGTCACATGACAGTAGTGTTTATTTACATTCTGCTGAGAACACGTGGAGCTTGAATAAAAGTGAATACAATGATATAATTATTAATTGAAGTGTATTTTATCAGACACATTTATAGTTACAAGAATCATTCATACCTAAATTAATAAACAAACATGACCTCATTAGGCCATAGGCTATGATCATAATATACCCTGGTAGTAACCATGGTAACGTTAGCTTCATGATTAGGGGCCTAGCATGCCTAACCAACCAGGCCTCGATCCTAGTCATGCAAGTAGCCCTAGGCCAGGGGCCTACTGAAGATTCAACAATGTTGGGGGGAACCATGCCAGTATTAGCACCCGGACAATTAAAATCCACACCCGGACGATTGGCACCCAGGGCCCGTTAGTGAAAGAAATGCCCAGTCCCAAAAGAAATGATGTCCAGTATATACTACACTGGGGACTGGACATTTCTTTCAGGACTGGGCATTTCTTTCACTAACAGGCCCTCAATGTTATAAGTTACAACAGACAATTTTCCTTATTTTTCAGATGTTACAGGTTTACTGCCTACAAACAGTTCATCTTTTGGATACATGGTTTCCTTGGAAAGAAAGTACGCAGAGTAATCCCAAGTTGTGCAGTTGCCAAGATACGAAAGAAATTTCCTTCAGAAACCGGGGAGTATGTTGGCTTTCTTGAAGCAGTAGTTGTGGATCAGGTTGATGAGGACTAAATTAAATATACAGTAGGTGGACATGCCGGGGATACCCAAGACACTTCCTAGTTCCTTCAGCTCAGAACATTCAACATTGACTGGTCATCCAACTGTCGGACTTGTGGGACTGACAGAATAAACAGTGTCGTCCAATTCAGGTTTCCCCTTTTGGGCCTACAAAAATATATATGTACAAATCTTATTCCTTCATCAAATCTAACAAAACAAATTCTATACTAATTTTTTGGCAGTTGAATTAATCTGAAAGAATTTTGACATGAATGGGTCAAGAAATAAAAAATGACTTCCATTAAAATTTTCCAAATATGCCACAATTGATTTTCCACTTATACATGTAACATCATTGACATGTATTTTTGTGTGATTTTCATGAAACTTTTTAATGGAAGTTACATATTTACAGAAACTTGTTTGTATTCCTCGACTGATTTCTAAACGGTAAAAATTTCATAGCGTGGGCCATCCATTTAGTAGTTATAGTCATACACTGCAAAATTCGGATTCTCGGACCCCCCTCCCCTCAAAAAAGGTAAAAATGTAGTCAAATGTACAGGCTATGCAAATGACCCCGAATTTGTCAGACCCTCGCCCCCTCAACGGTGGGCGGACATTTCGCACCCGGAAATTGTCCTGGTGTGAAATGTACGGGTGCGAATCATAATTTTTGTTTACATTTTCACCTATAAACTATCTACCATGTCATAAACTTTAGATAATAACCACAAAAACATCCCTTATTTTGATGAAATAAAACAAAAACACTCCACTTCTATTTTCCCCTACCGATTCAGTCAGTGGTCAGTGGTCAGTGTTTTAGTATGTGCCAACAAATTGCATAGCGCCACAGAGCAGAAGTACCAACAAGGTCAAGGTCAGTCAAGAAATGTGTGCTTGTTGCATCAGTGACGTCATTGACGAGGGATATTCAAAAGAAAATGGCTACCTTCATTACCATATGAAAGAGGCTGATAAAAGTCGTTTTTTTGTCATTTCTGTATTTTTAATCACCACAGATTTTTCAGATATCGTTACTAACATCCCAAAGAGCATACAGTGAGTGGAATTTTCAAATTTAGAGCTATGCTGTTTATTGTAAGTCCCCCCTTTAAATACTACCCGTACATATACGAAATTAACATTTTTAATTAGTAGGATCGTGTTGGGTAAGTGTGTGTTTTAAGTAAGATATAAGTTTTAAACGGATCCAAGATCATTGAAATGGCCCACCTACTGTAGAACAAATAAGCTTAAATATATACGTTCAATTCATTCAAATTAACTACATCGCAGGTGTCTTCACGTAATGAATGAATCGCGGGTTAATAGTTTCCATCGGGGTATGAACTATAGTGAGTGTGGTTCAAGTGTATGGAGGCAAATGCGAACGCTAACTCTAAACACGCCATTGTAATTCATACACTGGTGGAAACGATTAGCCACGATTCATTACATATATTTACCATTTTATCATGATATGTCCAATGTACAATGAAATCAGATTCAATTTTTTAGGCAGAACAAGTTGGCCTACCTTGAATACATATGTTACTCTTAAGAAAAGTTAGAATAGTAAAATATTAATAAATACTGCTAAATATATTAAGAATGCCTTTAAATTAAGAACAAATCATATGAAAACATTACGTGACGAACATTAATAGATGTATATGTATGCCATCATATTAATATGTATTATCACACAACGACGAATTGGTTTCGCTCTTTGCCAATATGTATAGGATATAAGCCGAAAACGACCCAATATGTAAATTATTGATACTGTCTTCGGCGCCTCACACAGTATCTCTTCAGGAGGCATCGCTTATATGGGTATCGACGATAAATAAATGTAAAACACACACAGGCCAGGTGACTTGATTGGGCGAGTCTGAGATTTGTTCTCAGCTCTGTATAAGCATTATTAAAACACTGATGTGACGTCATACTTTTGTACTTGCAGTCCATTATTATTAATATTGGACTGCTGTGAAAAGGCCAACGTATTATATTAAATCTTGCACCTAATTACAATTACATGAAACATATTACAATAATACAATCAGTGATGTATCACAGTCTAAAACATATATGGTGATTCGTCAAGCAAACATCTGGAAATATTAGAAACTGTCAAGCAAACATCTGGACATATTAGAAACTGTCAAACAAACATCTGGACATATTAGAAACTGTCAAACAAACATCTGGACATATTAGAAAATGTCAAACAAACATCTGGACATATTAGAAACTATGTGGAAACTGCTCAATTTACAAATCAACAGGCCCAGTCGAGTACGTATACTAATGATACAGTCAGGTATACACCATACCTGACTTGCCACATAACACATCTAGTTTTGGTGTTAATGGTGTTAATATTGTAGTGATGGGTTTTGATTGAAATATACGGAGAAAACGTGACATTCTATTTCTGATTTCAAAAGCCTAAGCAATATATACTGATAGGATTTTAAGACCGTTAAGATTTCGCATGTGAGCAATTCAGAATCTATACATTTTGGGATATTTGGTCGTTTACAAAAGAATGGTTTTACATATTGCATTCTAACTTCCTTATAAATTATAATGTACATTCTAATATCAAGTGAAATTCATCTTCAAGTTTGTTACATAATATGCATTTTCGTTAATTTCTAGGAAGTTTGTTAGATTCATGCCACCTTCCAGTTTATATACCGAGTCTTGTACCAGGGTGAATGGTGTTGTCATTAGTGGTTCACGAGTTTGGTATTTTCACTACCACCCTATTTGCTTGCACACACTGGGTATCCCTACTGTCCATTCACTACCATCCTATTTGCTTGCACACACTGGGTATCCCTACTGTCCATTCACTACCATCCTATTTGCTTGCACACACTGGGTATCCCTACTGTCCATTCACTACCATCCTATTTGCTTGCACACACTGGGTATCCCTACTGTCCATTCACTACCATCCTATTTGCTTGCACACACTGGGTATCCCTACTGTCCATTCACTACCATCCTATTTGCTTGCACACACTGGGTATCCCTACTGTCCATTCACTACCATCCTATTTGCTTGCACACACTGGGTATCCCTACTGTCCATTCACTACCATCCTATTTGCTTGCACACACTGGGTATCCCTACTGTCCATTCACTACCATCCTATTTGCTTGCACACACTGGGTATCCCTACTGTCCATTCACTACCATCCTATTTGCTTGCACACACTGGGTATCCCTACTGTCCATTCACTACCATCCTATTTGCTTGCACACACTGGGTATCCCTACTGTCCATTCACTACCATCCTATTTGCTTGCACACACTGGGTATCCCTACTGTCCATTCACTACCATCCTATTTGCTTGCACACACTGGGTGTCCCTACTGTCCATTCACTACCATCCTATTTGCTTGCACACACTGGGTGTCCCTACTGTCATTCACTACCATCTATTTGCTTGCAGTCCATACTGTCCATTCACTACCATCCTATTTGCTTGCACACACTGGGTGTCCATACTGTCCATTCACTACCATCCTATTTGCTTGCACACACTGGGTGTCCCTACTGTACATTCACTACCATCCTATTTGCTTGCACACACTGGGTGTCCCTACTGTACATTCACAACCACCCTATTTGCTTGCACACACTGGGTGTCCCTACTGTACATTCACTACCATCCTATTTGCTTGCACACACTGGGTGTCCCTACTGTCCATTCACAACCACCCTATTTGCTTGCACACACTGGGTGTCCCTACTGTCCATTCACTACCATCATATTTGCTTGCACACACTGGGTGTCCATTCACTACCATCCTATTTGCTTGCACACACCGGCTGTCCCTACTGTCCATTCACTACCACCCTATTTGCTTGCACACACTGGCTGTCCCTACTGTCCTTTCCTAGCATATCTGCTAATCGTGCTAGAGCGACGGAGGAGGCAGATGTCTAGAGACTAGAGTATCCAAGTAGTTTTGAATATTTCTTTTTTCAATATCTTTGTAACAACCTTCACTGGTTAGTACCAAAGCCTCGTGTATATACGCCTTTGCTATACTCGGGTCATCGCGTTCATGTAGTCGACCCATGGCTAACTTGTAGAACATTCTTCGGCGTATTTCTTTCGGTTCTTCAAATCGCTTCAAAATTGCTCCGGCTCGTTCTATGTGCCCATTGTCAATGTTATCAATATTACACACTTCCAGATATAAGTTTATTCCCAGCAGAGAATGGCACATTTCAAGGGTAGAAATCGTGCTCCAAATTCGTCTTTCTTCGTCATTGAAATTTACAGAGGATTGCATACCTTTCTCAAAATCGAAATAGCCTCGTTTTAGATATTCAACAGGATGACCCGCATAAAACAGTCTGTTATTTTTACACTGCGAATTAAGGCGCATTGCAGCAGTTGCTAAACACGGACTACACGTGTCACAAGCCATTCGCGCAAGCTGCTCGTGTTTGTCCGATGTCACAACGTCTCCCTGTATCGCCCAGTTTAACGCCATGTGAGAATGAAACACCGCGTCGAAAGTAGTTCTATCAACATCGTGCGGCATGATAGCGCGCATGCGCTGCACAGTTTCATTTCTTTCCGTTACGTCTGAATATTGCTTAGCCAAGAGAAAAAAAAGCGCAACAAGTTTATCTGAAATAATCTGCCTCTTTCCCGGATTGGTGCAGAGTGTAAGCCTTTTGCTAAATTCTGAAATCATGCCCTCAAAATGAAACTTTGGTCCAAATTGGAATGCGTTGTCATCAGCACACCTTTTGAGCGTTATGTAGAATGCGTGTATCAATTCCGCATGTGGTAAATATCTGTGTTTAATTACATTAGCGGTACGGTTTCTCATCGCAAGCAAGGCATCACATACCTCAGGGTAACCCACGTTAGACAAGACCAGGCAAAAGTCAACAAATGACACAATATCCAGTATTTCTTGAAGATATAGACACAATTTGTCCTTATATAAACCTCTGAATGTTGCATATTTTAAAAGCAGTTGGTCGAACGTTCCATGGTCAATTAAACCAAATTTCTTGACCCCGCTTGTTACTTTATTAAAATCCAGCTTTGGGATAGTTAACTGGTCCACTAAAAGAGAGAACACATCCAGAATTGTTGATATATCTATGTTGCCATTGTGTACGTCATACAACGTAGGAAGCGAAGATGCCCCATTCACACGAGCCACTTCCATTATACAAGATATACGATATTCTAAATCGCACAGATAAATCTGGTCACTTATCCACACTAGAATTAAATCCGCACACGAAATAGTCCCAGCTATGGTTATCCGCCATCAACGAACGACACGCGTCCAATCTAAATTACCAAGCCACGAATTATTATTTGATCCCGAATGTAATTATTACCACTAAATATATGGCCCACATCCATTCCAAAATCACTCGGGATTTACTTGTTCATTTATCCACAAGGTCGTGACATGCACTATATATAGTTCTATTGTGCGCCATGACCATGCACTACACACCTTGGAAGTTCAATATTTCATACGAATTTATTTGAGTTCGTTTGCGAAACAATTGTTTACAATAATAGTTAAATCGCTTTCGAGAAGACCTCATTCCTAATGTAATCCATCGCCATGAGGGTGAGAGAAGAGGCAATGTAGAATTTAGGTTACACTCAAGACGGAGCTGTAGTCCAGTTGTTAACACGTTGGACTGGTAATCCAGGCATCGCAGGTACGATCCCCCGTCTGACTCTAATAAAATTAGCAGTCTTTCAGATGGGACTTTAAACCGAGGTCTCGTGTCGGTGCTTTAATCCCGTGTACGTAAAAGAACCAGAGGAGACTCTGGAATGTGTCTCTGTCTGTATCATTGCACTATCCTCCACAAATCATATGGGCAATCGGTAGCGACGATAAATATACGTAAAACACAACACACTCATAACTGCCACAGTTGTTCGTTCAATTACTCAGGCAATAAATGTGCTTTTATCCACCAGGTCGTTATATACACCAGAGAAGATAGTTTAGTTCTGCTAACGACGAAGTGGGTTAACCAATACTGGCCTCGAGCCCATATAATTTGCCAAACGTTATTAATAAAACAGTATACAGTGTATTGTATTGTCAATATATTATGTTTTGTCGTAAATATTTTAAACATCAGCGGACGACAACAACATGATCATAACACACACACACACACACACACATTTGCACCGCGAATAGCTCTCACTTGTAAATCAGTCATATAAAGCATGTGCGTTTTACCACCGATGCGAAAATGACCTCCAGTGTTAAAGTGCCCGGTTTAAGCATAGTCCGATTAAATTGTAACAATTCTCCAGCATGTACTAAGCTTAACATCCGAATAGTCACCACCTGTATTTAAACACATGTACACATATTTTGTTTTCACATCAAACCGTTTAACATCCGAATAAAGACGTGAATAAAGACCGCCGTCCAGCCGTGACAGTCTTGCTTGTCCCGTGGTTAGCCGTTACCGATACCTTACATACCAAGTTATATATTATATAATATTATACAAATCCGAATGTTTGAGATTTATATTAAAAAATATACTCCGCCATCTCACATGATCTTGAAATGAGAGATTAGCACTTTGCATATCCTGTTCATATGGTAATTAGTTCACATGCTTGTTTCTATTCCCCATTCACTAGTTAATGTAAAGACTCCAGTTATACTATCTGTAGTTTCTCTTCATTGTCTCCGTTAGCCAAGCACAAACAACATACTACAGCTTAAAGCAGAAATGCACACGTACTGCGATCTATAAGTTAGAGATACACATGTGGTTATTTTGTAAAACTTGTTTGTGACCAAAGTCGCGAAGCATGTCCAGTTGTACATTGCGACAAGAACATTTATAGAAGTATAAATAGATAGATATGGTTCGCCGGAGTCGAGTGTAAATAAGCTCAATCATCATCATCGTAAGTGTGTATTGGTATAATCAATGGATGATGACACAGTAATTGGCTAGGTTTGTGTCAACACTCGCGTTGTATACCAGTATATCATCTACATGTATGACAACGTTGTATATAACGGAAAATAGAGCGTAACGTTCAGTGGCTTTGAATTAATTCATGACACGTTGTGAAATACACCATTGTGTGGTTTTCGCTCGTAGTTTCCGTTTCACCGTGAATACTTAATTTCCAACGAAGACAAAATTACTTTTGAACGAACTAACTAATTCCACGTAATCCCTAGACAAAGGATTTAGTTTAAACATATTTAGCTAAAGTTAATCTCTAATATAAATAAATACACTGTACTTTTTTTATTGATAGTTACTTTTTCGTTACAAATTTAGGAATTATGAATTTTACTATCACGAGTGAAAACAAAAAATCCTTCACACATTGTACTAATTTACCCAGTATTTTAAAAGCACGCAGACGTCCAACTTTGCCTATATTCATTTTTATAAACGGATATAAATTGTGCACTGTTTCTTTTTGGTGTCACCGACGGATATGTAGTCCAGTGGTAACACGCTGGGCTGGTAAACCAGGGATCGCAGGTTCGATCCCCCGTCTGACCATAATAAAATTAACAGTCTTTCAGATGGGACGTTAAACCGAGGTCTCGTGTCGGTGCTTTACACCGTGCACGTAAAAGATACCAGAGGAGACTCTGGACTGGGTCTCTGACTGTATCAACCGAGGTCTCGTGTCGGTGCTTTACACCGTGCACGTAAAAGAACCAGAGGAGACTCTGGAATGGGTCTTTGACTGTATCATTGCACTATCCTCCAACAATCTAAAATGACTAATCTCTTCAGGAGGCGTCGCTCATATGGGTAACCGGTAGCGACGATAAATAAACGTAAAACACAATTTTTGGTGTCGGTATACTTAACCCAATGCTCGATCAGGCTTTATCTCTCTGTTTCTGACGTAATAAAATATCTTGTATCGTCAGCATCATTTGTTAGGTATTGTTTTGATGCTTGAAGCTAAATCCGACTCGAAATATGTTAACCGATATCAATATTATAGTTCTGTGTCTGTTGTCCTACATTCTATCTAACTATCTTCCGTTAATGTCGAACCCCTCACGGGGACGTAGACATGTTGCGCGTCAAAAACTGATTTGATAAATTCCTAAATGCTATCAAATTTGCCTATATTCTAAAAGGATATTAATTTTACCTCTAAGGAAAGTGCACAGTTTCTTTTTGGTGTCAGTATAATTACATAGAATGAATCTCGCTACCATAAAGAAGCGTATGTGTGAGTCATTCCGGTATGACAGGAGTCTGTACTGTGCTTTATATATCTAATGTCGTAAACAAGTCATTCGTCATAGTAATTGGGTTTTCCGGTTACACATAATTATATGATCATGTCTAAATGAGCGCAAACATAACATTAATACTTGTAATGTCCGCCGCCGTTGTCGAGTGGTTACGGTCGCTGACTTGTATACCACTGTAACCTATCATCACTGATGGCCACGGGTTCGAGCCCCGCTTAGATCGTGTCTCTTTATATGAAAACGTTGGCAGTTTCTTACGGAGGTTGGTGCACCAAGTACTGGTTAAACGCTGGAGCCTGCCCCGGAAATGTGTTGTTAGGTAAACTGCCCGTCGACCAAATGGGCAACCAGTAGCGACGCTAAAAATAAATTTAATAAAAAAGCAAACGTGTATTGCACCGGCCTCGTGGATGACGGTGATATATAAGTAGCACGACTAGTCGTTTAAGTCGTTCAATCCAGATTACCTGACCCTCACAGCTATAGGTTCGAGTCCCACTGGGCGTAGCGAACTACTCCATGAGAGATTGCTACCCAGCAAACTTGCGGAAGGTCTGTGGTTTTTCCCTGAGTGCCTGAAATACTGCTCGGTCGAGTAACCGGTGACTTCCCTCATCCAGCAACGGTCGAGTAACTTATCCAGCAACGGTCGAGTAACTTATCCAGCAACGGTCGAGTAACTGATGTCTTCCCTCATCCAGCAACGGTCGAGTAACTTATCCAACGACGGTCGAGTAGCTGATGTCTTCCATCACCCAGCAACGGTCGAGTAACCGGTGACTTCCCTCATCCACCAACGGTCGAGTAACTTATCCAGCAACGATCGAGTAACTGATGTCTTCCCTCACCCAGCAACGGTCGAGTAACCGGTGACTTCCCTCATCCAGCAACAGTCGAGTAACTTATCCAGCAAGGGTCGAGTAACTTATCCAGCAACGGTCGAGTAACTGATGTCTTCCCTCATCCAGCAACGGTCGAGTAACTTATCCAACGACGGTCGAGTAGCTGATGTCTTCCATCACCCAGCAACGGTCGAGTAACCGGTGACTTCCCTCATCCACCAACGGTCGAGTAACTGATGTCTTCCCTCACCCAGTAACGGTCGAGTAACCGATGTCTTCACTCATTCTGCAACGGTCGAGTAACTGATGTCTTCCCTCATCCAGCAACGGTCGAGTAACTGATGTATTCCCTCATCCAGCAACGATCGAGTAGCCGATGTCTTCCCTCATACAGCAACGGCCGATTAACTGATGTTTTCACTCATCCAGCAACGATCGAGTAACTGATGTCTTCCCTCATCCAGCAACGATCGAGTAGCCGGTGTCTTCCCTCATCATACAGCAACGGTCGAGTAACCGACGTCTTCCCTCATCCAGCAACGGCCGAGTAACTGATGACTTCCCTCATCCATCAACGGTCACTTAACTGATGTCGTCCCTCACCCAGCAACGATCGAGTAACTGATGTCTTCCCTCATCCAGCAACGGTCGAGTAACTGATGTATTCCCTCATCCAGCAACGATCGAGTAGCCGATGTCTTCCCTCATCCAGCAACGGCCGATTAACTGATGTCTTCCCTCATCCAGCAACGATCGAGTAACTGATGTCTTCCCTCATCCAGCAACGGCCGATTAACTGATGTCTTCCCTCACCCAGCAACGATCGAGTAACTGATGTCTTCCCTCACCCAGCAACGATCGAGTAAATGATGTCTTCCCTCATCCTGCAACGATCCAGTAACTGATGTCTTCCCTCATCCAGCAACGGCCGATTAACTGATGTCTTCCCTCACCCAGCAACGATCGAGTAACTGATGTCTTCCCTCATCCAGCAACGGCCGATTAACTGATGTCTTCCCTCACCCAGCAACGATCGAGTAACTGATGTCTTCCCTCACCCAGCAACGATCGAGTAACTGATGTCTTCCCTCATCCTGCAACGATCGAGTAGCTGATGTCTTCCCTCACCCAGCAACGATCGAGTAACTGATGTCTTCCCTCATCCAGCAACGGCCGATTAACTGATGTCTTCCCTCACCCAGCAACGATCGAGTAACTGATGTCTTCCCTCATCCTGCAACGATCGAGTAGCTGATGTCTTCCCTCACCCAGCAACGATCGAGTAACTGATGTCTTCCCTCATCCAGCAACGGCCGATTAACTGATGTCTTCCCTCACCCAGCAACGATCGAGTAACTGATGTCTTCCCTCATCCTGCAACGATCGAGTAGCTGATGTCTTCCCTCACCCAGCAACGATCGAGTAACTGATGTCTTCCCTCATCCAGCAACGGCCGATTAACTGATGTCTTCCCTCACCCAGCAACGATCGAGTAACTGATGTCTTCCCTCATCCTGCAACGATCGAGTAGCTGATGTCTTCCCTCATCCAGCAACTGTCAAGTAACTGATGTCTTCCCTCATCCAGCAACGGCCGATTAACTGATGTCTTCCCTCACCCAGCAACGATCGAGTAACTGATGTCTTCCCTCATCCTGCAACGATCGAGTAGCTGATGTCTTCCCTCACCCAGCAACGATCGAGTAACTGATGTCTTCCCTCATCCTGCAACGATCGAGTAACTGATGTCTTCCCTCATCCATCAACGGCCGATTAACTGATGTCTTCCCTCACCCAGCAACGATCGAGTAACTGATGTCTTCCCTCATCCAACAACGGTCGAGTAACTGATGTATTCCCTCATCCAGCAACTGTCAAGTAACTGATGTCTTCCCTCATCCATCAACGATCGAGTAACTGATGTCTTCCCTCATCCAACAACGGTCGAGTAACTGATGTATTCCCTCATCCAGCAACGGTCGAGTAACTGATGTCTTCCCTCATCCAGCAACTGTCAAGTAACTGATGTCTTCCCTCATCCAGCAACGATCGAGTAGCTGATGTCTTCCCTCACCCAGCAACGATCGAGTAACTGATGTCTTCCCTCATCCTGCAACGATCGAGTAACTGATGTCTTCCCTCATCCATCAACGGCCGATTAACTGATGTCTTCCCTCACCCAGCAACGATCGAGTAACTGATGTCTTCCCTCATCCAACAACGGTCGAGTAACTGATGTATTCCCTCATCCAGCAACTGTCAAGTAACTGATGTCTTCCCTCATCCAGCAACGATCGAGTAACTGATGTCTTCCCTCATCCAACAACGGTCGAGTAACTGATGTCTTCCCTCACCCAGCAACGATCGAGTAACTGATGTCTTCCCTCATCCTGCAACGATCGAGTAGCTGATGTCTTCCCTCACCCAGCAACGATCGAGTAACTGATGTCTTCCCTCATCCAGCAACGGCCGATTAACTGATGTCTTCCCTCACCCAGCAACGATCGAGTAACTGATGTCTTCCCTCATCCTGCAACGATCGAGTAGCTGATGTCTTCCCTCACCCAGCAACGATCGAGTAACTGATGTCTTCCCTCATCCAGCAACGGCCGATTAACTGATGTCTTCCCTCACCCAGCAACGATCGAGTAACTGATGTCTTCCCTCATCCTGCAACGATCGAGTAGCTGATGTCTTCCCTCACCCAGCAACGATCGAGTAACTGATGTCTTCCCTCATCCAGCAACGGCCGATTAACTGATGTCTTCCCTCACCCAGCAACGATCGAGTAACTGATGTCTTCCCTCATCCTGCAACGATCGAGTAGCTGATGTCTTCCCTCATCCATCAACGGCCGATTAACTGATGTCTTCCCTCACCCAGCAACGATCGAGTAACTGATGTCTTCCCTCATCCAACGACGGTCGAGTAACTGATGTATTCCCTCATTCAACAACGGTCGAGTAACTGATGTATTCCCTCATCCAGCAACTGTCAAGTAACTGATGTCTTCCCTCATCCAGCAACGATCGAGTAACTGATGTCTTCCCTCATCCAACAACGGTCGAGTAACTGATGTATTCCCTCGACCAGCAACGGTCGAGTAACTGATGTCTTCCCTAATCCAGCAACTGTCAAGTAACTGATGTCTTCCCTCATCCAGCAACGATCGAGTAACTGATGTCTTCCCTCATCCAGCAACGGTCGAGTAACTGATGTCTTCCCTCATCCAGCAAGGGTCGAGTAACTGATGTCTTCCCTCACCCAGCAACGATCGAGTAACTGATGTCTTCCCTCATCCAGCAACGGTCGAGTAGCCGATGTCTTCCCTCACCCAGCAACGATCGAGTAACTGATGTCTTCCCTCACCCAGCAACGGTCGAGTAACTGATGTCTTCCCTCACCCAGCAACTATCGAGTAGCCGATGTCTTCCCTCATCCAGCAACGGCCGATTAACTTATGTCTTCCCTCACCCAGCAACGATCGAGTAACTGATGTCTTCCCTCATCCAGCAACGGCCGAGTAACTGATGTCTTCCCTCACCCAGCAACGGTCGACTAACTGATGGCTTCCCTCATCCAGCAACGATCGAGTAACTGATGTCTTCCCGCATCCTGCAACGATCGAGTAACTGATGTCTTCCCTTATCCACCAACGGTCGAGTAACTGATGTCTTCCCTCATCCAGCAATACCAGGTAGACAGAACTGTTCTTTCTTAACCACAGTGCAACCATTATATATACTAGAGGACATGGAAAATGCACACCTACATTATATGATTGTTATTACATGAAAACGAAATATAATAAAGATATATCACATCTTTACTACAAAACACAAACTGAGCAACTATAAATATTCCAAAATGTTTAAAACTATGTAGCTATGTAGTTGTTGTTATTCATGTAAAAACACACTTATCCGAAGTGTGCGTTTTCTATGTCCTCTAGTATACATTGTAATTTGAAACAAACACTTCCGTAAAACAGCTGTGGTGAAGTGTGTGTTGCAAACAGGATCTGTACCAGTGGTCATACTTACACTAGAACACTTAGAACAACCGGATTAACGAAATCAATATGAACGTAACCGATGTTTGACGCATGCGCGATGTTAAACGAATTTGTTTGATTTACGACACCTTAAAAACGTATGTTAAGACCTATGTATAAATTCACAGACGGATATATAGTCCAGTGGTAACACGCTGGACTGGTAATCCAGGGATCGCAGGTTCGATCCCCCGTCTGACCCTAATACAATTAACAGTCTTTCAGACGGGACGTTAAACCGAGGTCTCTTGTCGGTGTGGTGCACCGTACACGTAAAAGAACCAGAGGAGATACGGGAATGGGTCTCTCTGTATCATTGCACTATCCTCCAAAATCTAAAATGACTAATCGATTGAGGAGGCGTCGCTCATATGGGCAACCGGTAGCGACGATAAATAAACGTAAATCACACATGGTATTTATTATCAGTAGATTGTGACAATGTGGAAATACCATCCATGTATCCATGGCTATATGTCAGATACATTGAAACAAAGTACAGCGTTTTATTGCCTTATTTCAACATTTCCCGATACTCTGAATAATGACTATTATTAGCTCTCTGGCAATTCTACAGTATGTGTGATACTATTTTTTTATAAAAGATATTTTAGCTCCAGTGACGTAGCTATGGTATAATGTTCAGGGGTGCACATACATGTCACTGTTTAGTGAGGGGCGCATATCTTAAGATGCAACCTTTTTGGAAACTGCAAACCGTTCCTGCACAATAAATAATATTCCGGCAACTACAACATTATTAATTATATTTTATATCAACATAATATTCTTAAAAATATCCTATAATTTGTAAAATCTAAGTAAATATTCACCAAAATTTGTTTTCAGAAACTAAAATTAATTCCTGCAACTATTGCATATATATTACGTTGCAAGTCAGGGGCGTAGCTAGTCATTATTAATTTGTAGTCACGAAGAATGGTATCACGGGGCATTGTTCTGGATGGTCTGTGGACATGCTTTCCCAGGAAAAGTTTGAATCCTAGCACGCCGATGGTGTACTATGACGCATGTACGTTTTAGACGTACGTTTAAATGTCGACATGTTCAGGTGTATTTTTCAAATTAATTTGAGTCTAAAATTGCGATATAGAGATGGAATGTCGCATCGCACATATATATACATGTGATCTAGTGGCGAGATATATGACCGCTGATCTAGATCCTATGCCATACAGACAATAAATATCCCTTCAACGTTTTATTGCATTTTTGGCATATTTGGATTTTTAATGACAATCTTAATTGCTAGACATGTACCTTCTAACACTACTTGGAATTTATTGTGATGATAAAGTTTAACTGTTAATAAATACTTTATTATCATAAATTATAATTAAAATCACTTATTCATCATATTTAGTAATATAAAGTACTCCATAAATGCACAAACATATCAAACGAACTAAAAAAGTACATTTAAATCATTATAATTTTGAATTTTCTGTTGTTAATCTGATGCCCCAAACCATTACTCATAGTGCATTCAATAAGATATGATTAAACTAACATTACCATATAATTCCAATATGTAGCTTTCACTTATAGCCCTATCATTTGGATTTGTATATATGTTGAAGGCCTCGTTGTAGATTTTGTTAAATGAGTTATCTTATCCCGGCGTGATATAGCCCGACCTGTGCTGATGCGCCGTTAAACCAAATACTCACTAAATGAGTTATCTTATCCCGGCGCGATATAGCCCGAACTGTGATGATGCGCCGCTAAACCAAATACTCACTAAATGAGTTATCTTATCCCGGCGCGATATAGCCCGAACTGTGCTGATGCCCCGTTAAACCAAATACTCACGAGTTATCTTATCCTGGCGTGATATAGCCCGAACTGTGCTGATGTGCCGCTAAACCAAATACTCACGAGTTATCTTATCCCGGTGCGATATAGCATGAACTGTGCTGATGCGCCGCTAAACCAAATACTCACGAGTTATCTTATCCCGGTGCGATATAGCATGAACTGTGCTGATGCCCCGTTAAACCAAATACTCACGAGTTATCTTATCCCGGCGTGATATAGCCCGTACTGTGCTGATGCGCCGCTAAACCAAATACTCACTAAATGAGTTATCTTATCCCGGCGTGATATAGCCCGTACTGTGCTGATGCGCCGCTAAACCAAATACTCACTAAACGAGTTATCTTATCTCGGCGCGATATAGCATGAACTGTGCTGATGCGCCGCTAAACCAAATACTCACTAAATGAGTTATCTTATCCCGGCGCGATATAGCCCGAACTGTGCTGATGCGCCGCTAAACCAAATACTCGGCGCGATATAGCATGAACTGTGCTGATGCGCCGTTAAACCAAATACTCACTAAATGAGTTATCTTATCCCGGTGCGATATAGCATGAACTGTGCTGATGCGCCGTTAAACCAAATACTCACTAAATGAGTTCTCTTATCCCGGTGCGATATAGCCCGAACTGTGCTGATGCGCCGTTAAACCAAATACTCACTAAATGAGTTATCTTATCCCGGCGCGATATAGCCCGAACTGTGCTGATGCGCCGCTAAACCAAATACTCACGAGTTATCTTATCCCGGCGCGATATAGCATGAACTGTGCTGATGCGCCGCTAAACCAAATACTCACGAGTTATCTTATCCCGGCGCGATATAGCATGAACTGTGCTGATGCGCCGCTAAACCAAATACTCACGAGTTATCTTATCCCGGTGCGATATAGCCTGAACTGTGCTGATGCGCCGTTAAACCAAATACTCACTAAATGAGTTAGCTTATCCCGGCGCGATATAGCATGAACTGTGCTGATGCGCCGTTAAAGCAAATAATCACTAAATGAGTTATCTATCCCGGTGCGATATAGCCTGAACTGTGCTGATGCGCCGTTAAACCTAATACTCACTAAATGAGTTATCTTATCCCGGCGTGATATAGCATGAACTGTGCTGATGCGCCGTTAACCAAATACTCACTAAATGAGTTCTTATCCCGGCGCGATATAGCATGAACTGTGCTGATGCGCCGTTAAACCAAATACTCACTAAATGAGTTCTTATCCCGGCGCGATATAGCATGAACTGTGCTGATGCGCTGTTAAACCAAATACTCACTAAATGAGTTCTTATCCCGGCGCGATATAGCATGAACTGTGCTGATGCGCCGTTAAACCAAATACTCACTAAATGAGTTCTTATCCCGGCGCGATATAGCATGAACTGTGCTGATGCGCCGTTAAACCAAATACTCACTAAATGAGTTCTTATCCCGGCGCGATATAGCATGAACTGTGCTGATGCGCCGTTAAACCAAATACTCACTAAATGAGTTCTTATCCCGGCGCGATATAGCATGAACTGTGCTGATGCGCCGTTAAACCAAATACTCACTAAATGAGTTATCTTACCTGACATAATGTAGATATGTCTCGTGTCGTCGCATGATCTCTCGTATGATGTAGATGTATATACAATGTTGCTAGAGGGGTCTTCCTCAGGTCAATTTTGAATCCTAGAATGTCCATGGCGCATTTTAATGTATTAATGTAAAGTGACTTTAGTTGCGATTGTCGCATATCTTAAGATGCAACCTTTTTTGGAAACTGCAAACAGTTCCTGCACAATAAATAATATTCCGGCAACTAAAACATTATTAATTATATTTAAAAAATCCTATATTTTGTAATATCTAAGTAAATGTTGCAAGTCAGGGGCGTAGCTAGTCATTATTAATTTGTAGTCACGAAGAATGGTATCAAGGGGCATTGGTTCTGAATGGTCTGTGGGCATGGGAAAAGTTAGAATCCTAGCACGCCGATGGTGTACTCTGGCGCATGTACGTTTTAGACGTACGTTTAAATGTCGACACGTTCAGAGATGTATTGTTCTAAAATTGCGATATAGAGATGGAATGTCGCATCGCACATATATATATATATATACATACATGTGATCTAGTGGTGAGATATATGACCGCCGATCTAGAAAAGTTAGAATCCTAGCACGCCGATGGTGTACTCTGGCGCATGTACGTTTTAGACGTACGTTTAAATGTCGACACGTTCAGAGATGTATTGTTCTAAAATTGCGATATAGGATGGAATGTCGCATCGCACATATATATATATATATATATACACACATGTGATCTAGTGGTGAGATATATGACCGCCGATCTAGAAAAGATAGAATCCTAGCACGCCGATGGTGTACTATGACGCATGTACGTTTTAGACGTACGTTTAAATGTCGACACGTTCAGAGGTGTATTGTTCAAATTAATTTGAGTCTAAAATTGCAATGCAGAGATGGAATGTCGCATCGCACATACTAGATGATAATTAGATCATTGCTGTCGCCACATTTGTTTATGCCACATGGGTCTGAGACCGTCGTAGATTTAAACAAATACAACTGAAACTTTATAATATGTATATGTTACTATATATATATATACATATGGGTGTTTATAATATGTATATGTTACTATATATACACATATGGGTGGTTATAATATGTATATGTTACTATATATATACATATGGGTGTTTATAATATGTATATGTTACTATATATATATTACATATGGGTGGTTATAATATGTATATGTTACTATATATACACATGGGTGGTTATAATATGTATATGTTACTATATATACATATGGGTGGTTATAATATGTACATGTTACTATATATATACATATGGGTGGTTATAATATGTATATGTTACTATATATATAATATACATATGGGTGGTTATAATATGTATATGTTACTATATATACACATATGGGTGGTTATAATATGTATATGTTACTATATATATACATATGGGTGTTTATAATATGTATATGTTACTATATATATAATATACATATGGGTGGTTATAATATGTATATGTTACTATATATACACATGGGTGGTTATAATATGTATATGTTACTATATATACATATGGGTGGTTATAATATGTATATGTTACTATATATATACATATGGGTGGTTATAATATGTATATGTTACTATATATATACATATGGGTGGTTATAATATGTATATGTTACTATATATACACATATGGGTGGTTATAATATGTATATGTTACTATATATATACATATGGGTGGTTATAATATGTATATGTTACTATATATATACATATGGGTGGTTATAATATGTATATGTTACTATATATACACATGGGTGGTTATAATATGTATATGTTACTATATATACATATGGGTGGTTATAATATGTATATGTTACTATATATACATATGGGTGGTTATAATATGTATATGTTACTATATATACATATGGGTGGTTATAATATGTATATGTTACTATATATATACATATGGGTGGTTATAATATGTATATGTTACTATATATATACATATGGGTGGTTATAATATGTATATGTTCTATATATATACATATGGGTGGTTATAATATGTATATTTACTATATATATAACATATGGGTGGTTAATATGTATATGTTACTAATATATACATATGGTGGTTATAATATGTATATGTTACTATATATATACATATGGGTGGTTATATATGTATATGTACTATATATATACATATGGGTGGTTATAATATGTATATGTTACTATATATACATATGGGTGGTTATAATATGTATATGTTACTATATATATACATATGGGTGGTTATAATATGTATATGTTACTATATTATACATATGGGTGGTTATAATATGTATATGTTACTATATATATATACATATGGGTGGTTATAATATGTATATGTTACTATATATATACATATGGGTGGTTATAATATGTATATGTTACTATATATACATATGGGTGGTTATAATATGTATATGTTACTATATATACATATGGGTGGTTATAATATGTATATGTTACTATATATATACATATGGGTGGTTATAATATGTATATGTTACTATATATATACATATGGGTGGTTATAATATGTATATGTTACTATATATACATATGGGTGGTTATAATATGTATATGTTACTATATATACATATGGGTGGTTATAATATGTATATGTTACTATATATACATATGGGTGGTTATAATATGTATATGTTACTATATATACATATGGGTGGTTATAATATGTATATGTTACTATATATATATACATATGGGTGGTTATAATATGTATATGTTACTATATATATAACATATGGGTGGTTATAATATGTATATGTTACTATATATATACATATGGGTGGTTATAATATGTATATGTTACTATATATACATATGGGTGGTTATAATATGTATATGTTACTATATATATACATATGGGTGGTTATAATATGTATATGTTACTATATATATACATATGGGTGGTTATAATATGTATATGTTACTATATATATACATATGGGTGGTTATAATATGTATATGTTACTATATATACATATGGGTGGTTATAATATGTATATGTTACTATATATACATATGGGTGGTTATAATATGTATATGTTACTATATATACATATGGGTGGTTATAATATGTATATGTTACTATATATATACATATGGGTGGTTATAATATGTATATGTTACTATATATACATATGGGTGGTTATAATATGTATATGTTACTATATATATACATATGGGTGGTTATAATATGTATATGTTACTATATATATACATATGGGTGGTTATAATATGTATATGTTACTATATATACACATGGGTGGTTATAATATGTATATGTTACTATATATATACATATGGGTGGTTATAATATGTATATGTTACTATATATATACATATGGGTGGTTATAATATGTATATGTTACTATATATACATATGGGTGGTTATAATATGTATATGTTACTATATATATACATAGGTGGTTATAATATGTATATGTTACTATATATACCATGTGTTATAATATGTAATGTTATATATATAATTGGGTGGTTATAATATGTATATGTTACTATATATATACATATGGGTGGTTATAATATGTATATGTTACTATATATATACATATGGGTGGTTATAATATGTATATGTTACTATATATATACATATGGGTGGTTATAATATGTATATGTTACTATATATATACATATGGGTGGTTATAATATGTATATGTTACTATATATATACATATGGGTGGTTATAATATGTATATGTTACTATATATATACATATGGGTGGTTATAATATGTATATGTTACTATATATATACATATGGGTGGTTATAATATGTATATGTTACTATATATATACATATGGGTGGTTATAATATGTATATGTTACTATATATATACATATGGGTGGTTATAATATGTATATGTTACTATATATATACATATGGGTGGTTATAATATGTATATGTTACTATATATATACATATGGGTGGTTATAATATGTATATGTTACTATATATATACATATGGGTGGTTATAATATGTATATGTTACTATATATACATATGGGTGGTTATAATATGTATATGTTACTATATATATACACATGGGTGGTTATAATATGTATATGTTACTATATATATACACATGGGTGGTTATAATATGTATATGTTACTATATATATACATATGGGTGGTTATAATATGTATATGTTACTATATATATACATATGGGTGGTTATAATATGTATATGTTACTATATATATACACATGGGTGGTTATAATATGTATATGTTACTATATATATACACATGGGTGGTTATAATATGTATATGTTACTATATATATACATATGGGTGGTTATAATATGTATATGTTACTATATATATACACATGGGTGGTTATAATATGTATATGTTACTATATATATATATACATATGGGTGGTTATAATATGTATATGTTACTATATATACATATGGGTGGTTATAATATGTATATGTTACTATATATATACACATGGGTGGTTATAATATGTATATGTTACTATATATATAATATACATATGGGTGGTTATAATATGTATATGTTACTATATATACATATGGGTGGTTATAATATGTATATGTTACTATATATATACATATGGGTGGTTATAATATGTACATGTTACTATATATATAATACATATGGGTGGTTATAATATGTATATGTTACTATATATACATATGGGTGGTTATAATATGTATATGTTACTATATATACATATGGGTGGTTATAATATGTATATGTTACTATATATACATATGGGTGGTTATAATATGTATATGTTACTATATATACATATGGGTGGTTATAATATGTATATGTTACTATATATATACATATGGGTGGTTATAATATGTATATGTTACTATATATACATATGGGTGGTTATAATATGTATATGTTACTATATAACATATGGGTGGTTATAATATGTATATGTTACTATATATATACACATGGGTGGTTATAATATGTATATGTTACTATATATATACATATGGGTGGTTATAATATGTATATGTTACTATATATATACATATGGGTGGTTATAATATGTATATGTTACTATATATAT
>CM026402.1:23673384-23717026 GCA_014843695.1 Archivesica marissinica | reverse complement strand
TCGTGTACCAATAACTGGGTTAGTCAGTTAGTTATTGTTTTAGAATAGTGTAATATACGGGTGACATAACTGCAACCGTCGTGTACCAATAACTGGTTAGTCAGTTAGTTATTGTTTTAGAATAGTGTAATATACGGGTGACATATATAACTGTAACCGTCGTGTATCAATAACTGGGTTAGTCAGTTAGTTATTGTTTTAGAATAGTGTAATATACGGGTGACATAACTGTAACCGTCGTGTACCAATAACTGGGTTAGTCAGTTAGTTATTGTTTTAGAATAGTGTAATATACGGGTGATATAACTGCAACCGTCGTGTACCAATAACTGGGTTAGTCAGTAAGTTATTGTTTTAGAATAGTGTAATATACGGGTGACATATATAACTGTAAACGTCGTGTACCAATAACTGGGTTAGTCAGTTAGTTATTATTTAGAATAGTGTAATATACGGGTGACATAACTGCAACCGTCGTGTACCAATAACTGGGTTAGTCAGTTAGTTATTGTGTTTAGAATAGTGTAATATACGGGTGACATATCTGCAACCGTCGTGTACCAATAACTGGATTAGTCAGTTAGTCATTGTTTTAGAATAGTGTAATATACGGGTGACATAACTGCAACCGTCGTGTACCAATAACTGGGTTAGTCAGTTAGTTATTGGTTTAGAATAGTGTAATATACGGGTGACATATATAACTGTAACCATCGTGTACCAATAACTGGGTAAGTCAGTTAGTTATTGTTTTAGAATAGTGTAATATACGGGTGACATAACTGCAACCGTCGTGTACCAATAACTGGGTTAGTCAGTTAGTTAATGTTTTAGAATAGTGTAATATACGGGTGACATATATAAACGTAACCGTCGCGTACCAATAACTGGGTTAGTCAGTTAGTTATGTTTTAGAATAGTGTAATATACGGGTGACATATAACTGTAACATCGTGTACCAATAACTGGGTTAGTCAGTTAGTTATTGTTTTAGAATAGTGTAATATACGGGTGACATATCTGTAACCGTCGTGTACCAATAACTGGGTTAGTCAGTTAGTTATTGTTTTAGAATAGTGTAATATACGGGTGACATAACTGCAACCGTCGTGTACCAATAACTGGGTTAGTCAGTTAGTTATTGTTTTAGAAGAGTGTAATATACGGGTGACATAACTGCAACCGTCGTGTACCAATAACTGGGTTAGTCAGTTAGTTATTGTTTTAGAATAGTGTAATATACGGGGACATAACTGCAAACCGTCGTGTACCAATAACTGGGTTAGTCAGTTAGTTATTGTTTAGAATAGTGTAATATACGGGTGACATAATAACTGTACCGTCGTGTACCAATAACTGGGTTAGTCAGTTAGTTATTGTTTTAGAATAGTGTAATATACGGGTGACATAACTGCACCGTCGTGTACCAATAACTGGGTTAGTCAGTAGTTATTGTTTTAGAATAGTGTAATATACGGGTGACATAACTGCAACCGTCGTGTACCAATAACTGGGTTAGTCAGTTAGTTATTGTTTTAGAATAGTGTAATATACGGGTGAATATATAACTGTAACCGTCGTGTACCAATAACTGGGTAGTCAGTTAGTTATTGTTTTAGAATAGTGTAATATACGGGTGACATAACTGCAACCGTCGGGTACCAATAACTGGGTTAGTCAGTTAGTTATTGTTTTAGAATAGTGTAATATACGGGTGACATAACTGCAACCGTCGGGTACCAATAACTGGGTTAGTCAGTTAGTTATTGTTTTAGAATAGTGTGATATACGGGTGACATAATTGCAACCGTCCTGTACCAATAACTGGGTTAGTCAGTTAGTTATTGTTTTAGAATAGTGTAATATACGGGTGACATAACTGTAACCGTCGCGTACCAATAACTGGCTTAGTCAGTTAGTTATTGTTTTAGAATAGTGTACTATACGGGTGACATAACTGTAACCGTCGCGTACCAATAACTGGGTTAGTCAGTTAGTTATTGTTTTAGAATAGTGTACTATACGGGTGATATAACTGTAACCGTCGCGTACCAATAACTGGGTTAGTCAGTTAGTTATTGTTTTAGAATAGTGTAATATACGGGTGACATAACTGCAACCGTCGTGTACCAATAACTGGGTTAGTCAGTTAGTTTGTTTTAGAATAGTGTAATATACGGGTGACATAACTGCAACCGTCGTGTACTAATAACTGGGTTAGTCAGTTAGTTATTGTTTTAGAATAGTGTAATATACGGGTGACATATATAACTGCAACAGTCGTGTACCAATAACCTGGTTAGTCAGTTAGTTATTGTTTCAGAATAGTGTAATATACGGGTGACATAACTGCAACCGTCGTGTACCAATAACTGGGTTAGTCAGTTAGTTATTGTTTTAGAATAGTGTAATATACGGGTGACATAACTGCAACCGTCGTGTACCAATAACTGGGTTAGTCAGTTATTGTTTTAGAATAGTGTAATATACGGGTGACATAACTGCAACCGTCGTGTACCAATAAATGGGTTAGTTAGTTATTGTTTTAGAATAGTGTAATATACGGGTGACATAACTGCAACCGTCGTGTACCAATAACTGGGTTAGTCAGTCAGTTATTGTTTTAGAATAGTGTAATATACGGGTGACATAACTGCAACCGTCGTGTACCAATAACTGGGTTAGTCAGTTAGTTATTGTTTTAGAATAGTGTAATATACGGGTGACATAACTGTTACCGTCACGTACCAATAACTGGGTTAGTCAGTTAGTTATTGTTTTAGAATAGTGTAATATACGGGTGACATAATTGCAACCGTCGTGTACCAATATCTGGGTTAGTCAGTTAGTTATTGTTTTAGAATAGTGTAATATACGGGTGACATAACTGCAACCGTCGTGTACCAATAACTGGGTTAGTCACTTAGTTATTGTTTTGGAATAGTGTAATATACGGATGACATAACTGCAACCGTCGTGTACCAATAACTGGGTTAGTCAGTTAGTTATTGTTTTAGAATAGTGTAATATACGGGTGACATATCTGTAACCGTCGTGTACCAATAACTGGGTTAGTCAGTTAGTTATTGTTTTAGAATAGTGTAATATACGGGTGATATAACTGCAACCGTCGTGTACCAATAACTGGGTTAGTCAGTTAGTTATTGTTTTAGAATATTGTAATATATGGGTGACATAACTGTAACCGTCGTGTACCAATAACTGGGTTAGTCAGTTAGTTATTGTTTTAGAATATTGTAATATATGGGTGACATAACTGTAACCGTCGTGTACCAATAACTGGGTTAGTCAGTTAGTTATTGTTTTAGAATAGTGTAATATACGGGTGACATAACTGTAACCGTTGTGTACCAATAACTGGGTTAGTCAGTTAGTTATTGTTTTAGAATAGTGTAATATACGGGTGACATAACTGTAACCGTCGTGTACCAATAACTGGGTTAGTCAGTTATTGTTTTAGAATAGTGTAATATACGGGTGACATAACTGTAACCGTCACGTACCAATAACTGGATTAGTCAGTTATTGTTTTAGAATAGTGTAATATACGGGTGATATAACTTCAACCGTCGTGTACCAATAACTGGGTTAGTCAGTTATTGTTTTAGAATAGTGTAATATACGGGTGACATAACTGCAACCGTCGTGTACCAATAACTGGGTTAGTCAGTTAGTTATTGTTTTAGAATAGTGTAATATACGGGTGATATAACTGTAACCGTCGCGTACCAATAACTGGGTTAGTCAGTTAGTTATTGTTTTAGAATAGTGTAATATACGAGTGACATAACTGTTACCGTCACGTACCAATAACTGGGTTAGTCAGTTAGTTATTGTTTTAGAATAGTGTAATATACGGGTGACATAACTGTAACCATCGTGTACCAATAACTGGGTTAGTCAGTTAGTTATTGTTTTAGAATAGTGTACTATACGGGTGACATAACTGTAACCTTCGCGTACCAATAACTGGGTTAGTCAGTTAGTTATTGTTTTAGAATAATGTAATATACGGGTGACATAACTGTAACCGTTGTGTACCAATAACTGTGTTAGTCAGTTAGTTATTGTTTTAGAATAGTGTAATATACGGGTGCCATAACTGTAACCGTCGTGTACCAATAAATGGGTTAGGCAGTTAGTTATTGTTTTAGAATAGTGTAATATACGGGTGACATATATAACTGCAACCGTCATGTACCAATAACTGGGTTAGTCAGTAAGTTATTGTTTTAGAATAGTGTAATATATGGGTGACATAACTGTAACCGTCGCGTACCAATAACTGGGTTAGTCAGTTAGTTATTGTTTTAGAATAGTGTACTGTACGGGTGACATATATAACTGTAACCGTCGTGTACCAATAACTGGGTTAGTCAGTTAGTTATTGTTTTAGAATAGTGTAATATACGGGTGACATAACTGTAACCGTCGTGTACCAATAACTGGGTTAGTCAGTTAGTTATTGTTTTAGAATACTGTAATATACGGGTGACATAACTGCAACCGTCGTGTACCAATAACTGGGTTAGTCAGTTAGTTATTGTTTTAGAATAGTGTAATATACGGGTGACATATATAACTGCAACCATAGTGTACCAATAACTGGGTTAGTCAGTTAGTTATTGTTTTAGAATAGTGTAATATACGGGGACATATATAACTGTAACCGTCGTGTACCAATAACTGGGTAAGTCAGTTAGTTATTGTTTTAGAATAGTGTAATATACGGGTGACATATCTGCAACCGTCGTGTACCAATAACTGGGTTAGTCAGTTAGTTATTGTTTTAGAATAGTGTAATATACGGGTGACATAACTGCAACCGTCGTGTACCAATAACTGGGTTAGTCAGTTAGTTATTGTTTTAAAATAGTGTAATATACGGGTGACATAACTGCAACCGTCGTGTACCAATAACTGGGTTAGTCAGTAGTTATTGTTTTAGAATAGTGTAATATACGGGTGACATATACTACAACCGTCGTGTACCAATAACTGGGTTAGTCAGTTAGTTATTGTTTTAGAATAGTGTAATATACGGGTGACATAACTGCAACCGTCGTGTACCAATAACTGGGTTAGTCAGTTATTGTTTTAGAATAGTGTAATATACGGGTGACATTACTGCAACCGTCGTGTACCAATAACTGGGTTAGTCAGTTAGTTATTGTTTTAGAATAGTGTAATATACGGGTGACATAACTGCAACCGTCGTGTACCAATAACTGGGTAAATCAGTTAGTTATTGTTTTAGAATAGTGTAATATACGGGTGACATAACTGCAACCGTCGTGTACCAATAACTGGGTTAGTCAGTTAGTTATTGTTTTAGAATAGTGTAATATACGGGTGACATAACTGTAACCATCGTGTACCAATAACTGGGTTAGTCAGTTAGTTATTGTTTTAGAATAGTGTACTATACGGGTGATATAACTGTAACCGTCGTGTACCAATAACTGGGTTAGTCAGTTAGTTATTGTTTTAGAATAGTGTACTATACGGGTGATATAACTGCAACCGTCGTGTACCAATAACTGGGTTAGTCAGTTAGTTATTGTTTTAGAATAGTGTAATATACGGGTGACATATCTGTAACCGTCGTGTACCAATAACTGGGTTAGTCAGTTAGTTATGTTTTAGAATAGTGTAATATACGGGTGACATAACTGTAACCGTCGTGTACAATAACTGGGTTAGTCAGTTAGTTATTGTTTTAGAATAGTGTAATATACGGGTGACATACTGCAACCGTCGTGTACCATAACTGGGTAAGTCAGTTAGTTATTGTTTTAGAATAGTGTAATATACGGGTGACATAACTGCAACCGTCGTGTACCAATAACTGGGTTAGTCAGTTATTGTTTTAGAATAGTGTAATATACGGGTGACATATAACTGTAACCGTCGTGTACCAATAACTGGGTTAGTCAGTAGTTATTGTTTAGAATAGTGTAATATACGGGTGACATATAACTGCAACCGTCGTGTACAATAACTGGGTTAGTCAGTAAGTTATTGTTTTAGAATAGTGTAATATACGGGTGACATATATAACTGTAACCGTCGTGTACCAATAACTGGGTTAGTCAGTAAGTTATTGTTTTAGAATAGTGTAATATACGGGTGACATATATAACTGTAACCGTCGTGTACCAATAACTGGGTTAGTCAGTTAGTTATTGTTTTAGAATAGTGTAATATACGGGTGACATATATAACTGTAACCATCGTGTACCAATAACTGGTTTAGTCAGTTAGTTTGTTTTAGAATAGTTAATATACGGGTGACATAACTGCAACCGTCGTGTACCAATAACTGGGTAGTCAGTTAGTATTGTTTTTAGAATAGTGTAATATACGGGTGACATAACTGTAACCGTCGTGTACCAATAACTGGGTTAGTCAGTAGTTATTGTTTTAGAATAGTGTAATATACGGGTGACATAACTGTAACCGTCGTGTACCAATAACTGGGTTAGTCAGTTAGTTATTGTTTTAGAATAGTGTAATATACGGGTGACATAACTGTAACCGTCGTGTACCAATAACTGGGTTAGACAGTTAGATATTGTTTTAGAATAGTGTAATATACGGGTGACATAACTGTAACCGTCGTGTACCAATAACTGGGTTAGTCATTGTTTTAGAATAATGTAATATACGGATGACATAACTGTAACCGTCGTGTACCAATAACTGGGTTAGTCAGTTAGTTATTGTTTTAGAATAGTGTAATATACGGGTGACATATAACTGTAACCGTCGTGTACCAATAACTGGGTAGTCAGTTAGTTATTGTTTAGAATAGTGTAATATACGGGTGACATAACTGTAACCGTAGTGTACCAATAACTGGGTTAGTCAGTTAGTTATTGTTTTAGAATAGTGTAATATACGGGTGACATAACTGTAACCGTCGTGTACCAATAACTGGGTTAGTCAGTTAGATATTGTTTTAGAATAGTGTAATATACGGGTGACATAACTGTAACCGTCGTGTACCAATAACTGGGTTAATCAGTTAGTTATTGTTTTAGAATAGTGTAATATACGGGTGACATAACTGTAACCGTCGTGTACCAATAACTGGGTTAGTCAGTTAGTTATTGTTTTAGAATAGTGTAATATACGGGTGACATAATTGCAACCGTCGTGTACCAATAACTGGGTTAGTCAGTCAGTTATTGTTTTAGAATAGTGTAATATACGGGTGACATAACTGCAACCGTCGTGTACCAATAACTGGGTTAGTCAGTTAGTTATTGTTTTAGAATAGTGTAATATACGGGTGACATAACTGTAACCGTCGTGTACCAATAACTGGGTTAGTCAGTTAGTTATTGTTTTAGAATAGTGTACTATACGGGTGACATAACTGTAACCGTCGCGTACCAATAACTGGGTTAGTCAGTTAGTTATTGTTTTAGAATAGTGTAATATACGGGTGACATAACTGCAACCGTCGGGTACCAATAACTGGGTTAGTCAGTTAGTTATTGTTTTAGAATAGTGTAATATACGGGTGACATAACTGCAACCGTCGTGTACCAATAACTGGGTTAGTCAGTTATTGTTTTAGAATAGTGTAATATACGGGTGACATAACTGTAACCGTCGTGTACCAATAACTGGGTTAGTCAGTTAGATATTGTTTTAGAATAGTGTAATATACGGGTGACATAACTGTAACCGTCGTGTACCAATAACTGGGTTAGACATTGTTTTAGAATAGTGTAATATACGGGTGACATAACTGCAACCGTCGTGTACCAATAACTGGGTTAGTCAGTTATTGTTTTAGAATAGTGTAATATACGGGTGACATAACTGTAACCGTCGTGTACCAATAACTGGGTTAGTCAGTTAGTTATGTTTTAGAATAGTGTAATATACGGGTGACATAACTGTAACCGTCGTGTACCAATAACTGGGTTAGTCAGTAGTTATGTTTTAGAATAGTGTAATATACGGGTGACATATAACTGTAACCGTCGTGTACCAATAACTGGGTAGTCAGTTAGGTATTGTTTTAGAATAGTGTAATATACGGGTGACATATATAACGTAACCGTCGTGTACCAATAACTGGGTTAGTCAGTTAGTTATTGTTTTGAATAGTGTAATATACGGGTGACATAACTGCAACCGTCGTGTACCAATAACTGGGTTAGTCAGTTAGTTATTGTTTTAGAATAGTGTAATATACGGGTGACATAACTGTAACCGTCGTGTATCAATAACTGGGTTAGTCAGTTAGTTATTGTTTTAGAATAGTGTAATATACGGGTGACATAACTGCAACCGTCGTGTACCAATAACTGGGTTAGTCAGTAAGTTATTGTTTTAGAATAGTGTAATATACGGGTGACATATATAACTGTAAACGACGTGTACCAATAACTGGGTTAGTCAGTTAGTTATTATTTTAGAATAGTGTAATTTTCGGGTGACATAACTGCAACCGTCGTGTACTAATAACTGGGTTAGTCAGTTAGTTATTGTTTTAGAATAGTGTAATATACGGGTGACATATATAACTGCAACAGTCGTGTACCAATAACTGGGTTAGTCAGTTAGTTATTGTTTTAGAATAGTGTAATATACGGGTGACATTACTGTAACCGTCGTGTACCAATAACTGGGTTAGTCAGTTAGTTATTGTTTTAGAATAGTGTAATATACGGGTGACATATATAACTGTAACTGTCGTGTACCAATAACTGGGTTAGTCAGTTAGTTATTGTTTTAGAATAGTGTAATATACGGGTGACATAACTGTAACCGTCCTGTACCAATAACTGGGTTAGTCAGTTAGTTATTGTTTTAGAATAGTGTAATATACGGGTGACATAACTGCAACCGTCGTGTACCAATAACTGGGTTAGTCAGTTAGTTATTGTTTTAGAAGAGTGTAATATACGGGTGACATAACTGCAACCGTCGTGTACCAATAACTGGGTTAGTCAGTTAGTTATTGTTTTAGAATAGTGTAATATACGGGTGGCATAACTGTAACCGTCACGTACCAATAACTGGGTTAGTCAGTTAGTTATTGTTTTAGAATAGTGGAATATACGGGTCGCATAACTGTAGCCGTCACGTACCAATAACTGGGTTAGTCAGTTAGTTATTGTTTTAGAATAGTGTAATATACGGGTGACATAACTGCAACCGTCGTGTACCAATAACTGGGTTAGTCAGTTAGTTATTGTTTTAGAATAGTATAATATACGGGTGACATAACTGCAACCGTCGTGTACCAATAACTGGGTTAGTCAGTTATTGTTTTAGAATAGTGTAATATACGGGTGACATAACTGCAACCTTCGTGTACCACTAAATGGGTTAGTTAGTTATTGTTTTAGAATAGTGTAATATACGGGTGACATAACTGCAACCGTCGTGTACCAATAACTGGGTTAGTCAGTAAGTTATTGTTTTAGAATAGTGTAATATACGGGTGACATAACTGTAACGTATATACGGATGACATAACTGTAACCGTCGTGTACCAATAACTGGGTTAGTCAGTTAGTTATTGTTTTAGAATAGTGTAATATACGGGTGACATATATAACTGTAACCGTCGTGTACCAATAACTGGGTTAGTCAGTTAGTTATTGTTTTAGAATAGTGTAATATACGGGTGACATAACTGCAACCGTCGTGTACCAATAACTGGGTTAGTCAGTTAGTTATTGTTTTAGAATAGTGTAATATACGGGTGACATAACTGTAACCGTCGTGTACCAATAACTGGGTTAGTCAGTAAGTTATTGTTTTAGAATAGTGTAATATACGGGTGAAATAACTGCAACCGTCGTGTACCAATAACTGGGTTAGTCAGTTAGTTTTGTTTAGAATAGTGTAATATACGGGGGACATAACTGTAACCGTCGTGTACCAATAACTGGTTAGTCAGTAGTTATGTTTTAGAATAGTAATATACGGGTGATATATAACTGCAACCGTCGTGTACCAATAACTGGGTTAGTCAGTTAGTTATTGTTTTAGAATAGTGTAATATACGGGTGACATAACTGTAACCGTCGTGTACCAATAACTGGGTTAGTCAGTTAGTTATTGTTTTAGAATAGTGTAATATAAGGGTGACATAACTGTAACCGTCGTGTACGAATAACTGGGTTAGTCAGTTAGTTATTGTTTTAGAATAGTGTAATATACGGGTGACATATCTGCAACCGTCGTGTACCAATAACTGAGTAAGTCAGTTAGTTATTGTTTTAGAATAGTGTAATATACGGGTGACATAACTGCAACCGTCGTGTACCAATAACTGGGTATGTCAGTTATTGTTTTAGAATAGTGTAATATACGGGTGACATATATAACTGTAACCGTCGCGTACCAATAACTGGGTTAGTCAGTTAGTTATTGTTTTAGAATAGTGTAATATACGGGTGACATAATATATAACTGTAACCGTCGCGTACCAATAACTGGGTTAGTCAGTTAGTTATTGTTTTAGAATAGTGTAATATACGGGTGACATATATAACTGTAACCGTCGCGTACTAATAACTGGGTTAGTCAGTAAAAGTTAATGTTTTAGAATAGTGTAACATACGGGTGACATATATAACTGTAACCGTCGCGTACCAATAACTTGGTTAGTCAGTAAAAGTTATTGTTTTAGAATAGTGTAACATACGGGTGACATATATAACTGTAATCATCGTGTACTAATAACTGGGTTAGTCAGTAAAAGTTATTGTTTTAGAATAGTGTAATATACGGGTGACATATATAACTGTAACCGTCGCGTACTAATAACTTGGTTAGTCAGTAAAAGTTATTGTTTTAGAATAGTGTAATATACGGGTGACATAACTGCAACCGTCGTGTACCAATAACTGGGTTAGTCAGTTAGTTATTGTTTTAGAATAGTGTAATATACGGGTGACATAACTGCAACCGTCGTGTACCAATAACTGGGTTAGTCAGTTAGTTATTGTTTTAGAATAGTGTAATATACGGGTGACATTACTGCAACCGTCGTGTACCAATAACTGGGTTAGTCAGTTAGTTATTGTTTTAGAATAGTGTAATATACGGGTGACATAAAACTGTAACCGTCGTGTACCAATAACTGGGTTAGTCAGTTAGTTATTGTTTTAGAATAGTGTAATATACGGGTGACATAACTGCAACCGTCGTGTACCAATAACTGGGTTAGTCAGTTAGTTATTGTTTTAGAATAGTGTAATATACGGGTGACATAACTGCAACCGTCGTGTACCAATAACTGGGTTAGTCAGTTAGTTATTGTTTTAGAATAGTGTAATATACGGGTGACATAACTGTAACCGTCGTGTACCAATAACTGGGTTAGTCAGTTAGTTATTGTTTTAGAATAGTGTAATATACGGGTGACATAACTGCAACCGTCGTGTACCAATAACTGGGTTAGTCAGTTAGTTATTGTTTTAGAATAGTGTAATATACGGGTGACATAACTGTAACCGTCGTGTACCAATAACTGGGTTAGTCAGTTAGTTATTGTTTTAGAATAGTGTAATATACGGGTGACATAACTGCAACCGTCGTGTACCAATAACTGGGTTAGTCAGTTAGTTATTGTTTTAGAATAGTGTAATATACGGGTGACATAACTGTAACCGTCGTGTACCAATAACTGGGTTAGTCAGTTAGTTATTGTTTTAGAATAGTGTAATATACGGGTGACATAACTGTAACCGTCGTGTACCAATAACTGGGTTAGTCAGTTAGTTATTGTTTTAGAATAGTGTAATATACGGGTGACATAACTGCAACCGTCGTGTACCAATAACTGGGTTAGTCAGTTAGTTATTGTTTTAGAATAGTGTAATATACGGGTGACATAACTGCAACCGTCGTGTACCAATAACTGGGTTAGTCAGTTAGTTATTGTTTTAGAATAGTGTAATATACGGGTGACATAACTGCAACCGTCGTGTACCAATAACTGGGTTAGTCAGTTATTGTTTTAGAATAGTGTAATATACGGGTGACATATATAACTGTAACCGTCGCGTACCAATAACTGGGTTAGTCAGTTAGTTATTGTTTTAGAATAGTGTAATATACGGGTGACATATATAACTGTAACCGTCGCGTACCAATAACTTGGTTAGTCAGTAAAAGTTATTGTTTTAGAATAGTGTAACATACGGGTGACATATATAACTGTAATCATCGCGTACTAATAACTGGGTTAGTCAGTAAAAGTTATTGTTTTAGAATAGTGTAATATACGGGTGACATATATAACTGTAACCGTCGCGTACTAATAACTTGGTTAGTCAGTAAAAGTTATTGTTTTAGAATAGTGTAACATACGGGTGACATATATAACTGTAACCGTCGTGTACCAATAACTGGGTTAGTCAGTTAGTTATTGTTTTAGAATAGTGTAATATACGGGCGACATATATAACTGTAACCGCCGCGTACAAATAACTGGGTAAGTCAGTAAAAGTTATTGTTTTAGAATAGAGTCTGATTATTCTGCTACAAACTTTCTTTTTTTCAAACTTTATTTATTTTACAACGATTGTGAAGTAAGTTTTAACAACTTATATTAATCACTCTCATTGGCACGGATGAAAGTGTATATGTGGTCATTCATGTGGGAGGAAACCGGAGTACCCGGAGAAAACCCACCTGTCCGATCTGGCGACCATCGTACCATCTCACATACTTCCCGGTCCGAGGACCGAACCCGGGTCGCATTGGTGAGAAGCGAGCGCGTTAACCACTGCGCTAATCGGACAGCCAAAAAATGCTATAAACTGAACTCGAGAGAAATTTGGGTAAGTGGGTTACATTTCCTGGGCCAAATCTTGTACATCCCAGCATGGTATTGGGCATTGAAAAGACACGTTTCAGTTTAATCATATTTTATTGCAAACCAATAGTAAAATATGTCATGCACAAACATAATTATATAACAAATGGTATGAAAATGCAAATGGTACTATGAAGAGAATAATTCTGGTCTATAATTAATTACTCTGATAGTGACGGGGTGTCATTTTTAAATATGCTTGGATATGGCCTATCGTTTTTGTAATACATTTGCATTTTCAGGATCATCTATTTGGAATTCATTGCCTCACCCAGTTTCAAAATGCTCCAACTATCCAACAGTTCAAAATGCTCCAACTATCCAACAGTTCAAAATGCTCCAACTATCCAACAGTTCAAAATGCTCCAACTATCCAACAGTTCAAAATGCTCCAACTATCCAACAGTTCAAAATGCTCCAACTATCCAACAGTTCAAAATGCTCCAACTATCCAACAGTTCAAAATGCTCCAACTATCCAACAGTTCAAAATTCTCTACTTAAGGTTAATGTTGAGGGTATCATGGTAGATTAACTTTTGCTTAATGAGTTCTCTCGTAAAATAAAGTCTTTATTATTAGCAGTAGTATAGTGTCAAGCCTATGATTTATCAAAATTTTCAATAACATAAATAAACAAATTGGTTTTGAACCCGTAACCACTTGCCCAGACCCCAAGCGTCCAGACCCCAAGCGTCTGTGCATTGAACCGAATGTCATTTTCTGTTTAATTAATAGCATTATGTAAGGCAATAATTAATTAATCATTCACTTATATACCACCACACAATATATGCAACAAAACATCCGACATTGAACACCTATACAGGTCCGTATGCAGTGGGGGTGCGATGGTGTGTACACAACCCCACCCCCTGCAGATACATTTATTAACACTTAAATGTACTAGATCCACGTTATGAGGCCCAAATATCATAGTACAGTCAAAATTGCTCAAGCGACCACGTGTATTAAACGACCTTTGTCTTATGCGACCATTTTGAAATCCCCCGAGCGATTTCACACTATAAATCTATTGCATTAAGCGACTTTTGGCTTACGCGACCAACGACCACCTATTTTCGGCCGTAATTACCTAATGTTTTTCATTAAGCGACCATAAGTAGTGTTGAAATTAGAAATTCAAAACATAAATCAAGAGACTATAAAATGTGTCGTCTGCTGGTTATGTATATTGAAGAGGCAATAAATTTGACAAGTAATCATGATACGTGCCAATCAGTCAATGTTCGCACATTTATGCCCCAATTTCCGTTTGAGTCATTGTTGTAAAAATAAATGTAGGGGATTATCGGCGCACAATGTCCAGTTACGAGTTCTTTATAGTGAAGTCACAGACATATTGTCCCATGTGTGCAAATCTCATAAGTGGGCGCTAATTGATTCAAATAGTCGACAATTTGTTCTTATAGTGTCGCATTTTTAGTTTTATTGGGTCACAGCATATGGATTGTTCCATTGCACCGGTCGGAAATTATGCCAACGGATGTCAATTTTATATGTATGATTTGATTTAAATGAATGTAAATGCATTATTGTTGTAATTTTCTAGATTAAATTTTTGTTTAGATAATTGATAATCTCGGATATCACACCATTGTCACGCCTTATAATATATTTTGAATATAAATACGCAATAGGTTACAAAATTGATTCGTCCTCAAAATGTTTCGTACTCGAAAATTGATTCGTCCTCAAAATGTTTCATACTCGTAATAACATAAATAAGACCATGTCAATTTTGCCCTTTTGAGTACAGGCAACATAAAAATGCCCTTTTTTGTACCAGCTCCCTGCCCTTTTTTCAGTGTGGGGGAAACACTAATAAGTGATCTATAAAGAAGCCGCGTACTGACAAATTACCCATGCAGGTGTCCCAATTAGCAGCAATCAATAAGGTGTTTCAACAAGAAAAATACAAGCAACTATTACTATAAAAAGTTTTCTTTATTTTATGATGATATATGTAACATATATACATGTATATGATGTTGATATCTATATAGACACTGTAGTGTCCACCCAAACAAAAGTCTAGTACATGTCTCCGACTCTGGGAAATTGTCCGTTCAGTCACTTTGTATTAAGAGACCGTTTCATTAAGAGACCGCTTTTGTCCATTCCCTTGGGCGGTCTCTTAATACAAGTTTGACTGTATTGCTACAAATTCAACCCACTATGAAATTGTGGCCCAGTTTTTCATATATTTAATTAAGTACAAAAAATTCTATGTCACACATTATCCTTGATCATATGTGCGTGGTGTACGCACGTGCAATGTATAGGGTAGTGACCATTTCTGCTAGGAATCATCAAATATTGACTTTGATATGTGTGCATGTCTGCCACAAAATATTGACCCTGAATCGATTTCCAAGCACGTTGATGTGCTGGGCGTAGAGATGAAGGTTTAAAACAGACATTGGTGACATTTTCGTGTGCTTTACGTTTATATATCGTCGCTACCAGTTGCCCACATGAGCGACGCCTCCTGAAGAGATTATTCATTTTAGATATTTGGAGAATAGTGCAAATGATACAGACAGAGACCCATTCCAGAATCTCCTCTGGTTCTTTTACGTGCACGGGTTACAGCACCGACACGAGACCAAGGTTTAAAGTCCCATCTGAAAGATGTTAATTTTATTAGAGTCAGACGGGGGGTCGAACCTGCGATTTACCAGTCCATCGTGTTAACACTGGACTATGTACAGATCCGTCTGCATAACGAAATGTATTTCAGTCAGGGATAAATAAGACTTTATCTGCAAGGGAGGTAATATAACTCGTCCTTGTGTTTTAGATTAAGGTATTAAAATAGAAAAGATAGCAAAGCCTCACACTCGTCCTTGTGTTTTAGATTAAGGTATTAAATAGAAAAGATAGCAAAGCCTCACACTCGTCCTTGTGTTTTAGATTAAGGTATTAAATAGAAAAGATAGCAAAGCCTCACACTCGTCCTTGTGTTTTAGATTAAGGTATTAAATAGAAAAGATAGCAAAGCCTCACACTCGTCCTTGTGTTTTAGATTAAGGTATTAAATAGAAAAGATAGCAAAGCCTCACACTCGTCCTTGTGTTTTAGATTAAGGTATTAAATAGAAAAGATAGCAAAGCCTCACACTCGTCCTTGTGTTTTAGATTAAGGTATTAAAATAGAAAAGATAGCAAAGCCTCACACTCGTCCTTGTGTTTTTGATGAACTATTACACAGGGTCAGCTATAACTCTGTATGGTTAAGTACCATGTATAACAACGCCTCACACTCGTCCTTGTGTTTTTGATGAACTATTACACAGGGTCAGCTATAACTCTGTATGGTTAAGTACCCTGTATAACAAAGCCTCACAGGGTTCATTCTAGGTCAGAATTTTTGGGAGAAGTCCGAAAGCGCGTGATCGCTTCCTTAAATGGTGTTCTTTAATATACATCTGCAAAATAGGGTTAAAATGCACAGTACAACCATTAAATACAACATTTGAATAGAAGGAATGCTTTATATTTGGGCCAGTGTATCTTACTAGACAAAATTGTGTTTGAAAATCGTAAAAACCAAAAATATTTTTTTTTTTAGGGAGAAGTGGAGCCCCCAGAGGGCGAAGTCAGGGTCCATAGGGCGACAATTTCGCCCACATCGCCCTCTAGAATGATCCCTGGCCTCACACTCGTCCTTGTGTTTTTGATGAACTATTACACAGGGTCAGCTATAACTCTGTATGGTTAAGTACCCTGTATACATTCTCCAATGAGAATACAGGAACGTCTGGCTTGAGTCCATTGTTATGCACGTGACCTTGCATATTTGACGGTGCGTTAAAGGCTGAGATCAGAATATTCAGTGACGTCACAAGTGTTACCAAAGAGAGTGATAGAAAGCTCAATAATTTCCGCTTTTTCTGATACTGTCGATCTTTCTCTTTCACATGTTTCTTAAAATAATCGGACGTTATTAACAACAAGCTGGAGGTGATCTGTATAGCTATGGAGAACCCAATCAGCCACAGTAACAGTGTGTAGAATTGGTGGTCGGGATAGGCAAGCAATGCGCGAAGTTGCGTAGCATTGCTGGTTAATAACGATACATCCATCATACCATGAGCAAATGTCTTTGTTGTTATCGACTTCTTCTCTTTCTGTACTTTGTCATTCTTAATCCGTTTCTTAAAACAAATAGACAGAGATAATGGAAGGTTAAATTGTTCTTAAATTTCATTTCAAACATCTTGAGAGAGAAACTACTTCCATGAAACTAAATATCTTAATTTAAAGCGACATTACATCGCAAAACGCAAATAAAATGCATTTTTTTCACGTATAAATGCATTGCTACTACAGATTCTTCCGAATACATTCCAACACTAACATTGAATCAATAAACAGTGTTTTTGTGATCTACAAACTTTCAAAAGTGAAAGTAGGATTTCATATAACGATCATCCACGCTCCTAAATTGACTGGCGTTTGTTTGTCATCGGAGGCAATACTAAATGCGCGATAAATGTCGCTTAAAGATAATTTAACTAAGACTAGTCTACAAATAAATATGCATAGGCACACAGGTGAGATAAAACGGTAAATCTGTACCATATCTCGTGTTATTCAGGATACACGAGTTGTATTACGCATGAATGTCGACCATATTTACATTATTTTGTTATATCAACACACCGCATATACGACGTTTGCATATTAGTTGAAATACGCAAATATTTGGAAAAATATTTATACCATATAATAGGAAAATACATTTTGTAGAAATTTGCGTTTTCACTAATGTAGTGTCGCTTTAAAGTTTAAACATAGTTTATTTCAAACCATACAGCATATACAAATATACAAACTTACACAAAATTTAGATACATGAATGAAAAGGGATTAGAACCGAAAGCTATTATAGCTTATAGAGGTCTTCTCCTGTACTTAATGCAATTGCGATATGACAGTGTTGTAATATTTTCTAAACTATTAATTTCAAATTGAAATAATGGTAGGTCAACGTTTTAATCCTGACCTGTATATTAGAATATCAATAAGATAAAGAGATTAATAAGGTGAAACAAGTACATATAGTAACTAATTTAGAAGGTTGAAATTGAGATTGACTCAGAAGACAGGATAGAACAAGGAACACGATAGATTCATTCGGATAGTTCAATGGTAGAGGCAAGCATGCAACATTTAATTTAAAACATACATGTACTTTAACCCATTCAACATCAAGTAACTGACATGGACTGGTCCATGATATCTTTAGACCAATAAATTAATAAGAAAATGACATTTGGACTAGTTCATTTATCAAATCAAGTGATTTTGTCTAAAAGTGCAGATCCTGATGAGTCGGCGGAGACGGCTCGTCATGAGCTGACTCATCTGGATCTGAATGTTGAAAGGGTTAATAATGATAAATGTTGTTTGTTTTTTTATTTACATTTAGCGTCGCAACAACATGGTCTTATATATTATATTGTTAATAACTACCCCATAACGCTATTGACCAGATCACCTAGCCTGGGTTCCAGTCTGTCGATATTTCACTCTTTAACTTCTGGCAAAATATATCGACGCCTGTTCCCAGGCTACATACCACCATATTTCCAATTGGTACTGGCCAATCGCTACGTCCACTAAACACATGGACTCTTTTATTTGTTTTTAAGAATTAGTCAAACCTGTGCTAAAGGCCACCACCGAATAAAGGCCGCATATGAAAAACCTGTCTCTAAAGACCACCATTTTTCTCTCCCGTCTAGCCATTTTCAACGCATTTTAACCCTCTATTGAGAGACCACATGCCAACAAAGGCCACTTTTTGACTTTACCGAGGGTGGCCTTTATAGATAGGTTTGACTGTACTTGTAAATATGGAAAATTTTAATTATGAGAAACGCCTACCCTGATTGTTGCAAGAGTTGACTTTTTAACGACATTGCGAGTATACTCTGTGCAGAGTGACGCAATCACTATAGATGATGATTACATTATATGTATCGCATAAACATATGTTCTTATATGTATTTACTTGTATGCCACCTGGAAGGATTCTGATTGGTCGCGGCATGACAGCTTGCTTTTGACACATTCGACATATAGTTCAACTGCATGCTTTTTTTATTGACAATCGTGGAAGTCGTGATAGCGCAGCGTTCGCTTCAGGTGCGAAAGGTCCGGAGTTCGAACCCCGCTGGAGCCGTTACGATTGTGCCCTTAGGTAAGACATTTAAATTCCACGTTGCCTCTTCTCTCTCCCTCGTGGCGATGGATTCCATCAGGAATGAGGTCTCGAGAGTGATTAATATAAGTTATAAGAACTTGTTTCGCAATCGAGCTAAAAAAATTAAAAAAAATTAAATCAATAAAATGCTAAATATGCACTAGATGAGGTATAGCGATTAAACGTATTGTGTGGATTATTCGCGTGGAATTGTTGGTTATCAGGGATTATCAACTGCGGCGTATGGATGCGCCTTGCTGATTAACTTGAGATGTAATAAATGCTTAAAAGAATAGGCAAACATAATTCATTCTTTAATTCTCCAATATATGATTGTTCTTAGTGTTACTGTGGTAAATTGATCTTACACTCATGGTGATGTGGTAAGAAATTATGGTTTTAGGAACTTTTTTCTGGAGTAGAAAAAAAGTGCAGGGTTGGTCAGAAAAGTGGACAGGGTTAGTCAGAAAAGTGGACAGGGTGGGTCAGAAAAGGGGACAGGGTTGGTCAGAAAAGGGGACAGAGTTGGTCAGAAAAGGGGAGAGGGTTGGTCAGAAAATGGGACAGGGTTGGTCAGAAAAGGGGACAGGGTGCATTTTAAACCGTGATGGGGGTACGGGAGTGGTAGTTTGGGTTAGCACCTAGACAATTTTGCTAACTTGATTGATCAAAGTGGCAGTGAGGCAGTACATATTGTTGTAAAGGACAAGTTGTAAGTTATATAAGTCTGCCCGCCTGAAGGCACCTGTTGAAGTTCATTTTATATATAGGAAAGAGGGTGGGGCTAATGGGAAAAAGGGCGGGTCTATAAAGGACAGGGCGGCACGCCCAGGCATTCCATTCTAGAACAAACCCTAGAACTGGATCCGGAAAAATAAATAACACAAAATCAAACACATCTGCCTTTGGCGGGAATAATTATCCATATTATGTACATGTATATACTACCTTCGTATTATCATTCTGCATGTCTGGATATCTCAGTTTTGATTCGTCTGGAGCATGGATGTGCTGGTAAGGCCACGTTCTACCTGGATACACTGATCTTGAATCCCTAGCCCGATATGGTTGGTTCACAAACTGGCCCGTGGTGGAACGTCCCTCCAGATAACCCATATCAATAGGATCAACTGGACAATGCTCTGCTGGGTTAACATGATCATATTCCATGTCAGGGCCTCGTCTAAACACTCGTTCACTCTGATCATAACAAATCGGTACACCCTTTCTATACCTGTAATTATAGCGGCTGTCAGGGCTTGCAAACCTTTGAGAGTTTCGGATTCCTGCAGAATGTGGACTATTTTGCGTGTTTCCATGTTCGCTACATGCTTCCCATGTGGAATCAGAGTTATTTTGAATATTTCCAAACACGGAACCAGAGAGGTTTTGGATGTTTCCCAGCTTGTTGTGAGACTCAAACTCTTGTCTGGAAAAACTTAAGCTGTCAAAATTTCCCAATCTGTCAGTGGTCTGAAAGTCCTGCCTGGGGCCAGATAAGCTGTCATTATTTCCAAACCCTTTCCTGGAACTATTTATAGTGTCACTGTTTCCAAGTTTGTCCGAGGACTGACACTCTTGCCTGGAACTGTCACTGTTTCCAAGTTTGTCCAGGACTGAAACTTGTCTGGAACTGTCACTGTTTCCAAGTTTGTCTGAGGACTGAAACTCTTGCCTGGAACTGTCACTGTTTCCAAGTTTGTCCGAGGACTGAAACTCTTGCCTGGAACTGTCACTGTTTCCAAGTTTGTCCGATGACTGAAACTCTTGCCTGGAACTGTCACTGTTTCCAAGTTTGTCCGAGGACTGAAACTCTTGCCTGGAACTGTCACTGTTTCCAAGTTTGTCCGAGGACTGAAACTCTTGCCTGGAACTGTCACTGTTTCCAAGTTTGTCCGAGGACTGAAACTCTTGCCTGGAACTGTCACTGTTTCCAAGTTTGTCCGAGGACTGAAACTCTTGCCTGGAACTGTCACTGTTTCCAAGTTTGTCCGAGGACTGAAACTCTTGCCTGGAACTGTCACTGTTTCCAAGTTTGTCCGAGGACTGAAACTCTTGCCTGGAACTGTCACTGTTTCCAAGTTTGTCCGAGGACTGAAACTCTTGCCTGGAACTGTCACTGTTTCCAAGTTTGTCCGAGGACTGAAATTCTTGCTTGATGCCAGCTAAACTAGCATTGATTCCTAGATTGTCAGGAGAGAGAAACTCTTGCCTGGAACCAGATAACTTGTCAAAGTTTCTCAGCTGATTGGAACCTAAGTTACTATTTCTGGCTGGTGCCGAGGCTGCTAGGGGTCTCTCCGTAACAAACGACATGTTATTAACATTGCTTGGAAATGTGCACGTATCTTCTAATGCTGCTTAATGTTGCTGTTGTGTGATATTGTCATCCATCCTGCTGTCATGTACAGTTTCTTCACAAAGATACAATCAACGTTCCTCTAATCAAAGGATCATTTTGACCTACAATAACAAAATAAATATGAGTTACAGGTTTGACATATATTTGGCCAAGTTGGCATTTGATAGAATGTATAGTCCCGAGTATTCTAATAGCTTCAGGGTACCATCTCTCGACTGGTACCATCTCTCGACTGGTACATCTCACAAATGGTACCATCTCTCGACTGGTACATCTCTCAACTGGTACCATCTCTCGACTGGTACCATCTCTCGACTGGTACCATCTCTCGACTGGTACATCTCTCAACTGGTACCATCTCTCGACTGGTACCATCTCCCAATTGGTACCATCTCTCGACTGGTACCATCTCTCGACTGGTACCATCTCACAAATGGTACCATCTCCCGACTGGTACCATCTCTCAACTGGTACCATCTCTCGACTGGTACATCTCCCAACTGGTACTATCTCTCGAGTGGTACATTTCCCAACTGGTAACATCTCGTCTGGTACCATCTCTCGACTGGTATCCACTCTCGACTATGATTCATATTTAACCGGATTTCTGCAATATATCTCATTATATTTTCACAATATGATTATTAGGGTACATTTATGTTCTACAGTGGACACGGGGCAGCAGGGTGGTTCAGAAAAATGGCAGGGTGGGTCAGACAAGTGGCAGGGTGCGTCAGAAAAGGGGCAGGGTACATTTTGAGACAGGACGAGATGTTGGAGGGGGAGCCCCTGGAAAATTTTGCTCACCTAAGGTGATTGGTCAGAGGAAGTAAGGCAGTACATATTGACGAGTTCAAAGTTATATAGGCTATCCGATTAGCGTGCTTGCTTCTCACCAATGCAACCCAGGTTTGATCATTGGACCGGGAGGTATGTGAGATGGTATGGTGGTCGCCAGATCGGACAGGTGGGTTTTCAGGGATGTCAAGGCTTGATGGTCTGTGTACACATCAAACTCCTTATCTGCCAAGTATGTACGATAATGACGGATTCCCTCGACCAACGCTAACCCCTCCAAATCTGAAATTCCCCAATTCTTCTCCGCCGGACGTAAAGAACGCCCCCCCATAAGCTATCACATGCTCACGATTTTCATTGTCTTTCTGACCGAGGATGTATGATATGGCCTCTATTGATGCATCAGTATAGAGAATGAACTTCTTGCTGAAATCTGGGAATGCAAGAATTGGCGTCTCCGTGAGAGCAGTCTTTAAGGTATTGAATGATTTTCTACATTCATCCGTCCACACAAACTTGGAGTTCTTGCTCAGAGTACTATTCAACGGCCGAGCAATCCTTGCAAAGGACTTCACAAACCTACGATAGTAATTACATAGACCAAGAAATGCCCTAACATCACGCTGGGACTTGGGTTCGGGATAAGATTTTACTGCCTCGATCTTTTCCTGATCTACTGACATACCATGCTTCGAAAACTTGTGCCCCAAGTACTTAACTTCCTCTGCTGCAAAACAACACTGTGAGGGTTTGAGACGTAAATTTGCCTCACGGAAACGTGTGAAGACCTGATTCAAGTGATTCAAATGTTCCTCAAAACTGTTACTATGTATCAGAACATCATCAATGTAACACAGAGCAAACTTGTAATTTATTCCACGGAGAACCTCATTCATTACCAAAGAGAAGGCCATAGGAGAGTTCATCAACCCAAAGGGTAATTTGTTGAAAGAGTACACGCCCATGTGACAGGTGAATCCAGTTTTGTGTTTAGTTGTTGGATCTAAGGGAATTTGAAAGAAACCCTACGCCATATCTATCACAGAGAAATAAGAAGAGTTAGATTGACCTAGAGTGTCTATCACATCTCGAAAATCTGTTATGGGCCATCGCATAGATTGTGTGACCTTGTTATGTTCACGGAAATGTATGGCAAAGCGATAGTCTCCTGTTCTTTTCTTCACAAGAACGACCGGCGACTGCCATAAGGTCTTAGATTTCGAAATTATGCCATTTTTCTCCAACTCTTCTACTTGTCTTTCTATTTCTTCTTTTTGCTGGGGACTTACTCTGTATGGACGTCTGCGGACTGGATGTGCATCTCCTGTTTCTATTTTATGAGAATATATGTTTGTACTACCAAGTTCTTCTGTGCATGTTGCAAATATATCCCTGTTTTTCCCAATGAGAATTAGTAGCTGTTGTTTCTGGGACTCTGTTAGATTAGCATGATCTAGACTAACCCCTATGTCTTTGGCTATGTTAATGTACTCTGTGTCTGAGGTGGTGGTGTTAATTTCTGGTTCAACCCCTGTTGTGTCCAGATTACCCTGTGAGCCCTGATCACCTGTTACCCCATCATGCTCTACCTTGCATAGTATATCAGATGTGTGTAATTGCTCAATTCTTGCGACTGGTTCATTTGGTTTCAATGAGATACTGATATTTGTAGGATTGAGCAGTTTTACACATGTTTCTTTGTTATTCACATAGCTCAGACAACGGGCACCCATTAATTGATGTTTTGTGGGCAATGTGTTTGATTGGCTCTATGATGGATAAACCTGAGTGGTGCGTACCAGAGACTTTGACTTTCACAATAACCACCTGTTTCGGCTCAATCGTAATTCGATTTATTACTCGTGCAAGTCCATTTCGGGGTATTGAAGAGTACATAGGTGCAGTTACCATACCGTGCTGAATTTCTAATGTCCCATTACCCCAATCTATTTTAGCATACTGAGATGAAAGAAAGTCTAAACCGAGGATTACTGATTGACTTAGCTTTTTGAACACATAAAAGTTGTGTATCAGGTCAAGACGACAGATAGTAATTGGTATATTCACAACTCCCAATACCTTCAGAGGGTTGCCCTCAACCCCTCGTGCACACTCAATATCAGCTGGTTGTAACTCTTGTTCAGCCAGTAAACCCGAACCTTTTAAAGCCGTTAAAGTGATACAGGAAATCTGAGCCCCTGAATCCACCAAACTGGATCTAGTGATTTTTCCCAATCTAACTTCAACTAGATTTCTCTCTGAACCAGTTCGGTTGGTCTGACCTACTAAAGGTTCATTCTTACCCACCCGTTTATCTCTCTTATTCCTTGTTTTATCCCATTTGGATTTATTCCCTTTGTGCCCATCCCCTTTAACCAGTGGGGCAGGCGCGCACCCCTATCTAGAACCACTGTATTGACCCCTCTGTCTCGGACAAGCGCGTGCAATGTGGCCTTTCTGACTGCACTTGTAGCAGAGAGCAAACCGATGTCTACAATTATACGGATCATGTGAGTACTCACCCGCGCAATGTCGACATGGTTCTTTTAACTTCGTACTGGGGTGGCACTGCTCCCGACTCCAATTATTCGCTCTTCGTTGCGGCCCAGGTTGACGATCTGTTCTGCGATGATAATCCATAGAGTTCACTGATTCACCATTTGACACTCCGACTAACTGACCTAACTTTGCGTATTTCTTCACATCCTCCATCGTTTTCGGTTCTTTGGATATTACAAAGTTACGTGTGTTGAACATTAAGCCTTGAATGCTTTTGTCCATAATCTCCTGATCGGATTTTTCCAGCTCTCTCCCCATCCTAACTACCATTTCCAGGTATGTGTCACTGGATTCTGATACTGCTTGGGTTAGTCCTATGAACTCCTGATAACGAGCATTTCTGTCAGATTCAGTTGGTAAAAATCTAGATTTAAAACTTTCTTTCAATAGCTCATAATCGTCCTGTATATTTTCTGTTACTGTGTGAAACCACAACTCGGCCTCGCCAACGAACAACAAACACATGTGCACTGCCTTTTCTTCACTCGACCATTTCTTCAATTTTGAAACCTTTTCAAACTTTGACAACCAAAACTTTGATGTTTTTCTGCTACCGTCAAAATTATTTAAGTTGAATGATGTTTTATCCATGTTTGTTTCTTCTGCTTTCCGTCTACTCGCCATAATAGAATAGTTAATATTTAATCCACCGGTGTACCCGAATTCATTCCACCATGTCACCCACGCGAGGGTGTTTCACCCATCAGGGTGTTCGTTGTGCTATCTGGTGTTAATAATTGCACAAGGCTGAAGATGATTTCCATTTTAATTCTTCTTTATTATTTGGGTGTCCACCTCAGAATAATGCTACATTCATTGTAATACATAATTATATCCATTCATCGCGGGAATAACTCGCTTGGCAGTGAAGGTAACTTTAATGATTTTACTATCCCATTCTATATTTTTGTTCCCAACCCCACTATATTATTTTGTCATTTTCGAAGTCCATCCAAAGGTCCTAAAACATACAAAACTGCTACTCCTCATCATTTTATATGCAGTTCCAGAATTATTTCCCATAATGCCTTGTCATACCTTTCATCGATTGGCCGATCCATAAACGGTATGACGGGAGGCTGACCTTACTCAGAAGGTCCCTATCTCTGCCAAGATATGATTGGTTACTATTATTTAGGTCTGTGCATCCCATCATTGAACATTTAGTTACCTAACATCCTGTAGGAAGTATTTGGCACCTACTTATTATAATGCAAGCATGACTATTTTGTCTCAGACCAAGATGCTACCAGGAGGTTACTCAGCACAGGGGGTCATTCAATATCCATTATAAGGTAGTTATCAATTGATCCCTTCTGTGCAGTGCAGAATACTGGTGTCTCTTAACATGGCTCTAAGTAATATGCAGTAGATTAATTACACTTAATACATGAATACATGTACACAATTGTAGAATACTGAATACTCTCACTATACTATATACATATATATATCTGTTCTGACCAGCCGGTTACAGTAGAACCAGAGATTGTTTGCATTTCTTATTGTGTTTGTGGTGCATCTGTGGCATTTGTGTTCATTTGAAGAAGACTTTTTGTGAATTTATTTCAGTACTACTTGCTCCAGAGCATTGATGAGTAAACAGCCCTACATGACAGCTATGATCCCTACACATTCCATTTTCAACCGGTGTTTGTTTACATTTGAAAATTGTGAAAAACTTTGATGGTGATGCCATGACTTAGTTGTGTCTAACAGCAAGTAGCAGCCCTGGAGTTTACAGAACTGCATGCGTTAAAAGTTGATTCTTGTTTGGAACTGAGAATTTGACTGACAGTTCATCGATTTACTATAGCACGAAGAAGGAGAAAATACAGTGGTGTGCATCCGTATGTAACGGGAGTCAGAAGATTTACTGGTTTTATACCTTTCCAAGCGTTTGATAAGTAAGATGGTTATGCAATAATTTTAATAAATAAATGGCAAAATAGACCTTCTCAACCGACTATGAATTACGAGTAATGTAAATTTAAACACTAAATAAAATATATTTATTAAATACATTTACAATGAGAAATATTTCAATAAGACCCTGAAACATTGATAATAATACGTTGGGAATGTGATCCATATTTCGGATTCCATATTTTCGGACGTGTGATATTTTTTAATTTCATACTGACGAAAAATCAATTTCTGATACGACTGTCATGTCCTTTATTTAATTTTTTATGAGACATTCAATATCGACGATTGATACACCCAGAAAGAGAGAGGCACTGTTGCTTTTTATCGGGGGAGTGCGTGGTCCAGCGTTAGATAGTCTGATTTGAAATAGAAATGTCCTAGGTTCTCGGTCAGCGACGTATATAGTGTCCTCTAGCAAGTTACCTCATACACATTGGTTGCCTACTTAGGTCAACAAATCCTGTCCAGGAAAACATGTCTTGGTCCCTGCAAGGGGTATGACATAAATGAATACATGTATACATGCATTCTTAGCTCTGAGCCTCTCACACCTAATATTAATGTGCTATTACAATGTTTGTGTTTTACGTTTATTTATCGTCGCTACCGGTTGCCCATATGAGCGACACCTCCTGACGAGAGTAGTCATTTTAGATTTTGGAGGATAGTGCAATGATGCAGACAGAGACCCATTCCAGAGTCTCCACTGGTTGTGTTACATGCACGGTGTACAGCACCGACACGAGACCTTGGTTTAACATCCCATCTGAAAGACTGTTAATTTTATTATGGTCAGATGGGGGATCGTACCTGCGATCCCTGGATTACCAGTTCAGCGTGTTACCACTGGACTACAGATCCATCTGTGTGCTATCACAACTTCATATAACACTGTATAAATATATGCCATGGGTCAACGATTTCAAATAAAATTGTCACATTTAAGTCATTTTTGGATCTGTAAATGTGTACGTCTGAAAAAATATATTTGTCTGCAACATCAGAATTCAAAGAGGCCAGAAAGTTTGAGCTATACCAAACTTTATAGCCGACAGATGAGTTTAAATTTCCATATGATTTTTCTAGAGCGGTATGCCAGGTGCCCCATCCTGCCCGTTTTAATATTTTGTTGTTTTTTCTAGTTTTTTTAAGTTTGTTTTTACCTGAACAGGTGAGGCCTTCTGGCAGACAGACCTATATTAAAATTTAAACTTTATTTATTTTACAACGATTGCGAAGCAACTTCTAACAACTTATATTAATCACTCTTGTTGGCGCGGATGAAAGCGTATATGTTGTCATTCGTGTGGGAGGAAACCGGAGTACCCGGAGAAAACCCACCTGTCCGATCTGGCGACCACCATACCATCTCACATACCTCCCGGTCCAATGATCGAACCTGGGTTGCATTGGTGAGAAGCAAGCACGCTAATCGGATAGCCTATATAACTTTGAACTCGTCAATATGTACTGCCTTACTTCCTCTGACCAATCACCTTAGGTGAGCAAAATTTTCCAGGGGCTCCCCCTCCAACATCTCGTCCTGTCTCAAAATGTACCCTGCCCCTTTTCTGACGCACCCTGCCACTTGTCTGACCCACCCTGCCATTTTTCTGAACCACCCTGCTGCCCCGTGTCCACTGTAGAACATAAATGTACCCTAATAATCATATTGTGAAAATATAATGAGATATATTGCAGAAATCCGGTTAAATATGAATCATAGTCGAGAGTGGATACCAGTCGAGAGATGGTACCAGACGAGATGGTACCAGTTGGGAAATGTACCACTCGAGAGATAGTACCAGTTGGGAGATGTACCAGTCGAGAGATGGTACCAGTTGAGAGATGGTACCAGTCGGGAGATGGTACCATTTGTGAGATGGTACCAGTCGAGAGATGGTACCAGTCGAGAGATGGTACCAGTCGAGAGATGGTACCAGTTGAGAGATGTACCAGTCGAGAGATGGTACCAGTCGAGAGATGGTACCAGTCGAGAGATGGTACCAGTTGAGAGATGTACCAGTCGAGAGATGGTACCATTTGTGAGATGTACCAGTCGAGAGATGGTACCAGTCGAGAGATGGTACCCTGAAGCTATTAGAATACTCGGGACTATACATTCTATCAAATGCCAACTTGGCCAAATATATGTCAAACCTGTAACTCATATTTATTTTGTTATTGTAGGTCAAAATGATCCTTTGATTAGAGGAACGTTGATTGTATCTTTGTGAAGAAACTGTACATGACAGCAGGATGGATGACAATATCACACAACAGCAACATTAAGCAGCATTAGAAGATACGTGCACATTTCCAAGCAATGTTAATAACATGTCGTTTGTTACGGAGAGACCCCTAGCAGCCTCGGCACCAGCCAGAAATAGTAACTTAGGTTCCAATCAGCTGAGAAACTTTGACAAGTTATCTGGTTCCAGGCAAGAGTTTCTCTCTCCTGACAATCTAGGAATCAATGCTAGTTTAGCTGGCATCAAGCAAGAATTTCAGTCCTCGGACAAACTTGGAAACAGTGACAGTTCCAGACAAGAGTTTCAGTCCTCGGACAAACTTGGAAACAGTGACAGTTCCAGGCAAGTGTTTCAGTCCTCGGACAAACTTGGAAACAGTGACAGTTCCAGGCAAGAGTTTCAGTCCTCGGACAAACTTGGAAACAGTGACAGTTCCAGGCAAGAGTTTCAGTCCTCGGACAAACTTGGAAACAGTGACAGTTCCAGGCAAGAGTTTCAGTCTTCGGACAAACTTGGAAACAGTGACAGTTCCAGGCAAGAGTTTCAGTCCTCGGACAAACTTGGAAACAGTGACAGTTCCAGGCAAGAGTTTCAGTCCTCGGACAAACTTGGAAACAGTGACAGTTCCAGGCAAGAGTTTCAGTCATCGGACAAACTTGGAAACAGTGACAGTTCCAGGCAAGAGTTTCAGTCCTCGGACAAACTTGGAAACAGTGACAGTTCCAGGGAAAAGTTTCAGTCCTCAGACAAACTTGGATACAGTGACAGTTCCAGGCAAGAGTTTCAGTCCTCGGACAAACTTGGAAACAGTGACACTATAAATAGTTCCAGGAAAGGGTTTGGAAATAATGACAGCTTATCTGGCCCCAGGCAGGACTTTCAGACCACTGACAGATTGGGAAATTTTGACAGCTTAAGTTTTTCCAGACAAGAGTTTGAGTCTCACAACAAGCTGGGAAACATCCAAAACCTCTCTGGTTCCGTGTTTGGAAATATTCAAAATAACTCCACATGGGAAGCATGTAGCGAACATGGAAACCAGCAAAATATTCCACATTCTGCAGGAATCCGAAACTCTCAAAGGTTTGCAAGCCCTGACAGCCGCTATAATTACAGGTATAGGAAGGGTGTACCGATTTATTATGATCAGAGTGAACGAGTGTTTAGACGAGGCCCTGACATGGAATATGATCATGTTAACCCAGCAGAGCATTGTCCAGTTGATCCTATTGATGTGGGTTATCCGGAGGGACGTTCCGCCAAGGGCCAGTTTGTGAACCAACCATATCGGGTTAGGGATTCAAGATCAGTGTATCCAGGTAGAACGTGGCCTTACCAGCGCATCCATGCTCCAGACGAATCAAAACTGAGATATCCAGACATGCAGAATGATAATACGAAGGTAGTATATACATGTACATAATATGGATAATTATTCCCGCCAAAGGCAGATGTGTTTGATTTTGTGTTATTTATTTTTCCGGATCCAGTTCTAGGGTTTGTTCTAGAATGGAATGCCTGGGCGTGCCGCCCTGTCCTTTATAGACCCGCCCTTTTTCCCATTAGCCCCACCCTCTTTCCTATATATAAAATGAACTTCAACAGGTGCCTTCAGGTGGGCAGACTTATATAACTTACAACTTGTCCTCCCTTTACAACAATATGTACTGCCTCACTGCCACTTTGATCAATCAAGTTAGCAAAATTGTCTAGGTGCTAACCCAAACTACCACTCCCGTACCCCCATCACGGTTTAAAATGCACCCTGTCCCTTTTTCTGACCCACCCTGTCCCCTTTTCTGACCAACCCTGTCCCCTTTTCTGACTAACCCTGTCCCTTTTTCTGACCCACCCTGTCCCCTTTTCTGACCCACCCTGTCCACTTTTCTGACCAACCCTGTCCCATTTTCTGACTACCGTAACCCTGTCCCCTTTACTGACCAACCCTGCACATTTTTTCTACTCTAGAAAAATGTTCATAAAACCATAATTTCTTACCACATATCACCACGAGTGTAAGATCAATTTACCACAGTAACACTAAGAACAATCGTATATTGGAGAATTAAAGAATGAATTATGTTTGCCTATTCTTTTAAGCATTATTACATCTCAAGTTAATCAGCAAGGCGCATCCATACGCCGCAGTTGATAATCCCTGATAACCAACAATTCCACGCGAATAATCCACACAATACGTTTAATCGCTATACCTCATCTAGTGCATATTTAGCATTTTATTGATTTAATTTTTTTAATTTATTTTAGCTCGATTGCGAAACAAGTTCTTATAACTTATATTAATCACTCTCGAGACCTCATTACTGATGGAATCCATCGCCACGAGGGAGAGAGAAGAGGCAACGTGGAATTTAAATGTCTTACCTAAGGGCACAATCGTAACGGCTCCAGCGGGGTTCGAACTCCGGACCTTTCGCACCTGAAGCGAACGCGTATCCACTGCGCTATCACGACTTCCACGATTGTCAATAAAAAAAGCATGCAGTTGAACTATATGTCGAATGTGTCAAAAGCAAGCTGTCATGCCGCGACCAATCAGAATCCTTCCAGGTGGCATGCAAGTAAATACATATAAGAACATATGTTTATGCGATACATATAATGTAATCATCATCTATAGTGATTGCGTCACTCTGCACAGAGTATACTCGCAATGTCGTTAAAAAGTCAACTCTTGCAATCAGGGTAGGCGTTTCTCATAATTAAAATTTTCCATATTTACAAGTACAGTCAAAAATCAAAAAGTGGCCTTTGTTGGCATCTGTCAAAAGCAAGCTGTCATGCCGCGACCAATCAGAATCCTTCCATATGTTTATGCGATACATATAATGTAATCATCATCTAGAATATATACATTATGTTATATTATGTATATACTGGCAATCTATCATTATTGCTGTAATCACATTATAACCAACTTAAAATGCTACATCAATTTTGTAAATTATGTATAGGTGACTTATAGGCCCGTTGGGCCGGGTGCTTTGTAAATTCTTGTAATATTTTCACTATAATAAACCATTTACTTACTTACTTATAGTGATTGCGTCACTCTGCACAGAGTATACTCGCAATGTCGTTAAAAAGTCAACTCTTGCAACAATCAGGGTAGGCGTTTCTCATAATTAAAATTTTCCATATTTACAAGTACAGTCAAACCTATCTATAAAGGCCACCCTCGGTAAAGTCAAAAAGTGGCCTTTGTTGGCATGTGGTCTCTCAATAGAGGGTTAAAATGCGTTGAAAATGGCTAGACGGGAGAGAAAAATGGTGGTCTTTAGAGACAGGTTTTTCATATGCGGCCTTTATTCGGTGGTGGCCTTTAGCACAGGTTTGACTAATTCTTAAAAACAAATAAAAGAGTCCATGTGTTTAGTGGACGTAGCGATTGGCCAGTACCAATTGGAAATATGGTGGTATGTAGCCTGGGAACAGGCGTCGATATATTTTGCCAGAAGTTAAAGAGTGAAAAATCGACAGACTGGAACCCAGGCTAGATGATCTGGTCAATAGCGTTATGGGGTAGTTATTAACAATATAATATATAAGACCATGTTGTTGCGACGCTAAATGTAAATAAAAAAACAAACAACATTTATCATTATTAACCCTTTCAACATTCAGACCGTTAAATAGGCATACAACATGTGTAGATCCAGATGAGTCGGCTCATGACGAGCTGTCTCCGCCGACTCATCAGGATCTGCACTTTTAGACAAAATCACTTGATTTGATAAATGAACTAGTCCAAATGTCATTTTCTTATTAATTTATTGGTCTAAAGATATCATGGACCAGTCCATGTCAGTTACTTGATGTTGAATGGGTTAAAGTACATGTATGTTTTAAATTAAATGTTGCATGCTTGCCTCTACCATTGAACTATCCGAATGAATCTATCATGTTCCTTGTTCTATAATTACTTTTTTCTTCTGAGTCAATTTCAACTTTCTACACTAGTTACTATATGTACTTGTTTCACCCTAGTAATCTCTTTATCTTATTGATATTTTAATTTACAGTTCATGATTAAAACATTATTTCAAATTTAAATTAATAGTTTAGAAAATATTACAACACTGTCATATCGCAATTGCATTAAGTACCTTGCTATAGGAGTAGACCTCTATAAGCTATAATAGCTTTCGGTTCTAATCCCTTTTCATTCATGTATCTAAATTTTGTGTAAGCTGTGTATTTGTATATGCTGTATGGTTTGAAATAAACTATGTTTAAAGCGACGCTACATTAGTGAAAACGCAAACTGTATTTTCCTATTATATGGTATAAATATTTTTCCAAATATTTGCCTCAAATATTGAGTATTTCAACTAATATGCAAACGTCGTATACGCGGTTTGTTGACATAACAAAATAATGTAAATAGGGTCGACATTCATGCGTAATACAACTTGTGTATCCTGAATAACACAATTTATGATACAGATTTACCGTTATATCTCACATGTGTGCCTATGCATATTTATTTGTAGACCAGTCTTAGTTAAATTATCTTTAAGCGACATTTATCGCGCATTTAGTACTGCCTCCGATGACAAACACACGTCAGTCAATTTAGGAGCGTGGATGATCGTTATATGAAATCTTACTTTCACTTTTGAAAGTTTGTAGATCACAAAAACACTGTTTATTGATTCAATGTTTAATTGTTAGTGTTGGAATGTATTCGGAAGAATTTGTAGTAGTAATGCATTTATACGTGAACAAAATGCATTTTATTTGCGTTTTGCGATGTAAATGTCGCTTTAAATTAAATTAAGATATTTAGTTTCATGGAAGTAGTTTCTCTCTCAAGATGTTTAAAATGAAATTTAAGAACAATTTAACCTTCCAATATCTCTGTCTATTTGTTTTAAGAAACGGATTAAGAATGACAAAGTACAGAAAGAGAAGAAGTCGATAACAACAAAGACATTTGCTCATGGTATGATGGATGTAGCTTTATTAACCAGCAATGCTACGCAACTTCGCGCATTGCTTGCCTATCCCGACCACCAATTCTACACACTGTTACTGTGGCTGATTGGGTTCTCCATAGCTATACAGATCACCTCCAGCTTGTTGTTAATAACGTCCGATTATTTTAAGACACATGTGAAAGAGAAAGATCGACAGTATCAGAAAAAGCGGAAATTATTGAGCTTTCTATCACTCTCTTTGGTAACACTTGTGACGTCACTGAATATTCTGATCTCAGCATTTAACGCACCGTCAAATATGCAAGGTCACGTGTATAACAATGGAAACAAGCCAGACGTTCCTGTATTCTCATCGGGGAATATATACAGGTTACTTAACCATACAGAGTTATAGCTGACCCTGTGTAATAGTTCATCAAAAACACAAGGACGAGTGTGAGGCCAGGGATCATTCTAGAGGGCGATGTGGGTGAAATTGTCGCCCTATGGACCCTGACTTCGCCCTCTGGGGGCTCCACTTCTCCCTAAAAAAAATTGTTTTTGGTTTTTACGATTTTCAAACAACATTTTGTCTAGTAAGATACACTGGCCCAAACATAAAGCATTCCTTCTATTCAAATGTTGTATTTAATGGTTGTACTGTGCATTTTAACCCTATTTTGCAGATGTATATTAAAGAACACCATTTAAGGAAGCGATCACGCGCTTTCTGACTTCTCCCAAAAATTCTGACCTAGAATGAACCCTGTGAGGCTTTGTTATACAGGGTACTTAACCATACAGAGTTATAGCTGACACTGTGTAATAGTTCATCAAAAACACAAGGACGAGTGTGAGGCTTTGCTATCTTTTCTATTACCTCCCTTGCAGATAAAGTCTTATTTATCCCTGACTGAAATACATTTCGTTATGCAGACGGATCTGTACATAGTCCAGTTGTAACACGCTGGACTGGTAATCCAGGGATCGCAGGTTCGATCCCCCGTCTGACCCTAATAAAATTAACATCTTTCAGATAGGACTTTAAACCTTGGTCTCGTGTCGGTGCTGTAACCCGTGCACGTAAAAGAACCAGAGGAGACTCTGGAATGGGTCTCTGTCTGTATCATTTGCACTATTCTCCAAATATCTAAAATGAATAATCTCTTCAGGAGGCGTCGCTCATATGGGCAAACGGTAGCGACGATATATAAACGTAAAGCACACGAAAATGTCACCAATGTCCGTTTTAAACCTTCATCTCTACGCCCGGCACATCAATTGCTTGGAAATCGATTCAGGGTCAATATTTTGTGGCAGGCATGCACACATATCAAAGTCAATATTTGACGATTCCTAGCAGAAATGGTCACTACCCTATACATTGCACGTGCGTACACCACGCACATATGATCAAGCATAATGTGTGACATAGAATTGTTTGTACTTAATTAAATATATGGAAAACTGGGCCACAATTTCATAGTGGGTTGAATTTGTAGCAATACTATGATATTTGGGCCTCATAACGTGGATCTAGTACATTTAAGTGTTAATAAATTTATCTGCAGAGGGTGGGGTTGTGTACACACCATCGCACCCCCACTGCATACGGACCTGTATAGGTGTTCAATGTCGGATGGTTTCTTGCCTATATTGTGTGGTGGTATACTTGTATATAAGTGAATGATTAATTAATTATTGCCTTACATAATGCTATTAATTAAACAGAAAATGACATTCGGTTCAATGCACAGACGCTTGGGGTCTGGAGGCTTGGGGTCTGGGCAAGTGGTTACGGGTTCAAAACCAATGTTTTTATTTATGTTATTGTAAATTTTGATAAATCATAGGCTTGACACTATACTACTACTAATAATAAAGACTTTATTTTACGAGAGAACTCATTTAGCAAAAGTTAATCTACCATGACACCCTCAACATTAACCTTAAGTAGAGAATTTTGAACTGTTGGATAGTTGGAGCATTTTGAACTGTTGGATAGTTGGAGCATTTTGAACTGTTGGATAGTTGGAGCATTTTGAACTGTTGGATAGTTGGAGCATTTTGAACTGTTGGATAGTTGGAGCATTTTGAACTGTTGGATAGTTGGAGCATTTTGAACTGTTGGATAGTTGGAGCATTTTGAACTGTTGGATAGTTGGAGCATTTTGAACTGTTGGATAGTTAGAGCATTTTGAAACTGGGTGAGGCAATGCATTCCAAATAGATGATCCTGAAAATGCAATTATGTATTACAAAAATGATAGTCCATATACAAACATATTTAAAAATGACACCCCTTCACTATCAGAGTAATTAATTATAGACCAGAATTATTCTCTTCATAGTACCACTTGCATTTTCATACCATTTATTATATAATTATGTTTGTGCATGACATTTTTACTATTGGTTTGCAATAAAATATGATTAAACTGAAACGTGTCTTTTCAATGCCCAATACCATGCTGGGATCTACAAGATTTGGCCCAGGAAATGTAACCCACTTACCCAAATCTCTCTCAAGTTCAGTTTGTAGCAGAATAATCAGACTCTCTAAAACAATAACTAACTGACTAACCCAGTTATTGGTACACGACGGTTGCAGTTATGTCACCCGTATATTACACTATTCTAAAACAATAACTAACTGACTAATCCAGTTATTGGTACGTGACGGTTACAGTTATGTCACCCGTATATTACACTATTCTAAAACAATAACTAACTGACTAACCCAGTTATTGGTACACGATGGTTACAGTTATGTCACTCGTATATTACACTATTCTAAAACAATAACTAACTGACTAACCCAGTTATTGGTACACGATGGTTACAGTTATGTCACTCGTATATTACACTATTCTAAAACAATAACTAACTGACTAACCCAGTTATTGGTACACGACGGTTACAGTTATGTCACCCGTATATTACAGTATTCTAAAACAATAACTAACTGACTAACCCAGTTATTAGTACACGACGGTTACAGTTATGTCACCCGTATATTACACTATTCTAAAACAATAACTAACTGACTAACCCAGTTATTGGTACACAACGGTTACAGTTATGTCACCCGTATATTACACTATTCTAAAACAATAACTAACTGACTAACCCAGTTATTGGTACACGACGGTTGCAGTTATATCACCCGTATATTACACTATTCTAAAACAATAACTAACTGACTAACCCAGTTATTGGTACGCGACGGTTACAGTTATGTCACCCGTATAGTACACTATTCTAAAACAATAACTAACTGACTAACCCAGTTATTGGTACACGATGGTTACAGTTATGTCACCCATATATTACACTATTCTAAAACAATAACTTACTGACTAACCCAGTTATTGGTACACGACGGTTGCAGTTATATATGTCACCCGTATATTACACTATTCTAAAACAATAACTAACTGACTAACCCAGTTATTGGTACACGACGGTTGCAGTTATGTCACCCGTATATTACAGTATTCTAAAACAATAACTAACTGACTAACCAAGTTATTGGTACAAGACGGTTACAGTTATGTCACCCGTATATTACACTATTCTAAAACAATAACTAACTGACTAACCCAGTTATTGGTACACAACGGTTACAGTTATGTCACCTGTATATTACACTATTCTAAAACAATAACTAACTGACTAACCCAGTTATTGGTACACGACGGTTGCAGTTATATCACCCGTATATTACACTATTCTAAAACAATAACTAACTGACTAACCCAGTTATTGGTATGCGACGGTTACAGTTATGTCACCCGTATAGTACACTATTCTAAAACAATAACTAACTGACTAACCCAGTTATTAGTACGCGACGGTTACAGTTATGTCACCCGTATAGTACACTATTCTAAAACAATAACTTACTGACTAACCCAGTTATTGGTACACGACGGTTGCAGTTATGTCACCCGTATATTACAGTATTCTAAAACAATATCTAACTGACTAACCCAGTTATTGGTACACGACGGTTACAGTTATGTCACCCGTATATTACACTATTCTAAAACAATAACTAACTGACTAACCCAGTTATTGGTACACAACGGTTACAGTTATGTCACCCGTATATTACAATATTCTAAAACAATAACTAACTGACTAACCCAGTTATTGGTACACGACGGTTGCAGTTATATCACCCGTATATTACACTATTCTAAAACAATAACTAACTGACTAACCCAGTTATTGGTACGTGACGGTTACAGTTATGTCACCCGTATATTACAGTATTCTAAAACAATAACTAACTGACTAACCCAGTTATTGGTACACGACGGTTACAGTTATGTCACCCGTATATTACACTATTCTAAAACAATAACTAACTGACTAACCCAGTTATTGGTACACGACGGTTGCAGTTATATATGTCACCCGTATATTACACTATTCTAAAACAATAACTAACTGACTAACCCAGTTATTGGTACACGACGGTTACATTTATGACACCCGTATATTACACTATTCTAAAACAATAACTAACTGACTAACCCAGTTATTGGTACACGACGGTTGCAGTTATGTCATCCGTATATTACACTATTCTAAAACAATAACTAACTAACCCATTTATTGGTACACGACGGTTGCAGTTATGTCACCCGTATATTACACTATTCTAAAACAATAACTGACTAACCCAGTTATTGGTACACGACGGTTGCAGTTATGTCACCCGTATATTACACTATTCTAAAACAATAACTAACTGACTAACCCAGTTATTGGTACACGACGGTTGCAGTTATGTCACCCATATATTACACTATTCTAAAACAATAACTAACTGACTAACCCAGTTATTAGTACACGACGGTTACAGTTATGTCACCCGTATATTACACTATTCTAAAACAATAACTAACTGACTAACCCAGTTATTGGTACGCGACGGTTACAGTTATATCACCCGTATATTACACTATTCTAAAACAATAACTAACTGACTAACCCAGTTATTGGTACGCGACGGTTACAGTTATGTCACCCGTATAGTACACTATTCTAAAACAATAACTAACTGACTAACCCAGTTATTGGTACACGACGGTTGCAGTTATGTCACCCATATATTACACTATTCTAAAACAATAACTAACTGACTAACCCAGTTATTAGTACACGACGGTTACAGTTATGTCACCCGTATATTACACTATTCTAAAACAATAACTAACTGACTAACCCAGTTATTGGTACAAGACGGTTACAGTTATGTCACCCGTATATTACACTATTCTAAAACAATAACTAACTGACTAACCCAGTTATTGGTACGCGACGGTTACAGTTATATCACCCGTATATTACACTATTCTAAAACAATAACTAACTGACTAACCCAGTTATTGGTACGCGACGGTTACAGTTATGTCACCCGTATAGTACACTATTCTAAAACAATAACTAACTGACTAACCCAGTTATTGGTACGCGACGGTTACAGTTATGTCACCCGTATAGTACACTATTCTAAAACAATAACTAACTGACTAACCCAGTTATTGGTACGCGACGGTTACAGTTATGTCACCCGTATAGTACACTATTCTAAAACAATAACTAACTGACTAACCCAGTTATTGGTACGTGACGGTAACAGTTATGTCACCCGTATATTACACTATTCTAAAACAATAACTAACTGACTAACCCAGTTATTGGTACACGACGGTTGCAATTATGTCACCCGTATATTACACTATTCTAAAACAATAACTAACTGACTAACCCAGTTATTGGTACACGACGGTTGCAATTATGTCACCCGTATATTACACTATTCTAAAACAATAACTAACTGACTAACCCAGTTATTGGTACACGACGGTTGCAGTTATGTCACCCGTATATTACACTATTCTAAAACAATAACTAACTGACTAACCCAGTTATTGGTACACGATGGTTACAGTTATATATGTCACCCGTATATTACACTATTCTAAAACAATAACTAACTGACTAACCCAGTTATTGGTACACGACGGTTGCAGTTATGTCACCCGTATATTACACTATTCTAAAACAATAACTAACTGACTTACCCAGTTATTGGTACACGACGGTTACAGTTATGTCACCCGTATATTACACTATTCTAAAACAATAACTAACTGACTAACCCAGTTATTGGTACACGACGGTTGCAGTTATGTCACCCGTATATAACACTATTTTAAAACAATAACTAACTGACTAACCCAGTTATTAGTACACGACGGTTACAGTTATGTCACCCGTATATTACACTATTCTAAAACAATAACTAACTGACTAACCCAGTTATTTGTACACGACGGTTGCAGTTATGTCACCCGTATATTACACTATTCCAAAACAATAACTTACTGACTTACCCAGTTATTGGTACACGACGGTTGCAGTTATGTCACCCGTATATTACACTATTCTAAAACAATAACTAACTGACCAACCCAGTTATTGGTACACGAGGGTTACAGTTATGTCACCCGTATATTACACTATTCTAAAACAATAACTAACTGACTAACCCAGTTATTGGTACGTGACGGTTACAGTTATGTCACCCGTATATTACACTATTCTAAAACAATAACTAACTGACTAACCCAGTTATTGGTACACGATGGTTACAGTTATAGATGTCACCCGTATATTACACTATTCTAAAACAATAACTAACTGACTAACCCAGTTATTGGTACACGACGGTTACAGTTATGTCACCGTATATTACACTATTCTAAAACAATAAAACTGACTAACCAGTATTGGTACGTGACGGTTGCAGTTATGTCACCCGTATATTACACTATTCTAAAACAATAACTAACTGACTAACCCAGTTATTGGTACGCGACGGTTACAGTTATACACCCGTATATTACGTATAAAAATAATAACTAACTATACCCATATTGGTCGACGGTTATTATGTACCCGTATAGTACACTATTCTAAAACAATAACTAAGACTAACCCAGTTATTGGTACGCGACGGTTACAGTTATGTCACCGTATAGTACACTATTCTAAAACAATAACTAACTGACTAACCCAGTTATTGGTACGCGACGGTTACAGTTATGTCACCCGTATAGTACACTATTCTAAAACAATAACTAACTGACTAACCCAGTTATTGGTACGCGACGGTTGCAGTTATGTCACCCGTATATTACACTATTCTAAAACAATAACTAACTGACTAACCCAGTTATTGGTACACAACGGTTACAGTTATGTCACCCGTATATTACACTATTCTAAAACAATAACTAACTGACTAACCCAGTTATTGGTACACGACGGTTACAGATATGTCACCCGTATATTACACTATTCTAAAACAATAACTAACTGACTAACCCAGTTATTGGTACACGACGGTTGCAGTTATGTCACCCGTATATTACACTATTCCAAAACAATAACTAAGTGACTAACCCAGTTATTGGTACACGACGGTTACAGTTATGTCACCCGTATAATACACTATTCTAAAACAATAACTAACTGACTAACCCAGTTATTGGTACGCGACAGTTACAGTTATATCACCCGTATATTACACTATTCTAAAACAATAACTAACTGACTAACCCAGTTATTGGTACGCGACGGTTACAGTTATGTCACCCGTATAGTACACTATTCTAAAACAATAACTGACTAACCCAGTTATTGGTACGCGACGGTTACAGTTATGTCACCCGTATATTACACTATTCTAAAACAATAACTTACTGACTAACCCAGTTATTGGTACGCGACGGTTGCAGTTATGTCACCCGTATATTACACTATTCTAAAACAATAACTAACTAACCCATTTATTGGTACACGAAGGTTGCAGTTATGTCACCCGTATATTACACTATTCTAAAACAATAACTATGACTAACCCAGTTATTGGTACGCGACGGTACAGTTATGTCACCCGTATAGTACACTATTCTAAACAATAACTAACTGACTAACCCAGTTATTGGTACGCGACGGTTACAGTTATGTCACCGTAAGTACACTATTTAAAAACAATAACTAACTGACTAACCCAGTTATGGTACGCGACGGTTACAGTTATGTCACCCGTATAGTACACTATTCTAAAACAATAACTAACTGACTAACCCAGTTATTGGTACGTGACGGTAACAGTTATGTCACCCGTATATTACACTATTCTAAAACAATAACTAACTGACTAACCCAGTTATTGGTACACGACGGTTACAGATATGTCACCCGTATATTACACTATTCTAAAACAATAACTAAGACTAACCCAGTTATTGGTACACGACGGTGCAGTATATCCCCCGTATATACACTATTCTAAAACAATAACTAACTGACTAACCCAGTTATTGGTACACGATGGTTACAGTTATGTCACCCGTATATTACACTATTCTAAAACAATAACTAACTGACTAACCCAGTTATTGGTACACGACGGTAACAGTTATGTCACCCGTATATTACACTATTCTAAAACAATAACTAACTGACTAACCCAGTTATTGGTACGCGACGGTTACAGTTATATCACCCGTATATTACACTATTCTAAAACAATAACTAACTGACTAACCCAGTTATTGGTACGCGACGGTTACAGTTATATCACCCGTATATTACACTATTCTAAAACAATAACTAACTGACTAACCCAGTTATGGTACGCGACGTTAGTTATGTCACCCGTATATACACTATTCTAAAAAACAATAATAACTGACTAACCAGTTATTGGTACGCGACGGTTACAGTTATGTCACCCGTTAGTACATATTCTAAAACAATAACTAACTGACTAACCCAGTTATTGGTACGCGACGGTTACAGTTATGTCACCCGCTATTACACTATTCTAAAACAATAACTAACTGACTAACCAGTTATGGTACACGACGGTTGCAATTATGTCACCGATATACACACTATTCTAAAACAATAACTAAACTGACTAACCCAGTTATTCGTACGTGACGGTACAGTTATGTCACCCGTATATTACACTATCAAAACAATAACTAACTGACTAACCAGTTATTCGTACGTGACCGGTAACAGTTATGTCACCCGTATATTACACTATTCTAAAACAATAACTAACTGACTAACCCTGTTATTGGTACCCGACGGTTGCAGTTATGTCACCCGTATATTACACTATTCTAAAACAATAACTAACTGAATAACCCAGTTATTGGTACGCGACGGTTACAGTTATGTCACCCGTATAGTACACTATTCTAAAACAATAACTAACTGACTAACCCAGTTATTGGTACGCGACGGTTACAGTTATGTCACCCGTATAGTACACTATTCTAAAACAATAACTAACTGACTAACCCAGTTATTGGTACGCGACGGTTACAGTTATGTCACCCGTATAGTACACTATTCTAAAACAATAACTAACTGATAAACCAGTTATGGTACGTGACGGTAACAGTTATGTCACCCGTATATTACACTATTCTAAAACAATAACTAACTGACTAACCCAGTTATTGGTACCCGACGGTTGCAGTTATGTCACCCGTATATTACACTATTCTAAAACAATAACTAACTGACTAACCCTGTTATTGGTACCCGACGGTTGCAGTTATGTCACCCGTATATTACACTATTCTAAAACAA
>CM026402.1:23506817-23671370 GCA_014843695.1 Archivesica marissinica | reverse complement strand
GGATCTACAATCCACTTGTCTATTCATTAGGAGGGGGGGGATCTACAATCCACTTGTCTATTCATTAGGAGGGGGGGGATCTACAATCCACATGTCTATTCATTAGGAGGGGGGGGGATCTACAATCCACTTGTCTATTCATTAGGAGGGGGGGTCTACAATCCACATGTCTATTCATTAGGAGGTCGATGGGATATAATACACATGCCTGATTCACAGTATTCAATCAACATGTATTTTCACTAAAGGGAAATTCACAGTTTGTAATCCACATGTCTTTTGGGGAATACGCAGTTTATAATCCATTTGGGGTATTGGTTAGCCTGGGAACAGGCGTCGATATATTTTGCCTGGTCAGTCAAATAAATATATTTTAACACCGAGACTATTAATTGGGCTGTATTGAGTTTCTAATCATATCAACGCCTGGGGAAACTGGCGGTGTTTCCCGTGAAATTATTGACTCACATTAATCCTATTAATAGACCTATTAGCATGTGACTTAATTAATGACATACTTGAATCGAAAGCGAGGCACTGCAATGTTGATAAAACTTTATAATTGGGCGCCATTGTTTACTGGTCAACGGAATGATATATAGTTTTAAAAAGTACAATGTGCGTCTGATTTGACATATTTACTCAATATTTAAGCCGTCCTTAGTTCAATTACGCGGAATCGATCCATTACCATCTAAATGTAATATTTAAAATCTGCCATCTCGTCGATATAACACAGAAACAGGACATAATATGTTTGCAATGTAAATGAGTCTACGGGAGCATTCGTGTATATTCGGAAATTATCGTGTATAATCGTGCCTGTTTGGCGATTTCCGATAGAATTCCGTTTCTATATTTAGCAATATTATCTTGTAGAGAACAGTTGTCGTTCTTTAAATCTACACCCTCATAAAAGTGGGTGTAAGTAGATGGCGCTACGATCGGAAATCCAGTTTCCCCAGGCTGTCATTTTGCCAGAAGTTAAAAAGTGAAAAATCGACGGACTGGAACCCAGGCTAGGTACGGGTCAGCAACTGTCGGATCTGTAGTCCAGTGGTTAACATGTTGAACTGGTAATCCAGGGATTGCAGGTTCGATCCCCCGCCTGACCCTAATAAAATAAGTCTTTCAGATGGGACGTTAAACCGAGGTCTCATGTTGGTGCTTTACACTGTGCACGTAAAAGAACCAGAAGAGACTCTGGAATGGGCCTCTGTCTGTATCATTGCTATATCTTCCAAAAATCTAAAATGACTAATCTCTTCAGGAGGCAACGCTCAAATGGGCAACCGGTAGCGATGATAAATAAACGTAAAAAAACCCACACACAATAGTTACCATTATTTAATCCATATTTCTATTTTTTCACTGGGTTCTGCAGTTTATAATTAATATGCCTATTTACAGTGGGGAGAAGGAATGGGGGCTGATCACAAGTCTGTTCACATTATTGGGGTCAGCAGCTTTCAGTCAGTTCACTTCATTGTGTACCCTGCTAGGCAATCTTTCTGTCTGTCTGTGACATTAAGTTTGCATTTTATGCGAGAAGAAGTTGCACGAATTTCAGGTTCCTGTAATTTGCAGATATTGTCCAAAGTATCCTGCCAGGATTGTTCAGACTTTTCAGAGTACAGTACATGTAGCAATCTCCATTGTCAATCTCTTTGTAGATACTATAGTGTATATATACTCTAGTGTTATGGCCCCTGGATATCAACTCCTTTGATTAGTCTGATCTGACTTAAGTGAACAGGTGCCTTGTGTTATATAATCCTGTTAATTGGATCACAGTATCAGTGTTTCATTGATCAATTAAATTGTTTATTTTAGCACAAGTCCCCTTATCAGTTGTGTTGTTTTAGGAAAGGATTAGGGGGTAATATATGGCTTTTTGTGGGAAGTAAAGTAACCTTGTATATTGTGCAACTCTGAATTAGAAAAAGGGTGAAAATCTGGTTCCCAGTGAAAAGTAAAAAATCTTTTGTAATATTATGAAACATAAAAGCTGAATTCAGTCACAGCAATAAAAGAATGAAATTTTGGATTCAGGTGAAGTATTATTTTAGAATTTATTTTTCGTATGGTATGACCGAGTGCATGTTGTTGTTTTTTTATAAATTTCATACATTTTTCAAACAAAGGTAAGAAAATAACAATAAATTGGTTAATTAGTCAGATTTTGTGTGTGAAATGTTGCATTTAATGAGAATAACTGAGTGTGACGGACATTACTGTGTGACGGAAATTACACAAATGTTCTATTTCATTTCAATTTTGAAAAATCTACTGGATGAATATTTATGAAACTTGGACATATTATTAGGGAGCACTTTGTTAACAAAACAAAAGCTTCCAAATCTATGACCATTTCTTGCTGTAACAGAGTGTGACGGACATTACAGATATTTCGTAACAGACTGTTTTGGACATTAAAAATGACTAGTGTTTTATGGTAAACATAATTTCAGTGCGATTTTAAGAAATAGATTTTAAAAAATAGCATTGTACACATAGTTTACTAGAAATGGGCAATTTACCTTGCAGCAGGCCATTTGTCGTCGCCTTTGACAAAACGCTTAATTAACCGTCGTCACAATTTGTCAAATTAAATATATTCTTGTTTGTGTTTATTAGTGTAACATTGGAATTAATTTCAGAGCGTCTTCATGCCAATCAGACATGTTGCCTGCTATTCTGATAGGGGAACTAAAGGACTAGGTTGAATGGCAAACAACATAGATACTGATCAGATGCTGCACATAATTATGTCCGGCTAATCTGTGTCATTGTTGTTTTGCCAACTCATTTCAATTGAGGGTCAATATATCTGTGAGATTGTGTTTGTGCTACAGATTATTATATATATCAGGAATCATTCTAGAGGGCGATGTGGGCGAAATTGTCGCCCTAGGGACCTGACTTCGCCCTCTGGGGGCCCCACTTCTCCCTAAAAAAAAAAAAATATTTTTTGGTTTTTACGATTTTCAAACAAAATTTTGTCTAGTAAGATACACTGGCCCATTATAAAGCACTCCTTCTATTCAAATATTGTATTTAATGGTCATACTGTGCATTTTAACCCTATTTTTGCAGAAGTATATTAACCCTTTCAACCCCACAGGCCTCTAAATAGGCTTATGAAAAGTGTAGATCCAGATGAGCCGGCTCGTGACGAGCCGTCTCATCAGGATCTGCACTTTTTTGCCAGTAATAATTATTACTATTTTTAGATAAAATTACCCATTTTGATAAATGAACTGGTCCAAAGGTAATTTTCTTATTAATTTATTGGTCTGAAAATATCACGCACCAGCCCATGTCAGTTACTTGGGGTTGAATGGGTTAAAGAACAACATTTTAGAAAGCGATCACACGCATATTGAGATGTAAATGTATACAGCATATTGAGGGTCACTATATCTGTGAGATTGTGTTTGTGCTACAGATGGTCATAATATATATAGTGTTATCAAACAACCTACTGTCCGATTAGCGCAGTGCTTAGCACGTTCGCTTCTCACCAATGCAACCCGGGTTCGATCCTCGGACAGGAAAGTATGTGAGATGGTAAGGTGGTCGCCAGATCAGACAGGTGGGTTTTCTCCGGGTACTCCGGTTTCCTCCCACACGAATGTCCAAATTTACGCTTTCATCCGCTCCAACGAAAGTGATTAATATAAGTTATTAAAACTTGTTTCGCAATCGTTGTAAAATAAATAAATGTTTAAACAAACAAAAAAACAACCTACATTTAAACATTGCACTTAAAGCAGTAAATAGAATAATACTTCAACACGACTTCCATCACTTCTGAAATGTACTCTTACTGGGGTAGTCTAAAGTGACATATAATATATAATCCGGCCTCCATTTCGCATGTCCACGAGAAGCGGAAAGTGCCACAGCTCCATTCCCGGTCTCTCAAAAAGTGCGGATATAGTAAATTCCCTGAAAAACAAACGGGGACCACATAGCATCGTGTTCTAGAAATACTATTTATGACATACATGTAATAGCAGGTGTCTACTTCCTTAATTTTAAAATTACGATAAACAGCAAATAAATGAATGTATAATTTAAAAATGAAAATATGAAGGTTAAATATATATATATATAAACCATATACCCCCCATTTAAACGCCCCCGGGGGTGATGCAATTGGCGACAAATTATATGCAAAGTATGTCTGGGACTCCTTTAAACGCCCCCACTTCATACCTCTTGACATCAACACAGACCACTGTGTTTCTAGCATTACAGACTATGATAGCGGGCACTGAGGTGAGAATTATTTTGTTTTGCTTCAAAATGGGGGGGGCATTTATTAGGGAGGGGGCATTTAAACGGGGGTATACGGTATACAGTGTAGATCTATATATATTCAATGTAATTTGTAAATCATAATCCAACAAAAACAAGCATTGTCTATCGGTTAACACGGTTATCGGTTAGCTGGTGATTATCTGCACATGACAACCAGCAGACAGCACCACCCAAGTTCGATACCGGCAAGAGACTGTTTTCGACTTGATTAACCCATTTCATTCTGGATACCGTTCAAACAGTATTTGCAAAGAACATAGAGCCATATCAGCTGCCACGGAACGTGCCATCTGATCAGGCTCTATGCTGTTTACTATTCAGATGATATTGCTAAGACACTTGGCTATGTAGCAAACAGCATAGAACCTGATCAGCATGCAGCGTCACGCTGCAGCTGATCTGGATCTATGTTGTTTGCAAAAGCCTTTAAATGTATCCAGAATGAAATGGGTTGAGACACTATACTTATGTTCGCATGCATTGGCTATTGCTTAGTCTCAGTACTGGTTGTTCCATGAAGCTGAGAAAGATATAAAAAATTTATATAACCATATTTTATTGCAAATCAATAGTACCTATGTCATACACATAAAGATACAATCCATAGCATGAACATACACATGGTATGGGCCACAAATTGTGCATGAACTGGATAAGTGCGCATGCATGAACTGGATATGTGCGCATGCATGAACTGGATATGTGCGCATGCATGAACTGGATATGTGCGCATGCATGAACCGGATATGTGCGCATGCATGAACCGGATATGTGCGCATGCATGAACCGGATATGTGCGCATGCATGAACCGGATATGTGCGCATGCCTGAACTGGATATGTGCGCATGCATGAACTGGATATGTGCGCATGCATGAACTGGATATGTGCGCATGCATGAACCGGATATGTGTGCATGCATGAACCGGATGTGTGTGCATGCATGAACCGGATGTGTGCGCATGCATGAACCGGATATGTGTGCATTCATGAACCGGATATGTGTGCATGCATGAACCGGATATGTATCTATTTGCATGCGGCCATTTGACAATGAGTTGAGGACACACAATTTATGTAGTTTGTGGTGTAAAACATTAGATATAATCAATGTCTGTGTTAATTTGCAATATGCTAACTTTCTGTGAATATCTGAAATGAATCCTGAATGACTATGAAGGTTACCAAATATTCTTTCAAACAAAATATTCTTTCAAAGAATATAAACAAAATATTCTTTCAAACAAAATATTCTTTCAAACAATGGTGAAATGTATTGGTGACACACTGATCTGTGACATCAAAGATGGCATACATCACAGTGACATACAACACAACCTGTACATCTGTTTTGAGGAATTAGCGAATGATTGATCATTTAATTATTGTTCACACATGTTACTCAGATAAATATACAATGATAATTGTAAACACAGTCCTAGTTGCAATACAATGCATCGAATATTGGAAATGGGATATCAGAAAATGTTAATACGAGTCACATCTTGCATTCTTCGCTTTCTGTACATGGTTTTGCATTACATACACCATACACTTGCATATATCATACACACTTACATACACCATACACACTTACATGCACCATGTACATACACCATGTACACTTACATACACCATGCACACTTACATACACCATGTACACTTACATACACCATGTACATACACCATGCACACTTACATACACCATGTACACTTACATACACCATTACACTTACATACACCATACACACTTACATACACCATTACATACACCATGCACACTTACATACACCATTACACTTACATACACCATGCACACTTACATACACCATGTACACTTACATACACCATGCACACTTACATACACCATGCACACTTACATACACCCTTACATACACCATTACACTTACATAGACCATGCACACTTACATACACCATTACACTTACATACACCATGCACACTTACATACACCATTACACTTACATACACCATGCACACTTACATACACCCTTACACTTACATACACCATTACACTTACATACACCATTACACTTACATACACCATTACACTTACATACACCATACACACTTACATACACCATTACACTTACATACACCCTTACATACACCATTACAATTACATACACCATGCACACTTACATACACCATGCACACTTACATACACCCTTACATACACCCTTACACTTACATATACCATGCACACTTACATACACCATTACACTTACATGCACCCTTACACTTACATACACCATGCACACTTACATACACCCTTACACTTACATACACCATTACACTTACATACACCATTACACTTACATACACCCTTACACTTACATACACCATTACACTTACATACACCCTTACACTTACATACACCATTACACTTACATACACCATTACACTTACATACACCATTACACTTACATACACCATTACACTTACATACACCATTACACTTACATACACCATTACACTTACATACACCCTTACACTTACATACACCCTTACATACACCATACACCACTTACATACACCATACACACTTACATACACTCCTTACACTTACATACACCCTTACACTTACATACACCATTACACTTACATACACCATGCACACTTACATACACCATTACACTTACATACACCATTACACTTACATACACCCTTACACTTACATACACCCTTACACTTACATACACCCTTACATACACCATACACCACTTACATACACCATACACACTTACATACACAATACACACTTACATACACTCCTTACACTTACATACACCATTACACTTACATACACCCTTACACTTACATACACCATCACACTTACATACACCATGCACACTTACATACACCATACACACTTACATACACCATACACACTTACATACACCATACACACTTACATACACTCCTTACATACACCCTTACACTTACATACACTCCTTACATACACCCTTACACTTACATACACCCTTACACTTACATACACTCCTTACATACACCCTTACACTTACATACACCATTACACTTACATACACCCTTACACTTACATACACCCTTACATTACATACACCATACACACTTACATACACTCCTTACATACACTCCTTACATACACCTTACACTTACATACACCCTTACACTTACATACACCATACACACTTACATACACCCTTACACTTACATACACCCTTACACTTACATACACCCTTACACTTACATACACCATCACACTTACATACACTCCTTACATACACACTTACATACACCCTTACACTTACATACACCCTTACACTTACATACACCATCACCTTACATACACCCTTACACTTACATACACTCCTTACATACACTCCTTACATACACTCCTTACATACACTCCTTACATACACCTCACACTTACATACACCATCACACTTACATACACCCTTACACTTACATACACCTTACACTTACATACACCATCACACTTACATACACCATACACACTTACATACACTCCTTACATACACCCTTACACTTACATACACCTTACACTTACATACACCTTACACTTACATACACCATCACACTTACATACACCATCACACTTACATACACTCCTTACATACACTCCTTACATACACCCTTACACTTACATACACCCTTACACTTACATACACCCTTACACTTACATACACCATCACACTTACATACACCCTTACACTTACATACACCTTACACACTTACATACACCTTACACACTTACATACACTTACATACACCCTTACACTTACATACACCCTTACACTTACATACACCCTTACACTTACATACACTCCTTACATTACATACACCATACACACTTACATACACCATACACACTTACATACACTACACTTACATACACTACACTTACATACACCCTTACACTTACATACACCCTTACACTTACATACACCATCACACTTACATACACCATCACACTTACATACACCATCACACTTACATACACTCCTTACACTTACATACACTCCTTACATACACCCTTACACTTACATACACCCTTACACTTACATACACTCCTTACATACACTTACATACACCCTTACACTTACATACACCTTACACTTACATACACCCTTACACTTACATACACTCCTTACATACACCATACACACTTACATACACTCCTTACATACACCCTTACACTTACATACACCCTTACACTTACATACACCCTTACACTTACATACACCCTTACACTTACATACACCCTTACACTTACATACACCTCCTTACATACACTCCTTACATACACCATACACACTTACATACACCATACACACTTACATACACCCTTACACTTACATACACCCTTACACTTACATACACCATACACACTTACATACACCCTTACACTTACATACACCCTTACACTTACATACACCATCACACTTACATACACCCTTACACTTACATACACCATACACACTTACATACACCATACACACTTACATACACTCCTTACATACACTTACATACACCATACACACTTACATACACCCTTACACTTACATACACCATACACACTTACATACACTCCTTACATACACCCTTACACTTACATACACTCCTTACATACACCCTTACACTTACATACACCCTTACACTTACATACACCCTTACACTTACATACACCATACACACTTACATACACCATACACACTTACATACACCCTTACACTTACATACACCCTTACACTTACATACACTCCTTACACTTACATACACTCCTTACATACACCCTTACACTTACATACACCCTTACACTTACATACACCCTTACACTTACATACACTCCTTACATTACATACACCATACACACTTACATACACCATACACACTTACATACACTACACTTACATACACCCTTACACTTACATACACCTTACACTTACATACACCTCACACTTACATACACCATCACACTTACATACACCATCACACTTACATACACCATACACACTTACATACACCATACACACTTACATACACCATACACACTTACATACACCCTTACACTTACATACACTCCTTACATACACCCTTACACTTACATACACCCTTACACTTACATACACCCTTACACTTACATACACTCCTTACATACACTTACATACACTCCTTACACTTACATACACCCTTACACTTACATACACTCCTTACACTTACATACACCCTTACACTTACATACACTCCTTACACTTACATACACTCCTTACATGTACATACACCATACACACTTACATACACTCCTTACATACACCCTTACACTTACATACACCCTTACACTTACATACACCCTTACACTTACATACACCATACACACTTACATACACTCCTTACATACACCCTTACACTTACATACACCCTTACACTTACATACACCCTTACACTTACATACACCTTACACTTACATACACCATCACACTTACATACACTCCTTACATACACACTTACATACACCCTTACACTTACATACACCCTTACACTTACATACACCCTTACACTTACATACACCCTTACACTTACATACACCCTTACACTTACATACACCATCACACTTACATACACCCTTACACTTACATACACTCCTTACATACACTCCTTACATACACTCCTTACATACACTCCTTACATACACCATCACACTTACATACACTCCCTTACACACACCTTACACTTACATACACCATCACACTTACATACACTCCTTACATACACTCCTTACATACACCCTTACACTTACATACACCCTTACACTTACATACACCCTTACACTTACATACACCCTTACACTTACATACACCATCACACTTACATACACTCCTTACATACACCCTTACACTTACATACACCATCACACTTACATACACCCTTACACTTACATACACCATACACACTTACATACACCATACACACTTACATACACCCTTACACTTACATACACCTTACACTTACATACACCCTTACACTTACATACACTCCTTACATACACCCTTACACTTACATACACCTTACACTTACATACACCCTTACACTTACATACACCATACACACTTACATACACCATACACACTTACATACACCCTTACACTTACATACACCCTTACACTTACATACATCATACACACTTACATACACCCTTACACTTACATACACCATACACACTTACATACACTCCTTACATACACCCTTACACTTACATACACTCCTTACATACACCCTTACACTTACATACACCCTTACACTTACATACACCCTTACACTTACATACACCCTTACACTTACATACACCATCACACTTACATACACCTTACACTTACATGCACCCTTACACTTACATACACCCTTACACTTACATACACCATCACACTTACATACACCATCACACTTACATACACCCTTACACTTACATACACCATACACACTTACATACACTTTACATACACCCTTACACATACATACACCCTTACATACACCCTTAATACACCATTACACTTACATACACCATCACACTTACATACACCATGCACACTTACATACACCATTACACTTACATGCACCCTTACACTTACATACACCCTTACACTTACATACACCTATCCTTACATACACCATCACACTTACATACACCATGCACACTTACATACACCCTTACACTTACATACACCATTACACTTACATACACCCTTACATACACCATTACACTTACATACACTCCTTACATACATCCTTACATACACCATCACACTTACATACACCCTTACATACACCCTTACATACACAACTACACTTACATACACCCTTACATACACCATCACACTTACATACACTCCTTACATACACCATGCACACTTACATACACTCCTTACATACACCCTTACATACACCATGCACACTTACATACACTCCTTACATACACCATGCACACTTACATACACCATGCACACTTATTTCATGCAACAACGTTCATTCACACAACATATATATTTGTTTAGTGTGTCATGAAACAAAAAGGCATGGATCTCGGCAACACAGTGTATTTTCACATTAGTTTGGTAAAGCTTAACCCTTTCAACACCACATACCTCTAAATAGGCTTACAAAAAGTGTAGATCCAGATGACGTGACGAGCCGTCTCATCAGGATCTGCACTTTTTGCCAGTGATATGACTATTTTTAGACATAATTACCCATTTTGGTAAATGAACTTGTCCAAATGTGATTTTCTGATTCATTTATTGGTTTATGAATATCATGGACCAGTCCATGTGAGTTACTTTGTGTTGAATGGGTTAATGTTTATAACTATATTGGTTAACCCTTTACTTCATAGAGATTTAGGTTAATATACTATTATATCTCCTTACAAACGACAGCCATTTAGCTATCATGCAGTGGATACGTAGTCGCAATATCTATCCCACCTCCATAGATATTACTGGGACTACATGAGATTTAGGTTAATATACTATTATATCTCCTTACAAACGACAGCCATTTAGCTATCATGCAGTGGATACGTAGTCGCCATATCTATCCCACCTCCATAGATATTACTGGGACTACATGCGATTCTGGCCTTTATTATGAGCATTGGTTTGACTACATTGTCAATATATGTGGTGTTGGTAATGGCATCAAGAGGTGCTTCTATGAGGCAAAGGGTTTATGAACATTGGTTTGACCACATTGTCAATATATATTGTTTTGGTAATGGCATCAAGAGGTGCTTCTATGAGGGAAAGGGTTTATGAACATTGGTTTGACCACATTGTCAATATATGTTGTGTTGGTAATGGCATCAAGAGGTGCTTCTATGAGGCAAAGGTTTTATGAACATTGATTTGACTACATTGTCAATATATATTGTTTTGGTAATGGCATCAAGAGGTGCTTCTATGAGGGAAAGGGTTAATAGTTCATCAACGTAAGACAGTATGAATGGGTAAATGCATCATGATTTGGAAAATGAAATACTAGGGTAGTTGTACATTTCCTGATTTCTGTCCAATAATCGTCGATTCTGTTCATGATTCCAATAATCGCCTAGTCGGCTGATTCATTATGAAATATACATAGTAAATCTAACATTATGTTTGTACTTTGTTCCTTGGATCTGTATCATTTTCCAGTTGCATGTGTAAACGTTTTGTTTGCCACTCAACCTTTGATCTGATGGTGATACTGATATACACACAATCGTGTATAATTAATCAGGACTGACACCATTATCAATATGTTTGCTTTTTACAATTTTCATACAAAATTTTGTACAGAAAGCTACACTGGCTCATTATAAACACTCCTTCTATTCAAATGTTGTATTTAATGGTCATACTGTGCATATTAACCATATTTTATTGACATTTATTAAACACCATTTAAGGGCATGATCGCGTGCTTTCTCACTTCTCCCAAAAAGTCTGACCTAGAATGAGCCCTTATTTATTGAGTAAAAAATCTAGTAAAATGTATTTGATAAAATAAAGATGAAAATCTATCAATTACTTGTCCATGGCCTGATTTAGTGGTTGCATTCTTCAAAAGAAATAAATTCACAATGTAGTTGACCCTTTCAACACCACATACCTCTAAATAGGATTACAAAAAGTGTAGATCCAGATGAGCCGACTCAGCAGTCTCATCAGGATCTGCATTTTTTGCCAGTAATATTTCCATTTTTATCCAAAATTACCCATTTTGATAAATGAACTGGTCCAAATGTAATTTTGTATCCATTTATTGGTCTAAAAATATCATGCACCAGTCCATGTCAGTTACTAATACTTGGTGTTGAATGGCTTAATGATCTGAAAGGTGTATTGCATACCGGTATATCTTTCTCTGCATATTAATAATTTTCTAATAATATCTTCGGTATCAACAGCGGAAAAATAATAAAAATGAAGATGTTTTTACGTTTTTATTTTCAGAATTAATGGGATAGATCGGACACTAAAAGACAAGTGTAACCGTATAAAATGACAGTAGAGCCGAAGAAAAAGATGATTTATCGTCGTCTCCACTCGACGACGGCCCATAACTGGGAGGAGGAGAAGAATAAATACAAAGACATCAAGGATGACGGAACTATGACATTCTTCTGGTAAGTCTGGTAGACAGATATCTTATTGCTAGGTAAGTCTGGTGGACATATATCTTATTGCTAGGTAAGTCTGGTGGACATATATCTTATTGTTAGGTAAGTCTGGTGGACATATATCTTATTGCTAGGTAAGTCTGGTGGACAGATATCTTATTGCTAGGTAAGTCTGGTAGACATATATCTTATTGCTAGGTAAGTCTGGGAGATAGGTATCTTATTGCTAGGTAAGTCTGGTGGACATATATCTTATTGCTAGGTAAGTCTGGGAGATAGGTATCATATTGCTAGGTAAGTCTGGTAGACAGGTATCTTATTGCTAGGTAAGTCTGGTGGACAGATATCTTATTGCTAGGTAAGTCTGGTAGACAGGTATCTTATTGCTAGGTGAGTCTAGTAGGCAGGTATCTTATTGCTAGGTAAGTCTGGTAAACAGGCATCTTATTGCTAGGTAAGTCTGGTGGACAGGTATCTTATTGCTAGGTAAGTCTGGTGGACAGATATCTTATTGCTAGATAAGTCTGGTAGACATGTATCTTAGTGCTAGGTAAGTCTGTAGACAGATATCTTATTGCTAGGTAAGGTCTCTGTAGCGATACTGTACGTCTGGTAGACAGATATCTTATTGCGAGGTAAGTCTGGTGGACAGATATCTTATTGCTAGGTAAGTCTGGTAGACATATATCTTATTGCTAGGTAAGTCTGGGAGATAGGTATCTTATTGCTAGGTAAGTCTGGTGGACAGATATCTTATTGCTAGGTAAGTCTGGTAGACATATATCTTATTGCTAGGTAAGTCTGGTAGACGGATATCTTATTGCTAGGTAAGCCTGGTAGACCGGTATCTTATTGCTAGGTAAGGTCTCCGTAGCGATACTGTAAGTCTGGTAGACATATATCTTATTGCTAGGTAAGTCTGGTAGACAGATATCTTATTGCTAGATAAGGTCTCCGTAGCGATACTGTAAGTCTGGTAGACAGATATATTATTGCTAGGTATGTCTGGTGGACAGATATCTTATTGCTAGGTAAGTCTGGTGGACAGATATCTTATTGCTAGGTAAGTCTGGTAGACAGGTATCTTATTGCTAGGTGAGTCTAGTAGGCAGGTATCTTATTGCTAGGTAAGTCTGGGAGATAGGTATCATATTGCTAGGTAAGTCTGGTAGACAGGTATCTTATTGCTAGGTAAGTCTGGTGGACAGATATCTTATTGCTAGGTAAGTCTGGTAGACAGGTATCTTATTGCTAGGTGAGTCTAGTAGGCAGGTATCTTATTGCTAGGTAAGTCTGGTAAACAGGCATCTTATTGCTAGGTAAGTCTGGTGGACAGGTATCTTATTGCTAGGTAAGTCTGGTGGACAGATATCTTATTGCTAGATAAGTCTGGTAGACATGTATCTTAGTGCTAGGTAAGTCTGTAGACAGATATCTTATTGCTAGGTAAGGTCTCTGTAGCGATACTGTACGTCTGGTAGACAGATATCTTATTGCGAGGTAAGTCTGGTGGACAGATATCGTATTGCTAGGTAAGTCTGGTAGACATATATCTTATTGCTAGGTAAGTCTGGGAGATAGGTATCTTATTGCTAGGTAAGTCTGGGAGACAGATATCTTATTGCTAGGTAAGTCTGGTAGACAGGTATCTTATTGCTAGGTAAGTCTGGTAGACAGATATTTTATTGCTAGGTAAGCCTGGTAGACCGGTATCTTATTGCTAGGTAAGGTCTCCGTAGCGATACTGTAAGTCTGGTAGACATATATCTTATTGCTAGGTAAGTCTGGTAGACAGATATCTTATTGCTAGATAAGGTCTCCGTAGCGATACTGTAAGTCTGGTAGACAGATATATTATTGCTAGGTATGTCTGGTGGACAGATATCTTATTGCTAGGTAAGTCTGGTGGACAGATATATTATTGCTAGGTAAGTCTGGTGGACAGATATGTTATTGCTAGGTAAGTCTGGTGGACAGATATGTTATTGCTAGGTAAGTCTGGTGGACAGATATGTTATTGCTAGGTAAGGTCTCCGTATCAGTACTGTAAGTCTGGTAGACAGATATCTTATTGCTAGGTAAGTCTTGTAGACAGATATCTTATTGCTAGGTAAGGTCTCCGTAGCGATACTGTAAGTCTGGTAGACATATATCTTATTGCTAGGTAAGGTCTCCGTAACGATACTGTAAGTCTGGTGGACAGATATCTTATTGCTAGGTAAGGTCTCCGTAGCGATACTGTAAGTCTGGTGGACAGATATCTTATTGCTAGGTAAGGTCTCCATAGCGATACTGTAAGTCTGGTGGACAGATATCTTATTGCTAGGTAAGGTCTCCGTAGTGATACTGTAAGTCTGGTAGACAGATATCATATTGCTAGGTAAGTCTGGTGGACAGATATGTTATTGCTAGGTAAGTCTGGTGGACAGATATGTTATTGCTAGGTAAGGTCTCCGTATCAGTACTGTAAGTCTGGTAGACAGATATCTTATTGCTAGGTAAGTCTTGTAGACAGATATCATATTGCTAGGTAAGGTCTCCGTAGCGATACTGTAAGTCTGGTGGACAGATATCTTATTGCTAGGTAAGGTCTCCGTAGCGATACTGTAAGTCTGGTGGACAGATATCTTATTGCTAGGTAAGGTCTCCATAGCGATACTGTAAGTCTGGTGGACAGATATCTTATTGCTAGGTAAGGTCTCCGTAGTGATACTGTAAGTCTGGTAGACAGATATCATATTGCTAGGTAAGTCTGGTAGACATATATCTTATTGCTAGGTAAGTCTGGTGGACATATATCTTATTGCTAGGTAAGTCTGTTAAGCAGATATCTTATTGCTATGTAAGTCTGGTAGACAGATATCTTATTTCTAGGTAAGTCTGGTGGACAGATATCTTATTGCTGGGTATGGTCTCTGTAGCGATACTGTAAGTCTGGTAGACAGATATCTTATTGCTAGGTAAGTCAGGTGGACAGATATCTTATTGCTAGGTAAGTCTGGTGGACATATATCGTATTGCTAGGTAAGTCTTGTAAGATATATATCTTATTGCTAGGTAAGTCTGGTGGACAGATATCTTATTGCTAGGTAAGTCTGGTGGACAGATATCTTATTGCTAGGTAAGGTCTCCGTAGCAGTACTGTAAGTCTGGTAGACAGATATCTTATTGCTAGATAAGTCTGGTGGACAGATATCTTATTGCTAGGTAAGTCTGGTGGACAGATATCTTATTGCTAGGTAAGGTCTCTGTAGCGATACTGTAAGTCTGGTAGACAGATATCTTATTGCTAGGTAAGTCTGGTGGACTGATATCTTATTGCTATGTAAATCTGGTAGACAGATATATTATTGCTAGGTAAGTCTGGTGGACAGATATCTTATTGCTAGGTAAGTCTGGTGGACAGATATCTTATTGCTAGGTAAGGTCTCTGTAGCGATACTGTAAGTCTGTTGGACAGATATCTTATTGCTAGGTAAGTCTGGTGGACATATATCTTATTGCTAGGTAAGTCTTGTAAGGCATATATCTTATTGCTAGGTAAGTCTGGTGGACAGATATCTTATTGCTAGGTAAGTCTGGTGGACAGATATCTTATTGCTAGGTAAGGTCTCCGTAGCAGTACTGTAAGTCTGGTAGACAGATATCTTATTGCTAGGTAAGTCTGGTGGACAGATATCTTATTGCTAGGTAAGTCTGGTGGACATATATCTTATTGCTAGGTAAGTCTTGTAAGGCATATATCTTATTGCTAGGTAAGTCTGGTGGACAGATATCTTATTGCTAGGTAAGTCTGGTGGACAGATATCTTATTGCTAGGTAAGGTCTCCGTAGCAGTACTGTAAGTCTGGTAGACAGATATCTTATTGCTAGATAAGTCTGGTGGACAGATATCTTATTGCTAGGTAAGTCTGGTGGACAGATATCTTATTGCTAGGTAAGCTCTCCGTAGCGATACTGTAAGTCTGGTAGACAGATATCTTATTGCTAGGTAAGTCTGGTAAGCAGATATCTTATTGCTATGTAAGTCTTGTAGACAGATATCTTATTGCTAGGTAAGTCTGGTGGACAGATATCTTATTGCTAGGTAAGTCTGGTGGACAGCTATCTTATTGCTAGGTAAGTCTGGTGGACAGATATCTTATTGCTAGATAAGTCTGGTAGACAGATATCTTATTGCTAGGTAAGTCTGGTAAGCAGATATCTTATTGCTATGTTAAGTCTTGTAGACAGATATCTTATTGCTAGGTAAGGTCCCCGTAGAAGGTACTAGTTTGTATATGCCTGTGTTAATTGTCTCCCCATATTATAGAATTGATATAAGTGTTGTTTTTGATGTTTTGGAGGACAAAGGAATATTGTTTTTATGTTACTATGGTATTATTTTAAGACGTTTTTTAATCATCTCTCGGGTTAACATTTAAATGAATATTTGAAGAAAGTTCAAGAACATGAACTATCAAATCGGAGCACAAGAAAAAGAAGAGATTAGTTTAGAGAAAAGTGGTCGAATAGGATCGGTTGTTGTGTCAATAACGACATCATTCAGATTGGAATCCGTCATGTGAACATTTTAGAAATCATCCATCTCGGAACGTTTCACTGCCAATGATGTATTCGTGTCATGTACAGAAAGGAAAATTGTGGAGTTGGTTGCAAAATCCTTACAAGTGTCACCGAGAAAGTTGACATTGCAAATTGTGGATAGCTTAGTGTAGAGCGTTGTACGGAGTTGATTTTATTTCCAGATATTATACAGTTGCCATGCGTATGATTCATGTATCAATTTACAGGAGAATCATTACAATGAACGCTGTATTATACAATTAATATTCTCCACTTTGTTCAATATTAGTAATGTCTTTCTCGGATTTCTCCATACTGTTACTATTCCTTAGATATTTATCTTGTCTTTTATTATAATTTTAAAGAACCAAATGTTTGTGAATCTCTACTAATTTGTGTATATTGATCTGTGTGTTTTATTGTATATTTCTATAATATTGACGGGATTTTGTCAGTATACGCAAACATGGAATTTACCATTATTATATTAAATTCTACGCGTACATGCACGAAATTAACAATTTTAATTAATAGGATCTTCTTATATAAGTGTGTGTTTTAACCCTTTCAACCCCACAGGCCTCTAAATAGGCTTATGAAAAGTGTAGATCCAGATGAGCCGGCTCATAATGAGCCGTCTCATCAGGATCTGCATTTTTTTGCCAGTAATAATTATTACTATTTTTAGATAAAATTACCCATTTTGATAAATGAACTGGTCCAAATGTAATTTTCTTATTAATTTATTGATCTGAAAATAGCATGCACCAGTCCATGTCAGTTACTTGGGGTTGAATGGGTTAATATCATGCACCAGTCCATGTCAGTTACTTGGGGTTGAGTGGGTTAAGTAAGATACCGTATAAGCCTCAAAGGCTCCAATATGTAATATATTGAACTGTGTGAGGCGCTACTATTTTATATATTGGATTGTTTTCGGCATATATCCTATGCAAAAAATAGCTGTCAGAAAGACGAATATTATTTCTTAAATTCTTGCTGTATTCACAGTTTTGTTTATTGTAGGAAGGCCCATACATTGACAGTTTTGAATTTGTTTATTTTAGAAGGCACATACATCGACAGTTTTGGTTTTTGTTTATTGTAGGAAGGCCCATACATTGACAGTTTTGGTTTTGTTTATTGTAGGAAGGCCCCTACATTGACAGTTTTGAATTTGTTTATTGTATGAAGGCCCATACATTGACAGTTTTGGTTTTGTTTATTGTAGGAAGGCCCCTACATTGACAGTTTTGAATTTGTTTATTTTAGAAGGCACATACATCGACAGTTTTGGTTTTTGTTTATTGTAGGAAGGCCCCTACATTGACAGTTTTGGTTTTGTTTATTTTAGGAAGGCCCCTACATTGACAGTTTTAGTGTTATTTATTGTATGAAGGCCCCTACATTGACAGTTTTAGTGTTATTTATTGTATGAAGGCCCCTACATTGACAGTTTTGGTTTTGTTTATTGTGGGAAGGCCCCTACATTGACAGTTTTACTGTTATTTATTGTATGAAGGCCCCTACATTGACAGTTTTGGTTTTGTTTATTGTATGAAGGCCCCTACATTGACAGTTTTGGTTTGTTTATTGTATGAAGGCCCCTACATTGACAGTTTTAGTGTTATTTATTGTAGGAAGGCCCCTACATTGACAGTTTTAGTGTTATTTATTGTATGAAGGCCCCTACATTGACAGTTTTGGTTTGTTTATTGTAGGAAGGCCCCTACATTGACAGTTTTAGTGTTATTTATTGTATGAAGGCCCCTACATTGACAGTTTTAGTGTTATTTATTGTATGAAGGCCCCTACATTGACAGTTTTGGTTTGTTTATTGTATGAAGGCCCCTACATTGACAGTTTTAGTGTTATTTATTATATGATGGCCCCTACATTGACAGTTTTGGTTTTGTTTATTGTAGGAAGGCCCATACATTGACAGTTTCGGTTTTGTTTATTGTAGGAAGGCCCATACATTGACAGTTTTGCTGATATTCAGCTGTATACTTGTGTACGTGGCAGTGTTGGAAGATCCGTCCGAAGATCATGACTACAATGTGAAAAGGTAATTGTTGTGCATGTTATTTGCTCATGATCCCGTTACATACATGACACTCATAAATACATGACACTTATAAATACATTACACTCATAATACATGACACTCATAATACATGACGCTCATAAATACATCACACTCATAAATACATCACACTCATAAATACATGACACTCATAAATACATTACACTTATAAATACATTACACTCATAATACATGACACTCATAAATACATGACACTCGTAAATACATCACACTCGTAAATACATGACACTCATAATACATGACACTTATAATACACGACACTCATAATACATGGCACTCATAAATACATGACATTCATAAATACATGACACTCATAAATACATGACACTCATAAATACATGACACTCATAAATACATGACACTCATAATACATGACACTCATAAATACATGACACTCATAAATACATGACACTCATAAATACATGACACTCATAATACATGACACTCATAAATACATGACACTCATAATACAGGACACTCATAAATACAGGACACTCATAAATACAGGACACTCATAAATGCATGACACTCATAAATACAGGACACTCATAAATACATGACACTCATAAATACACATGACGTTCATAAATACATGACACTCATAATACATTACACTCATAAATACATGACACTCATAAATACATGACATTCATAAATACACAACACACTCATAAATACATGACACTCGACACTCGTAAATACATGACACTCATTTTATTTTCACCATAATTTCACAGTCGTACTTTTTGAAAATAAGCGACTGATAAAAAGATTGTTGATACAATAATTAGGTCAGGAATCACCAGTATATGGTGATAGAAGTTATATGACTGTGCGTCCATTACAGATAAAATGTTTTACTTCTTATACCAGAATTTAGTTTTGCTAGAAAAACCGACCCCAAATGTGTGTACAAAGCATCGCTTAAGCTCATGTATTTGAAGTTTCTTCCGTTTAATTTCCCTCTTTGCATTTTGAATGAATTAACCCTTTCCTTCATAGAGATTTAGGTTACTATAGTATTATATCTCCATACCAATGACAGCTATATTTAGCTATCATGCAGTGGATAAGTAGTCGGTCGCCATATCTATCCCACCTCCATAGATATTACTTGGACTACATGAGATTCTGGCCTTTATTATGAACATTGGTTTGGCTACTACATTGTCAATGTATGTGATATTGGTAATGGCGTCAAGAGGTGCTTCTATGAGGGAAAGGGTTTATGAACATTGGTTTGGCTACTACATTGTCAATGTATGTGATATTGGTAATGGCGTCAAGAGGTGCTTCTATGAGGGAAAGGGTTAAAACTTTTTTCAGAGAAATGTTAATTATACAAATTGTAGCAACTGCGCTCAATGTGCACATTGTCTGATTAACTAACTATTATCCAACATTGTTGTCATAGAAATGTAACTACAGTCTACATCCGTTATGTCGAATTCCGTCGGACCGAACAAAATACTTCGACATAACCGAAATTTGACTTTAACGAAATTCGAAACCCGGAGCCAGTTATATGTAACATGATAGTGTCTGAAACGGGACTTTGATCCGACTTCGAGATAACCGGAGAATTCGATATAACCGACTTTTGACATAATGGATTTAGACTGTACATGTAACTATATGCAAGGGCGTATTATTGTCACATGCTCCGATATGGAATTGAACAGGTGTGAGTTACTGTAAACTCGGTGATCTGTCGTAAAACATGCATGACTCATTACCTGTAACTTGGTTAACCTTTGGACAATAGTTCCTATATCCTACAAACCGTGACTAAATACAGTTGCACTATTTGCAGTCGTTGAAAAGTCTCCCAACTTCTCCCTCAAAGTGACTTCTCTCAAAAATTTTAGTCTAGCTTGAGCCCTGATTTGTAATAAAATGCATCTCCCCGGGGGCATTTAAATGGGGGTACACGGTATGATACATATTTACTGCTATATCTCTCACTTGTGCCTATGCATATTTATTTTTTAGAGTAATCTGATTTAAATTTCTCTAAATGACAGTATCACGCTTTTAGTATAGACTCCAATAATATACAAACATCAATTCAGGAGCGTGGCTGAAATCATACTTTCACTTTTGAGAGTTTGCTGACCACAAAAACACTATGTGCCGATTGCAAGTTAGTTTTCGAATTACTTCAGAAGAATTTGTAGTAGCAATGCTATTTATACTAAAAAAATGCGTTTTCATTTTTGCTATGTAATTTCGCTTTAAATACTCTGTTAAAGCATTTGATTGTAGACTTCAACTTGCCATTTCGGGTTATGCACATTAAGAGGTCAATGGTAATATACACAATATAGTGTGTCCAAGGTCAAAGGTAATATACACAATATAGTGTGCTCAAGGTCAAAGGTAATATACACAATATAGTGTGTCCAAGGTCAAAGGTAATATACACAATATAGTGTGCTCAAGGTCAAAGGTAATATGCACAATATAGTGTGTCCAAGGTCAAAGGTAATATATGCTATTTATAGTGTATTCACTTCTTACTTCTTACCGTATTTACTTCTTACCAGCACAATTTTAACTTGGAAATACTTTACACAAAATTAATGTTCTTCATTTGAATGAATGCAGCTTTCAGCCATATTGCCAGGTCTTGCAGAGATACAGCCCTTGAATGTAGATATTTTCAGTATTGTGAAGGCAGTGTTATAGTTTTGATCTCAGGTATTGTTTTATTTTCTCAGGGGAGTAACTGCGATGGGACTGGCATTCTTGTTGTTTGGTGTAACGCAGACACCAGATGGCGTGTTTAGGAGACCCCACCCAGGTGATGACCTTATGATCTTTATACAAGTTATATCAATGGATTGATAAAACAAAGTTTGCCCAGATATTACATGTTATTTATATGTTCATGATATATAAATATGTTTCAGGTGATAATAAAATGGGTCGGCTAGCAGAAGTCGTGGTAGCGTGTTCATTTCAGGTGCAAATGGCCCAGAGTTCACACCCTGTTGCATCAGTACGATTGTGCCGTTAGGCAAGGCATTTAAATTTCACATTGCCTCTTCTCTCTCCCTCTTGGCGATGGAATCCGATTCCATCAGGAATGAGGTCTCGAGAGTTATGAATATAAGTTGTAAGAACTAGTTTCGTTATTGAACTAAAATAAATTTGTTTACACAAAAGGGTCGGCTCTTTGGGTGGGGGGTGGATAATGACCACATTAGATGTAATAGTATCTGCTTAGTTAGCTAAGACTCCAGGACATTTACATAAGGCATTTGGTCACTATCTCCATCCCCCCATCTGCCACTCTCACCCCACACCAGTGTATGCTGACTGACCCCCTTTGGAGATTGTTAGAGTGTTAGAATGGCAGTCATTGAGGCAGGGAAAATACCCAGAGGTTCTCACTCACTAGAGTGTATATTGTGCATGTTGCCCTTCTACATTCCAGGATTAACATTGAGTTGACTAATATTGTGCAGTCACTTGGTAGTATTGCTGCCCATAAAATGTGACTAATATTGTGCAGTCACTTGGTATTGCTGCCCATAAAATGTGACTAATATTGTCCAAACAAACACTTGGTATTGCTGCCCATAGGATGTAACTAATATTGTCCAAACAAATACTTGGTATTGCTGCCCATAGGAAGCACTTGGTATTGCTGCCCATAGGAGGTAACTAATCTTGTCCAAACAAACACTTGGTATTGCTGCCCATAGGATGTAACTAATATTGTCCAAACAAATACTTGGTATTGCTGCCCATAGGAAGCACTTGGTATTGCTGCCCATAGGAGGTAACTAATCTTGTCCAAACAAACACTTGGTATTGCTGCCCATAGGATGTAACTAATATTGTCCAAACAAATACTTGGTATTGCTGCCCATAGGAAGCACTTGGTATTGCTGCCCATAGGAGGTAACTAATCTTGTCCAAACAAACACTTGGTATTGCTGCCCATAGGATGTAACTAATATTGTCCAAACAAATACTTGGTATTGCTGCCCATAGGAAGCACTTGGTATTGCTGCCCATAGGAGGTAACTAATCTTGTCCAAACAAACACTTGGTATTGCTGCCCATAGGAGGTAACTAATAGTGTCCAAACAAACACGTGGTATTGCTGCCCATAGGAAGCACTTGGTATTGCTGCCCATAGGAAGTGACTAATATTGTCCAAACAAACACTTGGTATTGCTGCCCATAGGAAGCACTTGGTATTGCTGCCCATAGAATGTGACTAATATTGTCCAAACAAACACTTGGTATTGCTGCCCATAGGATGTAACTGATAGTGTCCAAACAAACACTTGGTATTGCTGCCCATAGAATATGACTAATATTGTCCAAACAAACACTTGGTATTGCTGCCCATAGGAAGTGACTAATATTGTCCAAACAAACACTTGGTATTGCTGCCCATAGGATGTGACTGATATTGTCCAAACAAACACTTGGTATTGCTGCCCATAGAATGTGACTAATATTGTCCAAACAAACACTTGGTATTGCTGCCCATAGGATGTAACTGATAGTGTCCAAACAAACACTTGGTATTGCTGCCCATAGAATATGACTAATATTGTCCAAACAAACACTTGGTATTGCTGCCCATAGGAAGTGACTAATATTGTCCAAACAAACACTTGGTATTGCTGCCCATAGGATGTGACTGATATTGTCCAAACAAACACTTGGTATTGCTGCCCATAGGATGTGACTAATATTGTCCAAACAAACACTTGGTATTGCTGCCCATAGGATGTGACTGATATTGTCCAAACAAACACTTGGTATTGCTGCCCATAGGAGGTAACTAATATTGTCCAAACAAACACGTGGTATTGCTGCCCATAGGAAGTGACTAATATTGTCCAAACAAACACTTGGTATTGCTGCCCATAGGATGTAACTAATATTGTCCAAACAAACACTTGGTATTGCTGCCCATAGGAAGTAACTAATATTGTCCAAACAAACACTTGGTATTGCTGCCCATAGAATGTGACTAATATCATACAAACACTTGGTATTGCTGCCCATAGAATGTGACTAATATTGTCCAAACAAACACTTGGTATTGCTGCCCATAGAATATGACTAATATTGTCCAAACAAACACTTGGTATTGCTGCCCATAGAATGTGACTAATATTGTCCAAACAAACACTTGGTATTGCTGCCCATAGGATGTAACTAATATTGTCCAAACAAGCACTTGGTATTGCTGCCCATAGGAAGCACTTGGTATTGCTGCCCATAGGAAGTGACTAATATTGTCCAAACAAACACTTGGTATTGCTGCCCATAGGATGTAACTAATATTGTCCAAACACACACTTGGTATTGCTGCCCATAGAATGTGACTAATAGTGTCCAAACAAACACTTGGTATTGCTGCCCATAGGATGTAACTAATATTGTCCAAACAAATACTTGGTATTGCTGCCCATAGAATATGACTAATATTGTCCAAACAAATACTTGGTATTGCTGCCCATAGAATATGACTAATATTGTCCAAACAAACACTTGGTATTGCTGCCCATAGGAAGTGACTAATATTGTCCAAACAAACACTTGGTATTGCTGCCCATAGGATGTAACTAATATTGTCCAAACAAACACGTGGTATTGCTGCCCATAGGAGGTAACTAATATTGTCCAAACAAACACTTGGTATTGCTGCCCATAGAATGTAACTAATATTGTCCAAACAAACACTTGGTATTGCTGCCCATAGGATGTAACTAATATTGTCCAAACAAACACTTGGTATTGCTGCCCATAGAATGTGACTAATATTGTCCAAACAAACACTTGGTATTGCTGCCCATAGGAGGTAACTAATATTGTCCAAACAAACACTTGGTATTGCTGCCCATAGAATGTAACTAATATTGTCCAAACAAACACTTGGTATTGCTGCCCATAGAATGTGACTAATATCATACAAACACTTGGTATTGCTGCCCATAGAATGTGACTAATATTGTCCAAACAAACACTTGGTATTGCTGCCCATAGGAGGTAACTAATATTGTCCAAACAAACACTTGGTATTGCTGCCCATATAATGTGACTAATATCATACAAGCACTTGGTATTGCTGCCCATAAAGAGGTGACTATATAACACTTGGTATTGCTGTCCATAAAGAGTTGACTATATAACACTTGGTATTGCTGCCCATAAAGAGTTGACTATATAACACTTGGTATTGCTGTCCATAAAGAGGTGACTATATAACACTTGGTATTGCTGCCCATAAAGAGTTGACTATATATCACTTGGTATTGCTGCCCATAAAGAGTTGACTATATATCACTTAGTGTTGCTGTCCATAAAGAGGTGACTATATAACACTTGGTATTGCTGTCCATAAAGAGTTGACTATATAACACTTGGTATTGCTGTCCATAAAGAGTTGACTATATATCACTTAGTATTGCTGCCCATAAAGAGTTGACTATATAACACTTGGTATTGCTGCCCATAGAGGTGACTATGTAACACTTGGTATTGCTGTCCATAAAGAGTTGACTATATAACACTTGGTATTGCTGTCCATAAAGAGTTGACTATATAACACTTGGTATTGCTGTCCATAAAGAGTTGACTATATATCACTTGGTATTGCTGCCCATAAAGAGTTGACTATATAACACTTGGTATTGCTGCCCATAGAGGTGACTATGTAACACTTGGTATTGCTGCCCATAAAGAGTTGACTATATATCACTTAGTGTTGCTGTCCATAAAGAGTTGACTATGTAACACTTGGTATTGCTGCCCATAAAGAGTTGACTATATATCACTTAGTGTTGCTGTCCATAAAGAGGTGACTATATAACACTTGGTATTGCTGCCCATAAAGAGGTGACTATATAACACTTGGTATTGCTGCCCATAAAGAGTTGACTATATATCACTTGGTATTGCTGCCCATAAAGAGGTGACTATATAACACTTGGTATTGCTGTCCATAAAGAAGTGACTATATAACACTTGGTATTGCTGCCCATAAAGAGTTGACTATATAACACTTGGTATTTCTGGCCATAAAGAGTTGACTATATATCACTTGGTATTGCTGCCCATAAAGAGGTGACTATATAACACTTGGTATTGCTGCCCATAAAGAGTTGACACTTGGTATTGCTGCCCATAAAGAGGTGACTATATAACACTTGGTATTGCTGCCCATAAAGAGTTGACTATATAACACTTGGTATTGCTGCCCGTAGAGGTACTTGGTATTGCTGCTCATAAAGAGTTGACTATATAACACTTGGTATTGCTGCCCATAAAGTGTGGACTATATAACACTTGGTATTGCTGCCCATAAAGAGTTGACTATATAACACTTGGTATTGCTGCCCGTAGAGGTACTTGGTATTGCTGCTCATAAAGAGTTGACTATATAACACTTGGTATTGCTGCCCATAAAGTGTGGACTATATAACACTTGGTATTGCTGTCCATAAAGAGTTGACTATATAACACTTGGTATTGCTGCCCATAAAGTGTGGACTATATAACACTTGGTATTGCTGTCCATAAAGAGTTGACTATATAACACTTGGTATTGCTGTCCATAAAGAGGTGACTATATAACACTTGGTATTGCTGTCCATAAAGAGTTGACTATACAACACTTGGTATTGCTGCCCATAAAGAGTTGACTATATAACACTTGGTATTGCTGTCCATAAAGAGGTGACTATATAACACTTGGTATTGCTGCCCATAAAGTGTGGACTATATAACACTTGGTATTGCTGTCCATAAAGAGTTGACTATATAACACTTGGTATTGCTGTCCATAAAGAGGTGACTATATAACACTTGGTATTGCTGTCCATAAAGAGTTGACTATACAACACTTGGTATTGCTGCCCATAAAGTGTGGACTATATAACACTTGGTATTGCTGTCCATAAAGAGTTGACTATATAACACTTGGTATTGCTGTCCATAAAGAGTTGACTATACAACACTTGGTATTGCTGCCCATAAAGAGGTGACTATATAACACTTGGTATTGCTGTCCATAAAGAGGTGACTATATAACACTTGGTATTGCTGTCCATAAAGAGTTGACTATACAACACTTGGTATTGCTGCCCGTAAAGAGGTGACTATAACACTTGGTATTGCTGCCCATAAAGAGGTGACTATATAACACTTGGTATTGCTGTCCATAAAGAGGTGACTATATAGTTGACTATACAACACTTGGTATTGCTGCCCGTAAAGAGGTGACTATAACACTTGGTATTGCTGCCCATAAAGAGGTGACTATATAACACTTGGTATTGCTGCCCATAAAGAGTTGACTATACAACACTTGGTATTTCTGGCCATAAAGAGTTGACTATATATCACTTGGTATTGCTGCCCATAAAGAGGTGACTATATAACACTTGGTATTGCTGCCCATAAAGAGTTGACACTTGGTATTGCTGCCCATAAAGAGGTGACTATATAACACTTGGTATTGCTGCCCATAAAGAGTTGACTATATAACACTTGGTATTGCTGCCCGTAGAGGTACTTGGTATTGCTGCTCATAAAGAGTTGACTATATAACACTTGGTATTGCTGCCCATAAAGTGTTGACTATATAACACTTGGTATTGCTGTCCATAAAGAGTTGACTATATAACACTTGGTATTGCTGTCCATAAAGAGTTGACTATATAACACTTGGTATTGCTGTCCATAAAGAGGTGACTATATAGCACTTGGTATTGCTGTCCATAAAGAGTTGACTATATAACACTTGGTATTGCTGCCCATAAAGAGTTGACTATATAACACTTGGTATTGCTGCCCATAAAGTGTTGACTATATAACACTTGGTATTGCTGCCCATAAAGAGGTGACTATATAACACTTGGTATTGCTGCCCATAAAGAGGTGACTATATAACACTTGGTATTGCTGCCCATAAAGAGGTGACTATATAACACTTGGTATTGCTGCCCATAAAGAGTTGACTATATAACACTTGGTATTGCTGCCCGTAGAGGTACTTGGTATTGCTGCTCATAAAGAGTTGACTATATAACACTTGGTATTGCTGCCCATAAAGTGTGGACTATATAACACTTGGTATTGCTGCCCATAAAGAGTTGACTATATAACACTTGGTATTGCTGCCCGTAGAGGTACTTGGTATTGCTGCTCATAAAGAGTTGACTATATAACACTTGGTATTGCTGCCCATAAAGTGTTGACTATATAACACTTGGTATTGCTGCCCATAAAGAGTTGACTATATAACACTTGGTATTGCTGCCCGTAGAGGTACTTGGTATTGCTGCTCATAAAGAGTTGACTATATAACACTTGGTATTGCTGCCCATAAAGTGTGGACTATATAACACTTGGTATTGCTGTCCATAAAGAGTTGACTATATAACACTTGGTATTGCTGCCCATAAAGTGTGGACTATATAACACTTGGTATTGCTGTCCATAAAGAGTTGACTATATAACACTTGGTATTGCTGTCCATAAAGAGGTGACTATATAACACTTGGTATTGCTGTCCATAAAGAGTTGACTATACAACACTTGGTATTGCTGCCCATAAAGTGTTGACTATATAACACTTGGTATTGCTGTCCATAAAGAGTTGACTATATAACACTTGGTATTGCTGCCCATAAAGAGTTGACTATATAACACTTGGTATTGCTGCCCATAAAGAGGTGACTATATAACACTTGGTATTGCTGTCCATAAAGAGGTGACTATATAACACTTGGTATTGCTGTCCATAAAGAGTTGACTATACAACACTTGGTATTGCTGCCCGTAAAGAGGTGACTATAACACTTGGTATTGCTGCCCATAAAGAGGTGACTATATAACACTTGGTATTGCTGTCCATAAAGAGGTGACTATATAACACTTGGTATTGCTGTCCATAAAGAGTTGACTATACAACACTTGGTATTGCTGCCCATAAAGAGGTGACTATAACACTTGGTATTGCTGCCCATAAAGAGGTGACTATATAACACTTGGTATTGCTGCCCATAAAGAGGTGACTATATAACACTTGGTATTGCTGTCCATAAAGAGTTGACTATATAACACTTGGTATTGCTGCCCATAAAGAGGTGACTATAACACTTGGTATTGCTGCCCATAAAGAGGTGACTATATAACACTTGGTATTGCTGCCCATAAAGAGTTGACTATATAACACTTGGTATTGCTGCCCATAAAGAGTTGACTATATAACACTTGGTATTGCTGCCCATAAAGAGGTGACTATATAACACTTGGTATTGCTGCCCATAAAGAGGTGACTATATAACACTTGGTATTGCTGCCCATAAAGAGGTGACTATATAACACTTGGTATTGCTGCCCATAAAGAGTTGACTATATAACACTTGGTATTGCTGCCCATAAAGAGGTGACTATATAACACTTGGTATTGCTGCCCGTAAAGTGTTGACTATATAACACTTGGTATTGCTGCCCATAAAGTGTTGACTATATAACACTTGGTATTGCTGCCCATAAAGTGTTGACTATATAACACTTGGTATTGCTGCCCATAAAGAGGTGACTATATAACACTTGGTATTGCTGCCCATAAAGAGAGGACTATATAACACTTGGTATTGCTGCCCATAAAGTGTTGACTATATAACACTTGGTATTGCTGCCCATAAAGAGGTGACTATATAACACTTGGTATTGCTGCCCATAAAGAGAGGACTATACAACACTTGGTATTGCTGCCCATAAAGAGAGGACTATATAACACTTGGTATTGCTGCCCAGTATTTGTGAAATATTCAGTTATCATATTTTACTTCCTTATTGAAAAATTAACCCTTAAAATGCCGAATAAATTGGAAGGAAGGTGCAAATAACATAGATCCAGATCAGCCGCGCCGTTTATGTTGTTTGCTATTCAGTCAAGTGTTTTAGCTCCACTATCCGAATAGCAAACAACATAGATCCAGATCAGCTGCTGCATTAATGTTGTTTGCTATTCAGTCAAGTGTTTTAGCTCCACTATCCGAATAGCAAACAACATAGATTCAGATCTGCCGCGGCGTTTATATTGTTTGCTATTCAGTCAAGTGTTTTAGCTCCACTATCCGAATAGCAAACAACATAGAACCTGAAAACGCTGCGGCTGATCTGGCTCTATGATGTTTGCAAAATCAGCACAATAGTCGTGCTTAGCATTTAAAGGGTTAATAAAAGCAATGTATTACATTACTGAGCATGTACATGTTTTCTTGGCACTCTATTATCACGTACTTTATGTTTGAAAGTTCTCACCGTTTCTTTTTATTTTATCATTGCAGCATTTTGGAGACTTATTTTGTGTCTGAGCTATCTGTATGAGTTAGCACTGGTATACCTACTTTTTCAAGTAAGCATTTGCTTTATGTCGTATTTTGTCAACGTTTTTGTAGTGTGATGATGCCCGCCGCCAACCAGGACGAACGTTGCGACATAGCCGGTCGTGTCGTGATGTGATGATAGCCGTGTAACTTGATCCAATGAACGTACCAAATAACGTATCATTCCCGTTATATAGAGTAAACGTGATCGTATTTAACCCATTGCATTCTGGATACCGTTCAAACAGTATTTGCAAAGAACATAGAGCCAGTTCAGCCGCCATGGAACGTGCCGTCTGATCAGGCTCTATGCTGTTTGCTATTCAGATGATCTTGCCAAGACACTTGGCTATGTAGCAAACAACATAGATCCTGATCAGCACGCTGCGGCTGATCTGGATCTATGTTGTTTGCAAAAGCCTTTAATTGTATCCAGAATGAAATGGGTTAACGGCGGATGATACAATTTTAAACACAAACTACTCCTTTAAGTAGAAGTTATTTATGATAAATCTTCATTCAGGCATGTATATATATTAGGGATGTCAACGAGTAGTGATTTTGGTACTCGAGTACTCCGAAAGGTATTCGATCGAGTACTCGAGTACTCGGTTACCGTTACCGTGGATTATGCTTCTTGTCTCGTCAATCAGATTGGTCCTGCTTCTAATCAATTCATTGCTTCGATGTGTTGTCCAGTCTTTCAAAGTACTTCCATACCACAGATTTAGGTGGAGGCATTCTCACAATTCACTTATATTACTATACTACTATTATATTCTAAAGATCTCTTCACAGTTTAACAGCGTTAACGTTAATGGCAAAAGTTACGATATTTATTATTTAACAACTATTTCGGTATTGCCCTGCTATGGGTAGCTGCTTAAAGTTCTAAATTGAGTAATCAATTAAGTGTCAATGATAACATCAAAACAAGTTCCGACCACCAGACAAAAGATGTCATTCACACGACAGACAATCGGACGACCCGCCTCAGTAGTGACGACAATGATAAAATAATTTGCATCAAACTTACGCTTCCCAATTAAGTTGAATCAACACCTTAATTATTCGGTCACTGTGGCTCTGTGTGATATACAGGTATTGTTAATCACCATGACACGCTGTATATTGCATTGTTTGGTACAGCGGAAGTTTCGCTAATCCCACTGATCACGATTTGTTCACAGGCAACTCCGTATTTGCGCAAAATAAAGATTTGTTGATTTTATTTTTTTTAACCGAGTACTCGATTATCTGAAAAGTATTCGATACTCGGACGTTTGATCGAGTACTCGAGTACTCGTTGACATCCCTAATATATATATAGAGGATCTTACAGGACTGATGATTTGATACCATATGAAATCACCACGAGTGCAAGATCCTTTTTATCACATCACCATAGCGCGCTCGCTACTTTCATTTTGGCGCCAAGTGTCAGTGCAATTAGTCATATCATTAAATTGGCATGACGTCATTAAATTGGCATGATGTCACTAAATTGCATGACGGCATGATGTCACTAAATTGTCATGACGTCACTACGGAAAGCAGCATTATATTTAAGTTTTAAACAGCGTTATAATTGCGTCAAGACTTCTTTTTAAATCGTAGTTTGTCTTACCATTAACGTTATGCACCAATTCAAATAGAAATATATATACTTTAAAAGTTAATTTACAAATTATAAGGATTATTCACTCAACCAATCAGAATCCTTCCAGGTGTTATTACACGTGTGTACATATACATGTAAGAAATGAATACAAGCAAAATTATGTGATAAATTGTTTTATGCTTTCCAATGAAATCTAGACATTTATCAGTGGCATAAAATGTGTGCTATTCCACTGGTTGAAAGCATTCATGTACATTTTATTGATGTCAGTAACACGTGTCCATAACATTCATTGCATTGCATCAGTAATTGTGAAGCGCAATAGAATAATTTTTAATTTTTGCACTATATAAATGCTATGTATTAGTATTTGTATTTTATATTACGTCTATAAATCAAACCAATTATGTATTTCATTAAGTAAGATATGAAGCTGTTTGTATTGAAACCATGTGTGGAAACCATGTGTGTTGGCTTGAAATCATGTGTGTTGGCTTGAAACCATGTGTGGAAACCATGTGTGTTGGCTTGAAATCATGTGTGTTGGCTTGAAATCATGTGTGTTGGCTTGAAACCATGTGTGTTGACTTGACAGCATGTGTGTTGGCTTGAAACCATGTGTGTTTGCTTGAAACCATGTGTATTGACTTGACAGCATGTGTGTTGGCTTGAAACCATGTGTGTTGGCTTGAAACCATGTGTGTTGGCTTGAAATCATGTGTGTTGGCTTGAAATAATGTGTGTTGGCTTGAAACCATGTTTGTGTTGGCTTGAAACCATGTGTGTTGGCTTGAAACCATGTGTGTTGGCTTGTAACCATGTGTGTTGGCTTGTAACCATGTGTGTTGGCTTGGAACCATGTTCGTGTTGGAACCATGTTGCAGCCTTGTGTGTTGGGCTAAAGCCATGTGTGTGTGTTGAAGCCGTGTGCATTAAAGCCATTTGTGTATATTAAATTAGTTTTATGTTAAAGCCATTTGTGGTGGAATGAAGTCATGTGTGTGTTAAAGCCATGTGTATTGAAGCCATGAGTGTAAAAAGATTAAACCTATGTTTTCTTGTGCAAAGGGACATACCTATCCCGTCATGCTAGCTTTGGTGGAAATGTTCCTATTTTTTAGGTGAGCTGTTTCAAAGAATATAGCTAGCTCTGTATCTAATCTCTGTACATCAGTATGCTAATAATGAATGTGTTTAAATATGTGATTTATCCGTGCCTTGATGGATTTTGTTGTGAATATGTGATTGTCAGTACCTTGATGGATTCTGTTGTGAATATGTGATTGTCCGTGCCTTGATGGATTTTGTGGTGAATGTGATTGTACGTGCCTTGATGGATTTTGTGGTGAATATGTGATTGTCCGTGCCTTGATGGATTTTGTTGTGAATATGTGATTGTTCGTGCCTTGATGGATTTTGTGGTGAATGTGATTGTCCGTGCCTTGATGGATTTTGTGGTGAATATGTGATTGTTCGTGCCTTGATGGATTTTGTGGTGAATGTGATTGTCCGTGCCTTGATGAGAAAATGGCCTGCATCATGGAAAGTGGCCTGCATCATAGAAAGTGGCCTGCATCATGGAAAGTGGCCTGCATCATGGAAAGTGGCCTGCATCATGGAAAGTGGCCTGCATCATGGAAAGTGGCCTGCACCATGGAAAATGGCCTGCACCATGAGAATGTGCCTGCACCATGGAAAATGGCCTGCACCATGGAAAGTGGCCTGCACCATGGAAAGTGGCCTGCATCATGGAAAATGGCCTGCATCATGGAAAGTGGCCTGCATCATAGAAAGTGGCCTGCATCATGGAAAGTGGCCTGCATCATGGAAAGTGGCCTGCATCATGGAAAGTGGCCTGCACCATGGAAATGGCCTGCACCATGGAAAGTGGCCTGCACCATGGAAAATGGCCTGCACCATGGAAAGTGGCCTGCATCATGGAAAGTGACCTGCATCATGGGGAAAGTGGCCTGCATCATGGGGAAAGTGGCCTGCATCATGGAAAGTGGCCTGCATCATCATGGGGAAAGTGGCCTGCATCATGGGGAAAGTGGCCTGCATCATGGAAAGTGGCCTGCATCATGGGAAAAGTGGCCTGCATCATGGAAAGTGGCCTGCATCATGGGGAAAGTGGCCTGCATCATGGGAAAGTGGCCTGCATCATGGGGAAAGTGGCCTGCATCATGGGGAAAGTGGCCTGCATCATGGGGAAAGTGGCCTGCATCATGGGGAAAGTGGCCTGCATCATGGAAAGTGGCCTGCATCATGGAAAGTGGCCTGCATCATGGGGAAAGTGGCCTGCACCATGGAAAGTGGCCTGCATCATGGGGGAAAGTGGCCTGCATCATGGGGAAAGTGGCCTGCATCATGGAAAGTGGCCTGCACCATGGAAAATGGCCTGCACCGGTGCTTCAATAGAGGGTATAGGATACATTGTACATGTTGCACCACCATGACATTCTTCATTCTCAAAGTTTACGATAAAGCGAATGAGTAAGTTCTTCTAAGATATAAATATTTGGTATTATTTTCACAGAAAGGTGGAGTGAGACAAGCGGTTACATATTGTGTATCTGATTGTGTGTGATTTATAATATTTTAAAAAATAAATTGCGTGTTTTTATAGTGTGTTGTAGGTTTATGCATAACTTGATTACAAATACTGATATGCACACACAACTGTTACACCATGCAACGACATACTGTCCAATATTTAGACCTTTGTGTCTCATGTACCATGACTCAGTTGACATAGTATGACGAACATATCCCCCCTAGGATTTTCTGATATACGCAGTATTATTACGATAATTAATTGATACGTGGTAGATCTGACATTAAAAACCCAACTGGCATATGTAAATGGTTATCCAAAAGTTGTGAATGATGGCTGCATATAATTTTGATAATTTATTCATTACCCCGTTGATCAATGCATTTTCTATTGCATTGCTTCTCCTTCTATGCAATCAAATTCACAGTTGGGAGTTTCTCTGGATACTCCAGATTCATCTGACAGCAATGATCACATAATTATACGCTTTCATCTGCGTCGATGAAAATGATTAATATATGTTGTTAAAGCTTGTTTCGCAATCGTTGTAGAATAAGTAACGTTTTATTTTTTACCTATTTTTAAAAAAAACACATTTTTTAATGAATGTATTTAAGAGAATTTGCGCCCAGTTGTAGCCGTTACGATTGTGCCCTTAGGCAAGGCACTTAAATTCCACATTGCCTCTTCTCTCTCAACTTCATGGCGATGGATTCCATCAGGAATGAGGTCTCGAGAGCGATTTAACTAATGTTGTAAGAAATTGTTTCGCTAGCGAGCTCAAATATATTTGTAGAAAATCATATAGATGGGTGCTCCCCAATAAACGGGCCTGTGGAAATCCATGACGAGTAAAGGGATATTAATGCAAACAACATAGATCCAGATCAGTCAGCGCGTCAGCTCCACTATTCAAATAGCAAACAACATAGATCCAAATCAGCCGTAGCATAGCGCGTCAGCTCCGCTCTTCAAATAGCAAACAGCATATATCCAGATCAGCCGCGGCATAGCGCTTTAGCTCCACTATTCAAATAGCAAACAGCATAGATCCAGATCAGCCGTAGCATAGCGCGTCAGCTCCGCTCTTCAAATAGCGAACAACATAGATCCAGATCAGCCGTAGCATAGCGCGTCAGCTCTGCTCTTCAAATAGCAAACAACATAGATACAGATCAGCCGTGGCATAGTGATGATGATGTACGTTTATTTATCCTCGCCTCCGGCGAACCATATGGGCGAGCGTTCTAAGATGATTATTTTTCTGTGATGCTTATGATGACATCCTCAGATGGCTCCTTCCTTCTTTCCGTGCCAGGGTGACAAGGCCTGGTCTTTAGGCGATCCTTTTCAGGGCCACATCCTCCACGATTAGTCGGCTCACAGCAGCAAAATGGTTTGGTTGTTCCGTCGTTGTCCACCCCGTTGACGCATCCGGGGTCGAGGTCGCATCCCTCCGTCTCCAACCGCTCGCCCGTAGTTGGGGACAGATAAAAGATTTCGAGGCGACGAGTGCGCCATCCACGCGAAACGACTGCCGTCTTCTCCTACCCAGTCACTCGTCGCCTCTTCAACGCCCCAGTGTTAGCTGTCCTTGATCTAGGTAAGTGTAAGACACTCAAAAGAGTCGATGCGGGTCCTCGTCTGTATGCGTCAGCGGCGTGGATTGGTCACTTCGGAACAGGTGATCCAATTTCCTGCTGTGAGCTGTGCCTTGTTCCCGACGTGCACGGTGTGGAGGCACGAACAAGGTGGCATAGTGTGTCAGCTCCGCTCTTCAAATAGCAAACAGCATAGATCCTTATCAGGGAATGTGCTGTCTGATCTGGCTCTGTGCAGTTTGCAAAAGCGACTTTAGTTCCGATTAGTTTAAACAATATTTATTTCTTACAATAAACAAGTATTAATAATATGTACGTACATGTAGGATTGAGGAGACAGCAACATGCTTGTATGGTTACGTCTTTCCTACTAAGAGTACTACTCATGTCATCTGCATATAATTAGTGAGGAAATTCACATGAAAATAGATACACACAGGGCATTTACATTTTTTTTCGATCCCACTTCTGACCCTAATAAAATTAAGTCTTTAAACCAAGGTCTTGTGTCGGTGCTTTACACGGTGCACGTAAAAGAACCAGATGAGACTCTGGAATGGATCTCTGTCTGTATCATTGCACTATCCTCCAAAAATCTAAAATGACTAATCTCTTTAGGAAGCGTCGCTCATATGGGCAACCGGTAGCGACGAAAAATAAACGTAAAACACACACACACACACGCGCATATACATGCAATAGCAATGTAAATATATTGGCTCGACATATGACGACTTTGAACCAATCACCGATACGGACGACACCGGTGTAGACTGTGTATGATTTACATTATGTGTATTTATTAAATGATTTTGATATTTCAGACTAAGCATGATGCACGTCTCATGTTGCGACACATTGACAAAAATCTCGGTAAATTGCTCCCGGAGAAGAACTACGGAGGAGACTGCCTTATATATGATTCCTCAAACGTAGATGATCCATGGCATAATCTAAAGGTAAATCTTGGCAGTAGAAATAACACGGTGCAGAACTAAACTCGAAATGCATGTAGATCTCGGGGGTTCATTCTAGGTCGGAATGTTTGGGAGAAGTGAGACAGCGCGTGATCGCTTCCTTAAAAGGTTTTCTTTAATATATTTCTGCAAAATAGGGTTAAAATGCACAGTACAACCATTAAATACAACATTTGAATAGAAGGAGTGCTTTATAATGGGCCAGTGTATCTTATTACTAGACAAAATTTTGTTTGAAAATCGTAAAAACCAAAAAAAAATTATTTCTTTTACGGGAGAAGTGGGGCCCTCAGAGGGCGAAGTCAGGGTCCCTAGGGCGACAATTTCGCCCTCTAGAATGATCCCTGGTAGATCTATGTTGAAGTTTAATAATATTTAGTTGGCTCTATTATGACACAGAATCTACATACAATATATGCAATGAAAGCAAAAATGGATCGAGCCACAAGTTCTTACAACATTAGAGACGGCTCTTCCCAAATGCACGTATCTAGTGTATCCGTCACTGACCAATGAAGTTATAATTAATTTAACCATTTACCCCACAATACAAGATTCCAATAACTCATTTCATCTCCCCTATTGTATGCGAATAGATAACTGGCCTGTTTGTATGTGGGTAGCGGTTGATTGAGGTGTTAATATGGCGTTTGTATATAATGCATTTAGTCCGCCTCCGTGGTCGAGTGGTTAAGGTCCCCAACTTGCATACCACTGTAAAATATCATCACTGATGGTCACGGGTTCGAGCCCCATTCCGGTCTTGTCTTATTTATTTATATGAAAAAGTTGGCAGTTTCTTACGGAGGTTGGTACACCAAGTATTGGTTAACCGCTGGAGCCTGTCCAGGAAATGTGTTGTTACAAACTGCCCGCTGGCGATATAGCCCATAATGGTGCTGATGCAAGCGTAAAACCCGAAGAAAGAAACAAACATATAATCCAGTTAGTTTGCTATAGGCGGGTATTCGGCTGTCAATTATAAATTAATCGGTTAGTTGCTGATAAACTGAAAGGTAGCATTTATTAGATGCGTGTAAGTCTGTGGTAACATACACTAGGTAACTAGATACAGGTACATGTATAATGTAGCTAGATACCGGTACTTGTATAATTTAGCTAGATACCGGTACATGTATAATGTAGCTAGATACCGGTACATGTATAATGTAACTAGATACCGGTACGTGTATAATGTAGCTAGATACCGGTACATGCAACTAGATACCGGTACATGTATAATGTAGCTAGATACCGGTACATGTATAATGTAGCTAGATACCGGTACATGTATAATGTAACTAGATACCGGTACATGTATAATGTAACTAGATACCGGTACATGCAACTAGATACCGGTACATGTATAATGTAGCTAGATACCAGTACATGTATAATGTAGCTAGATACCGGTACATGTATAATGTAACTAGATACCGGTACATGTATAATGTAGCTAGATACCGGTACATGTATAATGTAACTAGATACCGGTACATGTATAATGTAGCTAGATACCGGTACATGTATAATGTAACTAGATACCGGTACATGTATAATGTAACTAGATACCGGTACATGTAACTAGATACCGGTACATGTATAATGTAACTAGATACCGGTACATGTAACTAGATACCGGTACATGTATAATGTAGCTAGATACCGGTACATGTAACTAGATACCGGTACATGTATAATGTAGCTAGATACCGGTACATGTAACTAGATACCGGTACATGTATAATGTAGCTAGATACCGGTACATGTATAATGTAGCTAGATACCGGTACATGTATAATGTAACTAGATACCGGTACATGTATAATGTAACTAGATACCGGTACATGTATAATGTAGCTAGATACCGGTACATGTATAATGTAACTAGATACCGGTACATGTATAATGTAACTAGATACCGGTACATGTATAATGTAACTAGATACCGGTACATGTATAATGTAACTAGATACCGGTACATGTATAATGTAACTAGATACCGGTACATGTATAATGTAACTAGATACCGGTACGTGTATAATGTAGCTAGATACCGGTACGTGTATAATGTAACTAGATACCGGTACGTGTATAATGTAACTAGATACCGGTATGTGTATAATGTAACTAGATACCGGTACGTGTATAATGTAGCTAGATACCGGTACATGCAACTAGATACCGGTACGTGTATAATGTAACTAGATACCGGTACATGTATAATGTAGCTAGATACCGGTACATGTATAATGTAGCTAGATACCGGTACATGTATAATGTAACTAGATACCGGTACATGTATAATGTAGCTAGATACCGGTACGTGTATAATGTAGCTAGATACCGGTACGTGTATAATGTAGCTAGATACCGGTACATGTATAATGTAGCTAGATACTGGTACATGTATAATGTAGCTAGATACCGGTACATGTATAATGTAACTAGATACCGGTACATGTATAATGTAGCTAGATACCGGTACATGTATAATGTACCTAGATACCGGTACATGTATAATGTAGCTAGATACCGGTACATGTATAATGTAACTAGATACCGGTACGTGTATAATGTAACTAGATACCGGTACGTGTATAATGTAACTAGATACCAGTACATGTATAATGTAGCTAGATACCGGTACATGTATAATGTAACTAGATACCGTTACATGTAACTAGATACCGGTACATGTATAATGTAACTAGATACCGGTACATGTAACTAGATACTGGTACATGTAACTAGATACCGGTACATGTATAATGTAACTAGATACCGGTACATGCAACTAGATACCGGTACATGTAAACTGTTTGGTAATATTGCAAAGAGCATCAAGATTGCATGAAATCTTGAAAGTTTGAAAATTTGAATTTCGGCATGTTTATTATCCTGTCCCCAGCCATAGCCAGGTTTTGACGCATGAGAATACTAGTTTGAATGATATTTTCATGAGAAACATCTGCGAAAAAATCTTCCTCTTAAAGATCTGCATCAAATCTCCCTTTTAAAGACCTGCATCAAATCTCCCTCTTAAAGACCTGCATCAAACCTCCCTCTTAAAGACCTGCATCAAATCTCCCTCTTAAAGACCTGCATCAAATCTCCCTCTTAAAGACCTGCATCAAATCTCCCTCTTAAAGACCTGCATCAAATCTCCCTCTTAAAGACCTGCATCAAATCTCCCTCTTAAAGACCTGCATCAAATCTCCCTCTTAAAGACCTGCATCAAATCTCCCTCTTAAAGACCTGCATCAAATCTCCCTCTTAAAGACCTGCATCAAATCTCCCTCTTAAAGACCTGCATCAAATCTCCCTCTTAAAGACCTGCATCAAATCTCCCTCTTAAAGACCTGCATCAAATCTCCCTCTTAAAGACCTGCATCAAATCTCCCTCTTAAAGACCTGCATCAAATCTCCCTCTTAAAGACCTGCATCAAATCTCCCTCTTAAAGACCTGCATTAAATCTCCCTCTTAAAGACCTGCATCAAATCTCCCTCTTAAAGACCTGCATCAAATCTCCCTCTTTGGGGCCGCCACTCCACAACAGAAGAGACCAAGTGTACTCATTTTATCTCCATACTGCTGATAAGCAATAGGCAAACGACTATATATTCAATAATCAATATTTACGGGGATAGATAAAGGCATGGAATGGCGGATATATGTGGGAAATGATACATGTGTTATATGGCGTTTATGTGGAGTAAAGGGAGCACACATCAGGGCTCAAGCGGGCGAATGCGTCATATAATGGTATTATTTAATAAATTTCAACATAATACACCATATGACCGTTAAATACAACATTTGAATAGAAGGAGTGCTTTATAATATCCAGTGTATCTTACTGGACAATATTTTGTCTGAAAATTATAAAACTTAAATTTAAAAAAAAAAATTCGGGAGAAGTGGTGCCCCCACGTGGGCGAAGTCAGGGTCCCAAGGGCGACTACTTCGCCCATGTCGCCCTCTAGAATGAGCCCTGCACATTACCCGGTACATAGTTCTCGCTCATACATTCTCAAATATTTTTCATTTCAGGACAAAATGGATGGATTTGTTGCTACACATTTTTTTGGTTGGTGGCTCAAGGTAAGTAACATCGTATAATAACTATTATACACATAAAATGCGAATATGCATAACATAGACAAGTTATCAAAATTATTCTGTAAAAGAAATGACCTTGCATCAAATATGTGACTAGTCATGACATTGAGAGACATCTGTAATTTTCTATTATCTCCCTTGGCAGATAACGTCTGATTTATTCCAAAATGTGAATAGGTCCTTTTAGTTAGAATCCTTTGTATTTACTGTTGTTCCCTAACCAGATGTTGCGGTATGATAACTTGTGATTTTATTCTAATTGTGTTAATTAACTGATAGCATTCTTTCACAAATAAGTACCCATTGTATATACTGTATGAGATCTGTCGAGATATAGTAATTTAATAACCACAAGAAGCGATAGTAGAATACACATGTTAGCATGTTGTGTAAAGGAATCAACGATAAAAACAGAGGAAAACACTTAATAGGACCTATCTACTTTTAGGGAGTATTCAGGGGCAGTAACTGACCGATGTCCCTCATTGTATACATATATAGCCATATCACTTGTATGTATGTTGTACAATATATGTCTATAACTGGAAATAAAAGGGGTTACCCGCTAGGGGCCTCAAAATGAAAAAAAACCAAGTAACATCGTCCAAATCCTGTACAAACAGAAGAACAGTAGCTAACTATATTATGTGGTCGCTTCTCACCAATCAATCCTCGGACCTGGAAGTATGCGAGATTGTACGATGGTTGCCAGATCTGACAGGTGGGTTTTCTACGTGTACTCGGTTTTCTCCGGGTACTCCGGTTTCCTCCCACACGAATCACCACATTTACACTTTCATCCGAGCCAATGAGAGTGATTAATATAAGTTGTTAAAACTTGTTTCGCAATCGTTGTAAAATAAATAAAAGTTTAGTTTTTTTAATTATGGAATGATATATGTGAAGAAATGAAACCAACCTCCTTTAATATGAATAAAAGACAATGGCGGACTTGGAACGATAAATACAAAAATCTACGTATAAGTCATAAAACTTAAATGGATTCAATATCTTTTGAACGACACAGATGACAATTGGAAAGTAATCCACATGTTTTATAGAATGGCTTAGAAAAGATTTTCTGGTATTTCTACATGAATTTTTGACACATTAGAAAAATGTAAAAAGTTTGATTCAGATATAAAAACTTGTTTGGATAAACTTCACAAACAGACATGTAAGGGGTCCTGATAAACATTTTGAAATAAGAAAAGAACTGATATCTCAACAGACGGATATGTAGTCCAGTGGTAACACGCTGGACTTGTAATCCATGGATCACAGGTTCTATCCCCCGTCTGACCCTAATATAATTAACTAGTCTTTCAGATGGAACTTTAAACCGAGGTCTCTGGTCTCTGTCTGTATCATTGCACTATCCTCCAAAAATCTAAAATGACGTAATCTCTTCAAAAGGCGTCGCTCATATGGGCAACCGGTAGCGACGATAAATAAACGTAAAACATACTCAGATATCTGATATTAAATTTGTTAATTTTCAAAGAAAACATATTTTGTTCAACGGTTGGATTCAAATATATTAACGAATTGAGTGATAAAGATTATTGTTACATAAGAGAACAGGCAATATTACAAAATCAATTCGGAATTCCAGATCATAATGAAAAACATTTAACAATTGAATGTTCTTTTTCTGCATTTCATCAAGGTATGAAATGTGGGTCTTTTGCACCTAATTTGAATACAAACCTACCTTCGCTTTTTATGCATATTAGGTGTAAAAAGCTGTCATTTCATACCTCGATGAAATGCAGAAAAAGAACATTCAATTATTATAATAACAAATATTTTACAAATTACACAATAAGTTGTCTTTTTGATGCGTCACACCATACAACATTTAAAAGTAGTCTGCTATGAATATTAACGACCATAGAATAATTTTGTAATTCATTGGGATATGAATGGCAGCTAATCAGAATTGCGATATTGCAAGAAGTTGTAGGGCAGAACATGTGTGAGAAGAATATTCATCAGATCTCAATACCATTACTCTAGTTACCATTTTTATTACAACAAATAATTTACATTCCTCGCCGACTTGTATATCACTGTAACCTATCATCACTGATTGTCACGGGTTCGAGCCCCGCTCAGGCCGTGTCTCATTTATATGAAAAAGTTGGCAGTTTCTTACGGAGGTTGGTGCAACCAAGTACTGGTTAACCGCTGGAGCCTGCCCAGGAAAGGTGTTGTTAGGTAAACTGCCCGCCGGCGATATAGCCCAAAATGGTGCTGATGCCGGCGTAAAACCCGAAATATATCGTATAAGTTACATTCGAATTTTCGTTTTTTTTGTGTGTGTAGTGTTTTTGATTACATCGAAGCCGCTGAAGCTCATCATGTGTGTTCAGGTTTATGGGTGGGGGGGGGTATATAGCAATACGGAGTACCCGGAGAAAACCAACCTGTCCGATCTGGCGATCACCGTACCATCTCACATACTTCCTGGTCCGAGGATCGAACCCGGGTTGCATTGGTGAGAAGCGAGCGCGCTAACCACTGTGCTAATCGGACAGCTAGTTAGTTGTACAGAATATCTGCCTCGATTTAGTATTATTCTTTACATGCAAGTTTATAATGTGTACATTTTCGTTGTAGAGGAATTAATATAAGTTTATGAAAACTTGTTTTCCAATCCAAATTATTCAAAATTTGTAAAAATTGTAATATTCCTATGTTTTACATGTAATTTATTGGAATAGTCAAACCTGTGTTAGTGGTCACCTCTATTAAGCAGCCAACCTGTATTAAGCAGCCAGTTTTAGATTCCCAATATGTTGTTTTATTATACATTTGACCGTTATTAAGCAGCCATATTCTGTGATCCCCTTGGCTGGCTGCTTAAAACAGATTTGACTGTAAATGCTATTTAAACTAATCCTAGTTATACTCCTGCTTTCAGACGTTGATTATACGAGACTGGTGGTTCTGTATGGTCATGAGTGTGATGTTTGAAGTAATGGAGTATACTTTAGAACACCAACTGCCTAACTTTAGTGAATGCTGGTGGGATCATGTAAGTACCCTGTTAGCAGTCTATTTTATGAAACGCGATAAAACACCAACTACCTAACTTTAGTGACATAGATCGACACATTAGTAGTCAAACAAACTATAATAAAGATCGGAACAAAGTAGTGTATACAACACTTAATATTTTCCTAGTAACCTCTATGAAGGTGGAGTAGGCAAGTTCACAGCTTATCCAGTGTGTACGATTGGTAAATTACAGACAAATGTATGAAATAAAAATACATCTCTATATTAAGGGTTAAGTGTTAATTCTTTAAACGTAGCAAAACATGTAAATTGCACCATGATTGTAAGCATGTGATTTTATTACAGTGGGTAATGGATGTGCTTGTGTGCAATAGTCTAGGAATATATCTCGGAATGAAGACGCTCAAATATTTATCATTGAAACCATACCATTGGAGAGGCATGTGGAATATTCAAACTTATCGGTATGGTTTTACAGTTTATTAGACCTGGATAAAGATTGTCCACTTTGTTACTATCTTAGTTTGTGCAACATAATTTTGTCTGAGCATTTCATTTAACCCATTTCATTCTGGATACATTTAAATGCTTTTGCAAACAACATAGATCCAGATCAGCCGCAGTGTGTAGCTGCGTGCTGATCAGGATCTATGTTGTTTGCTACATTAGCCAAATGTCTTAGCAAGATCATCTGAATAGCAAACAGCATAGAGCCTGATCAGACGGCACGTTCCTTGGCGGTTGATCTGGCTCTAGGTTCTTTGCAAATACTGTTTGAACGGTATCCAGAATGAAATGGGTTAAGAAATAATATTTGTCTTTCAGTTATTTATTGGCGAGTAAAAAATGGTTTGGATTTCCGACGCGTAGGAATTAACCATGCAGGCCGTAGGCCAAAGTGGTTAATTCGGGTGCTCGCAACGACAAGCCATGTTTATTCGACTATGAATAACATAAATACAAACATTTCGATTCTAACATGGACCAAAGTATCTAAAAAAAGTGCAAGAACAGTTGATGTTATTTTTTAGAAAGCATAAATGACGTCATGACGGTAAAATGACGTTGTTAAATGACAAGCTGAATTATGGTTATTTGTAGATTTAACTCTTTCAACACCAAGTAACTGACATGGACTGGTCCATGATATTCTTAGACCAATAAATGAATAAGAAAATTACATTCGGACCAGTTCATTTATCAAGATGGGTAATTTTGTCTAAAATTAGTAATACTACTGGCAAAAAGTGCAGATCCTGATGAGACGGCTCATGATGAGCCGTCTCATCTGGATCTACACTTTTTGTAAGCCTATATAGAGGTCTGTGGTGTTGAAAGGGTTAAGCATATATACCGTAGACAAAATGTTGAGTGAAGTTGGAATTAATGCTAGTATCTTGATGATGAATTTCATAATGATCGTTATGCCAGATTGATGAAGTGGTTAGCACACCTCTTGCTCACCAATTCAACCCGGGTTTGCTCCTCAAACTGGAAATCGTGTGAGATGGTACAGTGGTCGCCAAATATGGCAAGTAGGTTTTTCTCCAGGTACTCTTTTACGCTTTCATCCACGCCAACGGGAGTGATTAATATAAGCTGTAAAAGCTTGTTTCGCAATCATTGCAAAATAAAGAAAGTTAATATTTATATTGCTGGTTATTTTAGGGGTATGATGAAGCGTGTTGCCTTACAGTTTACTCCATACAGCTGGACAGATTTCAACTGGAAACCTACATCTAGTCTTTTACGATGGTTTGCCACGTTAGGAATGTTTGCCCTTGTAAGTATGTGTGTGTTTTACATTTATTTATCGTCGCTACCGGTTACTCATATGAGCGACGCCTCCTGAAGAGATAAGTAATTTTAGATTTTTGGAGGATAGTGCAATGATACAGACAGAGACCCATTCCAGAGTCTCCTCTGGTTCTTTTACGTGCACGATGTACAGCACCGACACGAGACCTCTGTTTAACGTCCCATATGAAAGACTATTAATTTTTTTAGGGTCAGACGGGGGGATCGAACCTGTGATCCCTGGATTACCAGTCCAGCCTGTTACCACTGGACTACAGATCTGTCTGTCCCTTATAAGTACAATGTATAGCAACTATATATAGACATAGGCCATGTATTGAAACCTCATCGCCATGGCGACGTTACCTAGCAATGACAAATTTGACCAGTCTTCCAATTTTGGACCAGTCTATATACATGATCATTTATTACCAAGATAAAATATTATTTACAAGATAATATAAGACATCTTTAATGCTGTTTGGTAAAGCAGTGACTTATTTAGTTTATATCTAAATATATATGAACATTGTCTTGTAGACCGTGTGTGTCAAGTAAAATAAAAAAAATAAAAAAAAGATAAATTTTAAATGCATTACAAAGAGAAAAGAATGCAGTGTCGTTCATCAAAAACAGCTTAGTTGAAGACGGACAGTTTAGTAAGCTGCAGGTCAGAGGTTCATGCAAGTGTTGGTCTGAATTCACATGTATATACAGTGAAACCTGTATCAGATTCCCAATATGTTGTTTTATTATACATTTGACCTGTATTAAGCAGCCACCTGTGCTAAGCAGCCACTTTCTGTGAGTCCCTTGGCTGGCTGCTTAAGACAGGTTTGACTGTATATGCATGCTGCTTTTCAGAATTCTTGCGGCTTTGTTACCTCCCTTGTTGATTCAAATTCAAAATGATGGTTGCTGTCTTTTTTTTTTAATTTCCGCCTTCGACTGAACTGCTTGATCTAGTTATTGAGTATGCAGCATGGGGGGGGGGCATTAATGCGGTAGCTAAAATATTTCCTAGCTGGCCACCATCTAAATTTAGTATCTCATATCATTATATTTGTTTCAGTTTTTGCTTGCCGAGTTGAACACATTCTACCTGAAGTTTGTTTTGTGGATTCCGCCGGAGCATTACCTCAACCTAACCCGGCTCGTGTTCCTGCTGTTCGTGGGTGCAGCTGCACTCAGAGAAACATTTCAGTATCTTGATGACCCGTAAGTTTCCCTGGATAGACGGAATTATTTTGAGTACAACATTCTAGGGCAGATGTCTCGGACTCTCGTTTGTCCGAAAATATCAGTTCAGTTCTGATAAAACTACTAAAATTTATTTTGATGAAACTTTGTATGGAGCATTACATCGGGCAAGCTAATAAATAAAAAAGCACCTGACATTTTTCGGATTGGAAATCCAAGATGGCCAACAGGGCGGCCATCTTGTAAAGATGTTTTAATTATATTCACCTTGGCATCGGTTATATGATCACAGCTAAACTGTTGTGTGATCTGAAATCCAAGATGGCCAACAGGGCGGCCATCTTGAAAAGATGTTTTAATTATATTCACCTTGGCATCGGTTATATGAGCATAGCTAAACTGTTGTGTGATCTGAAATTCAAGACGGCCATCCTGGCAGAGAGCTTGAAAATGTAGATTTGTATTTCAATGATTCTCTGGTTAGCACCTACTGAATGTGGATGGATACTATTTGTGTATGTTTGGTGAATATTTGCTTTGTTCCAATAATCAGCCATTTTCATCAATTATCTAGGTCACTAGGTCAAATTGAAGAAAATCTTTGTACGTAATGTAGCAACTCTTATTTTTACTCGATTTTGTTCAAACTTCAAAGGTTCAATTGCCTTGTTTTCTCAGGTGAGTTTTAACTAGGGATGGCAGCGAATAGCGAATTTGCTATTCGAATATTCGATATAATTCTATCAAAAACTTGTCTACATCCCCGCGAGGGGATCGACATTAAAGGAAGATAGATAGATATAACTTGAAATCATTCAAAATTTTATAAAAATTGCCAAATTAACCTAATTTCTGTTTTACTTTAAATAGTACTTTTTGGTAATATTGAGCAGTTAATTAAAAATTTACGTTACATGGGGTGGATGTTGTTGCAAAGTGTCTGCAACACATTTCAAAGGAAGTTTCAACAGTTTTGACATCATAATAAAGCACACCTACCTTAGCACCTACTGTAAATATCCAATTACATGGCACAGTGTCATTTAACATCTGCCATGGATGAAACCACTGGATCTGTAGTCCAGTGGTTACACGCTGGACTGGTAATCCAGGGATCGCAGGTTCGATCCCCCCGTCTGACCCTAATAAAATTAACAGTCGGATGGGACATTAAACCGTGGTCTCATGTCGGTGCTTTACACCGTGCACGTAAAAGAACCAGAGGAGACTCTGGAATGGGTCTCTGTCTGTATCATTGCACTATCTTCCAAAATCACTAATATCTTCAGGAGGCGTCGCTCATATGGGCAACCGGTAGCGACGATAAATAAACGTAAAACACACACACACACAAAACCACAACATGGTTTTATTCACACATCCCGAGGTAATTTCTTTGTATTGGAAGGTTTTATGATGGTTTCAAAAGAAAACAAAGTATCAGATTTTAATGACAGTTTATTTCATTTTTTAATAATATATTATTTTTTCGAATAGTATTCGGACGTCCAAGCGAATATTCGTTGCCATCCCTACTTTTAACCAAAGATAGTTTAAACATACTTTATTCAATTCATGCATTACATGTACAATATGCAATACACAAAACATATGAAATGGATTGGAAAACAAGCTGAGAGCTGATGTAAATTCTTTCCAAGGTGCCTTGTCTTCTTTGTTATTTTCAGGGCATCAAACAAATTTGGTCGACAGTCTGGTCCCACGATGCCATGTCCTCTTGCTATTTTCAATTTGGTCGACAGTCTTATTCCACGATGCCATGTCCTCTTGCTATTTTCAGGGCACCAAACAAATTTGGTCGACAGTCTTGTTCTAAGATGCCTTGTCCCTTTGTTATTTTCATGGTACCAAACAAATTTGGTCGACAGTCTTGTTCTAAGATGCCTTGTCCCTTTGTTATTTTCATGGTACCAAACAAATTTGGTCGACAGTCTTGTTCTAAGATGCCTTGTCCCATTGTTATTTTCATGGTACCAAACAAATTTGGTCGACAGTCTTGTTCTAAGATGACTTGTCCTTGTTATTTTCAAGGCACCAAACAAATTTGGTCGACAGTCTTGTTCTAAGATGCCTTGTCCCTTTGTTATTTTCATGGCACCAAACAAATTTGGTCGACAGTCTTGTTCTAAGATGCCTTGTCCCTTTGCTATTTTCAGGGCACCAAACAAATTTGGTCGACAGTCTTGTTCTAAGATGCCTTGTCCCTTTGCTATTTTCAGAGCACCAAACAAATTTGGTCGACAGTCTTGTTCTAAGATGCCTTGTCCCTTTGTTATTTTCAGGGCACCAAACAAATTTGGTCGACAGTCTTGGATGCTTCTGGCTATTATTATAACGGAACTGCTGGTAGTCATCCGCTTTGATCCTGTTACCATTACAAAACCGGTGCCACAACATATGATCTCTCTGTGGATTTTTGGATTTATTGGTATGTAATATCAGCATTCAATTGTTTAATCCTCCTCCGCCTTACAGAGAATGGTTTTGTTTCATGTACAGGGTTGGTTTATGTGAAAGCTGTATACAGCGATTCCATCTCTCCTGATGGACAACATAACACCGTGTAGGTTGTCGTGTGTGCGTCGCGCTTGTAAGGTAGCATGACAACAATTGTTCACGCCTGTTTACACCCATCATGTTATGTGCGAGTGCCGCGCTCAGTTTACCAGATGATGTGCATTGAAAGTGTGCATTATGACATGACGGTAGAACGTTGTGACATGACTGTAGAATGTTGTGACATGATGGTAGAACGTTGTGACATGACGGTAAAATGTTGTGACATGTTGGTAGAATGTTGTGACATGACGGTAGAACATTGTGACATGATGGTAGAATGTTGTGACATGATGGTAGAACATTGTGACATGATGGTAGAATGTTGTGACATGATGGTAGAACGTTGTGACATGATGGTAGAATGTTGTGACATGATGGTAGAATGTTGTGACATGATGGTAGAACATTGTGACATGATGGTAGAACATTGTGACATGATGGTAGAATGTTGTGACATGATGGTAGAATGTTGTGACATGATGGTAGAACGTTGTGACATGATGGTATAATGTTGTGACATGATGGTAGAACATTGTGACATGATGGTAGAACATTGTGACATGACGGTAGAACATTGTGACATGATGGTAGAATGTTGTGACATGATGGTAGAACATTGTGACATGATGGTAGAACATTGTGACATGATGGTAGAACATTGTGACATGATGGTAGAACATTGTGACATGATTGTAGAACATTGTGACATGACTGTAGAACATTGTGACATGACTGTAGAACATTGTGACACGATGGTAGAACGCTGTGACATGACGGTAGAACATTGTGACATGATGATAGAATGCTGTGACATGACGGTAGAACATTGTGACACGATGATAGAATGCTGTGACACGACGATAGAACATTGTGACACAACGATAGAATGCTGTGACATGACGGTAGAACATTGTGACACAACGATAGAACGTTCACTATTCCGATATTCTTTTTGGTGTTTATTGCTTCAAAAATACACATATAACTACTGGGTGAATTACAATATTGTATTTATAAGCGAACTTGTAATTTTGAATTATGGATTGAAACATGGTATACTATTGTTCATTGAGTAAACAAATAAGCTTAAAATATTGTGTTACGGTGGAAAACAGATGTAGCACAGCACACAGCGTTACTTAAGGACTTGTGTAAAATGCACAGCCACAATAATTACAATGTTTGATATGTTATGCTTCATTGTTGCAGGTCTAGTCGGTTATACCATATGGAAGTTCTACATCAAACGAGATGTCAAAAATAATGTTGCCTTTAGACCAGAGCACAGTGTGTTGGCCGAGCCTTTGATTGAAGCTGCGGACGAGACCAGCGATGATAACGATGAAACGTCGCAGAATCACAATCTTCGTAGCAACAACAACAACGGCGTGATTCATCGTGGAAAGACGAAAAACGGAACGGCCACCGGCATCTAAGAATTAAGAAATTGCATTAAGAAGCTGTCTGTGGTGTAATCTAACATTTGGGTAATACAATTTGTCATTCCATTTTACAGGTTGCTGTAAAACAAATGCAACATATAAATATAATTTCATAGTATTTTTTCTCCTCGTACTTGCCAAGATAAAGCGTGATAAGTCGCCAAACTCCCAGGAATACAATTTTTTTTCTTCACAGTGTATGACGTGCAGCTAAGTTTTGTCACAAAATCAGTTGTGCAAACAAGACCACTGCATGAAAATAGCAATTCTACGAACCAAAGAGTACATCGCACAGTGTGTCATGAAATCAAAAATCATGAAGTAATACTCTTGATTTCATCAGAACTATTGTCCTGAATGATTTTATTTTGTATCTACAATGAACTTCGTCAACGATATATGCATGCTACCATGATGTACAGTATTGTGATGATATAATGTATCACAGATAAAATGATCTTCGTCAACAATATATGCGCGCTACATGATGTACAGTATTGTGATGATATAATGTATCACAGATAAAATGATCTTCGTCAACAATATATGCGCGCTACATGATGTACAGTATTGTGATGATATAATGTATCACAGATAAAATGATCTTCGTCAACGACATATGCGCGCTACATGATGTACAGTATTGTGATGATATCATGTATCACAGCTAAAATGATCTTCGTCAACAATATATGCGCGCTACATGATGTACAGTATTGTGATGATATAATGTATCACAGATAAAATGATCTTCGTCAACAATATATGCGCGCTACATGATGTACAGTATTGTGATGATATAATGTATCACAGATAAAATGATCTTTGAAGATATATTCCTGTTAAGAAAGACAAAGTTGTACTGTATGCGAGTGTCTTATGTTTTATACTTGCAATATGAATAAGATATGCTAAAAATGATCTATGCGCATTCAGTTTTACTAAGCGGATAAAACTGGAAAATAGAAATGTCAACTCTTTTTTTATAAACTTTATTTATTTTAATTTGCAAAGCAAGTTTTAACAACTTATATTAGTCACTCTCGTTGGCGCGGATGAAAGCGTAAATGTCAACTTTTGAATCTCCCGCCACTGACGAGCCATTTGGGAAAGCTCGGAAACTATCGCTGATATTAGTTTGTATTCTTGTGCTATTTTTATAACTAGAATGTGAATGCTCTGATCCTCGGACCGGGAAGTATGTGATATGGTACTGTGGTCGCCAGATCGGACAGTTGGGTTTTCTCCGGGTACTCCGGTTTCCTCCCACACGAATGATACGCTTATCCGCGCCAACGAGAGTGATTAATATGAGTTGTTAAAACTGGCTTCGCAATCTTTGTAAAATAAATAAAGTTTAAATATTTTGAACGGCTGCGTAAAAATCCGACTGTCTTCGACTTCATTCGTTTACCGAGACACCTGGGTAATAACGGTTTTATAATGAGTACAATTATACGACAACAACCTTTTTAGAAATATTAACGGTGATTTTGAACAGGAGTGTATCTTTAAGGCATCACATCGTTGATAGATTTGGTATAATGACTATTGACTATATTCTTAGGAAGATGTTTTGCAGCCAACACCCTGCACAAATGGTGCTGTTGTGAATTTTGATTGATCGGTCATAAGTTGGGTTTTGAAAGCACATTATATGGGGCTGTATCACTCTAGAATGTTTTGGCGCACCATTAATCATGGTGACACAGGTATACGCATCAGTGTTGCGCGTAGCACTGATATGTTATCATTTTCTGCATTGCACCATGTCATTTTTATGAATACGTGGAGACCGTGTGCACTGAAGTTCAGAAATTAACCATATAGCCTGTATGAAACTTACGGAACGTTCGCATATTTCAATGGAATATATACCCTCTAATTAGGAAAATGTACAAGCATAGTGTAGCCAAACTAGTCGCCACAGTTTGGTCACTATTCACACAAAGTGACTGTGTCTTGTATTAAAATGTGTATTTTTCCCGTATAAACAGGTACATATGAAATAAACTAAAGTTCTATGGAACAGCTTGGTGATGGCGCCCAAACTAAATCTGTTTCCAAATTTACATTTACCTCGCTCTTGCCTACTTTCACTTTCTTTGTTTACAAGGTGCAGCGCCGAAATTAATAAATATATCGGCGTTACGCGCGAAAATGATGGGTAGACTCTTGTCACCATGTAAATGCCACAATATCATTTGCTTCACTTGCCATGTCTGTAGTGCAGATCTTACTGAAAACTTTTACAACAAAATTCGAAAATAGCATGAAATCTTCGTGCAAACCTTCTGGGTGGGAGATTCTATTGACCATGACGGGACCGAGATGGCTGTAGCATGTCGAAGTCTGTGAAGCGAGCGTTTCCCGGGAGGCGGCATGAAGGTGAAGCGAGCGTTTCCCGGGAGGCAGCATGAAGGTCGTTACTCATATATTTTCTAGTGAGAGCATCCAGTGCCCTTTTTTTCCAACTGTTTATGGGGGCAGGAACCTGTAATACCCCCCTCACCAATCCACTCTGAGAAAGGGATTCGAATAAGGAAAGGGATTCGAATAAGTTACTGTGTAACTTTTTCCCCCCAATCCTAACTGCTGCTGCAACTATTCCTATGTTATGTACCATTCTTGAATAAAATATTGTTTAACCCTTTCAACACCACAGGCTTCTCAATAGGCTTACAAAAAGTATAGATCCATGATGAGCTGGCTCATGATGAGCCGTCTCATCAGGATCTGCACTTTTTGCCAGTAATATTACTATTTTTAGACAAAAATTGCCCATTTTGATGAATGAACTGGTCCAAATGTAATTTTCTTATTAATTTATTGGTCTGAAAATATCATGCACCAGTCCATGTCAGTTACTTGGGGTTGAATGGGTTAAACTAGCCCACTCTGAATCCACTAGCGGGTTTGTTAGGTATTAAAAGGTAAAATCATTTTAAGATCCATTTCATTTACCATAGTTTATAGAGCTATATATGCAAGTCATCTTTACTATTGACGGGATATTTTGATTTGGTGGTTTTTGTAACCTTAGTATTTAAGAAACTGTTGTGCATTGAGTGCGTTTGCTTGCAGTTTCTGTATGAAGCATAATATATACAACCTGCAATGTTTTGCTGTATTTTATTCTCATGTTTGATTGATTTTTGTTCAAAATCTCATTTTACGTACCCGTAATTGGTTCATAATTGGAAGGAAATGAGTACGGTCGTTATTTTGCCCTAACCCAAACATTACTATTATATATACTAAATTGTGAAATTGATCCAGATTCAGGAAATAAGGTTGATATTGTATCATTGTTCAAAGAAGATGGTGTAGGTATGTCTAATAACAATGTAGTGCTGTCCTATTCCATGTGGTCATTTTCTATAGTCTGTGCCTGATAGCCGTGGAACCTGACCAATAACAATGTAGTGCGGTCATATCCCATGTGGTCATTTTCTATAGTCTGTGCCTGATAGCCGTGGAACCTGACTAATAACAATGTAGTGCGGTCCTATTCCATGTGGTCATTTTCTATAGTCTGTGCCTGATAGCCGTGGAACCTGACTAATAACAATGTAGTGTGGTCATATTCTATAGTCTGTGCCTGATAGCCGTGGAACCGGACTAATAACAATGTAGTGCGGTCATATTCCATGTGGTCATTTTCTATAGTCTGTGCCTGATAGCCGTGGAACCGGACTAATAACAATGTAGTGCGGTCATATTCCATGTGGTCATTTTCTATAGTCTGTGCCTGATAGCCGTGGAACCGGACTAATAACAATGTAGTGCGGTCATATCCCATGTGGTCATTTTCTATAGTCTGTGCCTGATAGCCGTGGAACCTGACTAATAACAATGTAGTGCGGTCCTATTCTATAGTCTGTGCCTGATAGCCGTGGAACCTGACTAATAACAATGTAGTGCGGTCCTATTCTATAGTCTGTGCCTGATAGCCGTGGAACCTCACTTTGGAAGTTCATGTTTAAGTATGTGTCGTTATTATTGTATTAGCATTAGAGATTTATAGAGATTTAACTTCCTTGTTCTTTCGGTTTATCTCAATTTGAAGTAAATAATGTGCATTGTATATTTTTCTCACAGACCGTAGTGCAAACTACTTTACATTGCAGTCTATGGGGTAACCAAATAATGGGATTTCATTGGTACACTGTGGTGCTGAATGACATATCGGAAAAATAGCAAAAACTGCAAAATTGTAATTTAGAAATATACACATACCAGTAGGTTGTTACGCACCTATGATTTACAGGTTGTTACGCACCTATGATTTACAGGTTGTTACGTACCTATGATTTACAGGTTGTTACGTACCTACAATTACAGGTTGTTACGTACCTATGATTTACAGGTTGTTACGCACCTATGATTTACAGGTTGTTACGTACCTACAATTACAGGTTGTTACATACCTACAATTACAGGTTGTTACGCACCTATGATTTACAGGTTGTTACGTACCTACAATTACAGGTTGTTACATACCTACAATTACAGGTTGTTACGCACCTATGATTTACAGGTTGTTACATACCTACAATTACAGGTTGTTACGTACCTATGATTTACAGGTTGTTACGTACATTTGATTTACAGGTTGTTACGCACCTATGATTTACAGGTTGTTACGTACCTACAATTACAGGTTGTTATGCACCTATGATTTACAGGTTGTTACACACCTATGATTTACAGGTTGTTACGTACCTACAATTACAGGTTGTTACGTACCTATGATTTACAGGTTGTTACGTACCTACAATTACAGGTTGCGCACCTATGTTTACAGGTTGTTACGCACCTATGATTACAGGTTACAGGTTGTTATGCACCTATGTTTACATGTTACGTACCTATGTTTACATGTTACAGGTTGTTGCGCACCTATGTTTAGTGGTTATTACGTACCTATGTTTACATGTTACAGGTTGTTACGCACCTATGTTTACATGTTACAGGTTGTTACGCACCTATGTTTACACGTTACAGGTTGTTACGCACCTATGTTTACATGTTACAGGTTGTTACACACCTATGTTTACATGTTACAGGTTGTTACGTACCTATGTTACAGGTTGTTGCACACCTATGTTTACAGGTTGTTACGTACCTATGTTTACATGTTACAGGTTGTTACGTACCTATGTTTACATGTTACAGGTTGTTGCGCACCTATGTTTACATGTTACAGGTTGTTACGTACCTATGTTTACATGTTACAGGTTGTTGCGCACCTATGTTACAGGTTGTTACGCACCTATGTTTACATGTTACAGGTTGTTACGCACCTATGTTTACATGTTACAGGTTGTTACGCACCTATGTTTACATGTTACAGGTTGTTACGCACCTATGATTACAGGTTGTTTTGCACCTATGTTTACAGGTTGTTACGCACCTATGTTTACATGTTACAGGTTGTTACGTACCTATGTTTACATGTTACAGGTTGTTACAGACCTATGTTTACATGTTACAGGTTGTTACGCACCTATGTTTACATGTTACAGGTTGTTACACACCTATGTTACAGGTTGTTGCGCACCTATATTTACATGTTACAGGTTGTTATGTACCTATGTTTACATGTTACAGGTTGTTACGCACCTATGTTTACATGTTACAGGTTGTTACGCACCTATGTTTACATGTTACAGGTTGTTACGCACCTATGTTTACATGTTACAGGTTGTTACGCACCTATGTTTACATGTTACAGGTTGTTACACACCTATGTTTACATGTTACATGTTGTTATGCACCTATGTTTACATGTTACAGGTTGTTACGCACCTATGTTTACATGTTACAGGTTGTTACGCACCTATGTTTACATGTTCTATGCAACTTTAATGATGATACACAGCTTGTAAATACCCATTACGTGCCTGCATTTATATTGTATTATTGTATGCACTAAGATGTTATATACAGTCAAACCTCTCTTTAACCCATTTCATTCTGGATATATTTAAAGGCTTTTGCAAACAACATAGATCCAGATCAGCCGCAGCGTGACGCTGCATGCTGATCAGGATCTATGTTGTTTGCTGCATAGCCAAATGTCTTAGCAAGATCATCTGAATAGCAAACAGCATAGATTCTGATCAGACGGCACGTTCCATGGCGGTTGATCTGGCTCTATGTTCTTTGCAGATACCGTTTGAACGGTATCCAGAATGAAATGGGTTAAGCAGTCAGCCAAGGGAATCACAGAAAGTGGCTGCTTAGCAATAGAGGTCAAATGTTTACTAAAACAACATATTGGGAATCTGGAAACTGGCCACTTAACCAAGGTGTCCACTAACACTTTCCAGGAGTGAGGAGGGGGATCGGTGGCGTGGTTGGGAGGGCTTACCATCTCTTTCTTGTGTCCAGTTTTCATTTAGCCCCAGTCCATTCACTTGTAACCAAATACATAGCAACCTCCAGTCCTGTCACATCCATCGATATATACTGTAGTTTGTTTGTATATACATTTCATGTTGAGTGACCGAGTGGTTGCAGTCATTGACTTCAAATTACTAGCCCCTTCCCACTGAAGGTTCGAATCCATACATTTCCTGTTGGGTGGTTGCGGTCATTGACTTCAAATTACTAGCCCCTACCCGCTCTAGGTTCGAATCGATACATTTCCTGTTGAGTGACCGAGTGGTTGCAGTCATTGACTTCAAATTACTTGCCCCTCCCCACTGTAGGTTCAAATCCATACATTTCCTGTTGGGTGGCCGAGTGGTTGCAGTCATTGACTTCAAATTACTAGCCCCTCCCCGCTGAAGGTTCGAATCCATACATTTCGTATTGGGTGGCCGAGTGGTTGCAGTCATTGACTTCAAATTACTTGCCCCTCCCCACTGTAGGTTCAAATCCATACATTTCCTGTTGGGTGGCCGAGTGGTTGCAGTCATTGACTTCAAATTACTAGCCCCTCCCCGCTGTAGGTTCGAATCCATACATTTCCTGTTGGGTGGCCGAGTGGTTGCAGTCATTGACTTCAAATTACTAGCCCCTCCCCACTGAAGGTTCGAATCCATACATTTCCTGTTGGGTGGCCGAGTGGTTGCAGTCATTGACTTCAAATCACTGGCCACTCCCCGCTGTAGGTTCAAATCCCACTGGGAATGTGGAATTATTTCATGTGAGGAAGCTATCCAGCTGGTTTGATGTGAGGAAGCTATCCAGCTGGCTTGATGTGAGGAAGCTATCCAGCTGGCTTGATGTGAGGAAGCTATCCAGCTGGCTTGATGTGAGGAAGCTATCCAGCTGGCTTAATGTGAGGAAGCTATCCAGCTGGCTTGATGTGAGGAAGCTATCCAGCTGGCTTGATGTGAGGAAGCTATCCAGCTGGCTTGATGTGAGGAAGCGATCCAGCTGGCTTCATGTGAGGAAGCTATCCAGCTGGCTTGATGTGAGGAAGCTATCCAGCTGGCTTGATGTGAGGAAGCTATCCAGCTGGCTTGATGTGAGGAAGCTATCCAGCTGGCTTGATGTGAGGAAGCTATCCAGCTGGCTTGTTGTGAGGAAGCTATCCAGCTGGCTTGATGTGAGGAAGCTATCCAGCTGGCTTGATGTGAGGAAGCTATCCAGCTGGCTTGATGTGAGGAAGCTATCCAGCTGGCTTGATGTGAGGAAGCTATCCAGCTGGCTTGATGTGAGGAAGCTATCCAGCTGGCTTGATGTGAGGAAGCTATCCAGCTGGCTTGATGTGAGGAAGCTATCCAGCTGGCTTGATGTGAGGAAGCTATCCAGCTGGCTTGATGTGAGGAAGCTATCCAGCTGGCTTGATGTGAGGAAGCTATCCAGCGGCTTGATGTGAGGAAGCTATCCAGCTGGCTTGATGTGAGGAAGCTATCCAGCTGGCTTGATGTGAGGAAGCTATCCAGCTGGCTTGATGTGAGGAAGCTATCCAGCTGGCTTGATGTGAGGAAGCTATCCAGCTGGCTTGATGTGAGGAAGCTATCCAGCTGGCTTGATGTGAGGAAGCTGTCCAGCTGGCTTGATGTGAGGAAGCTGTCCAGCTGGCTTGATGTGAGGAAGCTGTCCAGCTGGCTTGATGTGAGGAAGCTGTCCAGCTGGCTTGATGTGAGGAAGCTATCCAGCTGGCTTGATGTGAGGAAGCTATCCAGCTGGCTTGATGTGAGGAAGCTATCCAGCTGGCTTGATGTGAGGAAGCTATCCAGCTGGCTTGATGTGAGGAAGCTATCCAGCTGGCTTGATGTGAGGAAGCTGTCCAGCTGGCTTGATGTGAGGAAGCTGTCCAGCTGGCTTGATGTGAGGAAGCTATCCAGCTGGCTTGATGTGAGGAAGCTATCCAGCTGGCTTGATGTGAGGAAGCTATCCAGCTGGCTTGTGGTAGGTTGGTGGTTCTACCCTGATGTTCGTTCGTGCATGAAATACTCCTCAGACGGGCATACGGGGTCTTCCTCCACCAATAGCTGGAGAGTTGTCATACGATCTAAGCTGTTGTTTCGACTTTGAACCCGAAAAACAATCGAAACATTTCCTGTTGACCACAATGTACATGCAATGTTTTGTGATTAGTGATTGCATTATGCCGATGTTAAATATAGGTTTTTGATACTATAAAGTTGTATATAGATGTACTGTTTTTTTAAGACATTATATTGTCATACAGTTGCTGCTTATTTTTGTACACCATGTTGCCTATTCGCCATTTACTGTACAGTTGTTACTGAACTGTCTAATTATGTGATTATTATAAACATTTTCGGACTAGTTTAATGTTTGAAATATACTTGGGTATATCCACTTTCTGTGCCATATAGTTCATGTTTGAAATGCCACTGTCATAAATACATTCTACATTAATGTTGTAGTTCCCAGTTTGGAATGTCTTTGGTGTAAAACATTTTCTGTACCATAGTTCATGTTGTGAAATGTAAACATTTTCTGTGTCGTTGTCTTTGTTATAAACACATTATGTGTCATCGTTCATGTTTGGAATGTCTTTGGTATAAACATTTTCTGTGTCGTTGTCTTTGTTATAAACACATTATGTGTCATCGTTCATGTTTGGAATGTCTTTGGTATAAATATTTTCTGTAGTGTAGTTCATGTTTTAAAATGTCTTTGGTGTAAACACTACCGGTTTTGTATTTCATGTTTGGAATGTCTTTGGTGTAAACACTACCTGTTCTGTAGTTCATGTTTGGAATGTCTTTGGTATAAACTACTTTCTGTGCCATAGAAACTACTTTCTGTGCCATAGTTCATGTTTGGAATGTCTTGGTTATAAACTACTTTCTGTGCCATGGTTCATGGTTGGAATATCATGGTTATAAACTACTTTCTGTGTCGTAGTTCATGTTTGGAATGTCATGGGTATAAACTACTTTCTGTGTTGTATTATTATTGTGATTAAGAAACCCCTTATCTAGTAACAGAAACCCCTTCTCTAGTAACAGAAACCCTTTATCTAGTAACAGAAGCCCTTTATCTAGTAACAGAAACCCCTTCTCTAGTAACAGAAACCCCTTCTCTAGTAACAGAAACCCTTTATCTAGTAACGGAAACCCCTTCTCTAGTAACAGAAACCCTTTATCTAGTAACAGAAACCCCCCATCTAGTAACAGAAACCCCTTCTCTAGTAACAGAAACCCCCCATCTAGTAACAGAAACCCCCCATCTAGTAACAGAAACCCTTATCTAGTAACAGAAACCCCATCTAGTAACAGAAACCCCTTATCTAGTAACAGAAACCCCTTATCTAGTAACAGAAACCCCCCATCTAGTAACAGAAACCCCTTCTCTAGTAACAGAAACCCCTTATCTAGTAACAGAAACCCCCCATCTAGTAACAGAAACCCCTTCTCTAGTAACAGAAACCCTTTATCTAGTAACAGAAACCCCCCATCTAGTAACAGAAACCCCTTCTCTAGTAACAGAAACCCTTTCTCTAGTAACAGAAACCCCTTATCTAGTAACAGAAACCCCTCATCTAGTAACAGAAACCCTTTATCTAGTAACAGAAACCCCCCATCTAGTAACAGAAACCCCTTATCTAGTAACAGAAACCCCTTCTAGTAACAGAAACCCTATCTAGTAACAGAAACCCCTATCTAGTAACAGAAACCCCCTATCTAGTAACAGAAACCCCCTATCTAGTAACAGAAACCCCTTATCTAGTAACAGAAACCCTTCATCTAGTAACAGAAACCCCTTATCTAGTAACAGAAACCCCATCTAGTAACAGAAACCCCCCATCTAGTAACAGAAACCCCTTATCTAGTAACAGAAACCCCTTATCTAGAACAAACCCCATCTAGTAACAGAAACCCCATCTATAACAGAAACCCCTTACTAGTAACAGAAACCCTTTATCTAGTAACAGAAACCCCTTATCTAGTAACAGAAACCCTTATCTAGTAACAGAAACCCCCCATCTAGTAACAGAAACCCCTTATCTAGTAACAGAAACCCCCCATCTAGTAACAGAAACCCCTTCTCTAGTAACAGAAACCCTTTATCTAGTAACAGAAACCCCCCATCTAGTAACAGAAACCCCTTCTCTAGTAACAGAAACCCCTTCTCTAGTAACAGAAACCCTTTATCTAGTAACAGAAACCCCTTCTCTAGTAACAGAAACCCTTTATCTAGTAACAGAAACCCCTTATCTAGTAACAGAAACCCCTTATCTAGTAACAGAAACCCTTTATCTAGTAACAGAAACCCCTTATCTAGAAACAGAAACCCTTTATCTAGTAACAGAAACCCCTTGTCTAGTAACAGAAACCCCTTATCTAGTAACAGAAACCCCTTATCTAGGAACAGAAAACCTTATCTAGTAACAGAAAACCCTTATCTAGTAACAGAAACCCCTTGTCTAGTAACAGAAACCCTTTATCTAGTAACAGAAACCCTTTATCTAGTAACAGAAACCCTTATACAGAAACCCCTTATCTAGTAACAGAGTATTAACAGGTATTTGAGATTTGCTCATGTACCGGTAAGTGGGATAGTTTTTGGCTAATAGGAGTATTAGGAACTAAGTGGAAGTCGTGATAGCACAGTGGTAGCACGTTCACTTCAGACCTGGAGGTCGAGCCCAGGTTGTTGGTGTGTGAGGGAGAAGAATGTTTGTTCTATATATAGCAAACATCTTCATCAGCTGAATATAGGGAGAAGTATGAAAACTTAGGGAGACTGTACTTCCAACACCCTCCAGTCCTGCAGGGAGAAGTGAGGATACCTGGGAGACATCTCCCATGCTGCCCAATGACTTGAACCCTAAATGCCTCTATATCAAGTTGTTGTGTAATTGGTATATATTTGTGTACATCTTAACCCTTTCAACACCACAGACCTCTCAATAGGCTTACAAAAAAGTGTAGATCCAGATGAGCCGGCTCGTGACGAGCCGTCTCATCAGGATCTGCACTTTTTGCAAGTAATATTACTATTTTTAAACAAAAATTACCACTTTTGATAAATGAACTGGTCCAAATGTAATTTTCTTATTACTTGATTTGTCTAAAAAGATCACGGACCAGTCCATGTCAGTTACTTGGTGTTGAATGGGTTAATGCCTGTTTTCGTTTCCCACAAATACCTACCATTCCAATAGATATTGATTATTGAGTATGTAGTAGAGTATGTAGTACTGTGTGCCTGTTGCTTATCAGTATGGAGCACAGACGTGGCTTCTTCTGTTGTGGAGTAAGGGATTTAAATATGGTAATGTTTTTACAAATCTAAATTTTGAAAATGCTATCATTTCAGGTAGCGTTTATTACCAATATATGTGATGACTTGTCTTTTAATACTTCAGTATGATATACCTGTATCGGATATGTAAGATTGTTGAATTTTAAATATTTTTTTTATGGAAATAGTATATTTCAAATTTATTGGCATAATGTATTAGCTGTTGTAGAACGTGAACACTGGATGTAGAAACGTAGATTGCATATTCTATATACTGAATGGGTAGAAAGATGAACGTAGATTGCATATTCTGTATACTGAATGGGTAGAAAGTTGAACGTAGATTGCATATTCTGTATACTGAATGGGTAGAAAGTTGAATGTAGATTGCATATTCTGTATACTGAATGGATAGAAAGATGAATGTAGATTGCATATTCTATATACTGAATGGATAGAAAGTTGAACGTAGATTGCATATTCTGTATACTGAATGGGTAGAAAGTTGAACGTAGATTGCATATTCTGTATACTGAATGGGTAGAAAGTTGAACGTAGATTGCATATTCTGTATACTGAATGGATAGAAAGATGAATGTAGATTGCATATTCTGTATACTGAATGGGTAGAAAGATGAACGTAGATTGCATATTCTGTATACTGAATGGGTAGAAAGATGAACGTAGATTGCATATTCTATATACTGAATGGATAGAAAGTTGAACGTAGATTGCATATTCTATATACTGAATGGATAGAAAGTTGAACGTAGATTGCATATTCTGTATACTGAATGGGTAGAAAGTTGAATGTAGATTGCATATTCTGTATACTGAATGGGTAGAAAGTTGAACGTAGATTGCATATTCTGTATACTGAATGGGTAGAAAGTTGAATGTAGATTGCATATTCTGTATACTGAATGGATAGAAAGTTGAACGTAGATTGCATATTCTGTATACTGAATGGATAGAAAGTTGAACGTAGATTGCATATTCTGTATACTGAATGGATAGAAAGTTGAACGTAGATTGCATATCCAGATTTCCGTATGATGCTGATTATGTATATAAGTGACGGCAAAGCAAAATTGTATGGCTCCTCCCAATTTGGCACGAAAGGAGCGTGTGCCTGTGGGTAGTGGATCTACAGGTACCCAGTATGGAACTTTTAACAGTTTAGCAGACTTGAGATTCAGTATTATGTTGAAGTTGATCAAATTAATTTATGTAGGTATAACATGTTATATTGTCGAGTTTGTTGATCAAATTATTTTTTTATCTACCGTACTTACTTGCCTATAACACGGAATTTTATCACCAGAGTATTGTCTCGAAGTGACTTCCCGTCTTATAAGCTAGTGATCAAAATATAAAAAAATGAATTTTAAATCAATTTGTTCCAACTCAATAATTGATGGTGTTTGAAATAACTTAAAGGGTGTAACAAAAGCATAGACTTGCACAGCCCTATCTGTAAACTGAACTTGTCAATAGCATTTTAGGAAATTAAATTTATTGTTGTGCATCACTGCATTTTTTTATGATTTGACATAATTTACAGTGCTTTTACAGTACAATTTGTTCGATCTTTACTTCGAGTGGTTTCCAATTTCTTAACCCGTCTTATACGCGGGTCTATGCAAAATATCACTGATTTTAAGACCAAAGTTGGGGGGATCGTCTTATAGTCGGGTAAATACGGTACATATAACGTGTATATTTGTAGTTTATTCTATTTTAGTTCACTAATATTTTATTTTCTCTATACATGTATACAATCAACACATAGCAATCAATTATATAGCAGGAAATAAAGGCAAGATGGGTTGGACGGACAACACTAGTTAATCCTCGTCATCCCATTGCTTGTACATATTTATTTTATACAGAGTTCTTTTAGCTCAACAATTTCTTATAACATTAGTTTAATAATTCCCAAGACCTCCTCACCACCGCCATGATTCTAGTGGGACTCGCTCCGTGATTCTAGTGGGACTCGCACTCTGTGATTCTAGTGGGACTCCCTCTTTGTGATTCTAGTGGGACTCGCACTCTGTGATTCTAGTGGGACTCGCACTCCGTGATTCTAGTTGGACTCGCTCTTCGTGATTCTAGTTGGACTCGCACTCCGTGATTCTAGTGGGACTCCCTCTTTGTGATTCTAGTGGGACTCCCACTCTGTGATTCTAGTGGGACTCCCACTCCGTGATTCTAGTGGGACTCCCACTCTGTGATTCTAGTGGGACTCCCACTCCGTGATTCTAGTGGGACTCGCACTCTGTGATTCTAGTGGGACTCGCACTCTGTGATTCTAGTGGGACTCGCACTCTGTGATTCTAGTGGGACTCGCACTCTGTGATTCTAGTGGGACTCGCACTCTGTGATTCTAGTGGGACTCGCACTCCGTGATTCTAGTGGGACTCCCTCTCTGTGATTCTAGTGGGACTGCACTCCGTGATTCTAGTGGGACTCGCACTCCGTGATTCTAGTGGGACTCCCTCTCTGTGATTCTAGTGGGACTCGCACTCCGTGATTCTAGTGGGACTCGCACTCCGTGATTCTAGTGGGACTCCCTCTCTGTGATTCTAGTGGGACTCACACTCCGTGATTCTAGTGGGACTCGCAACCCTATGTGCCCTGATTGTATACATTTTCGTACAAGGGTTCCCAAACTAATGAAATGCAGCTGACATGCGCACTCGCAGTTACGGGCATGCTCATTCACAATGTTAGGCAGCATTCATCGCGAGAAAAGGCATGTCTTACAGTGTACACTGTTTCATGGATGATCTATTTACCTGTTCCGGCACACGGAAGTTGCAAATCTGGACTAAAAACAATTTAAATGCAAAGTGTGCTATATTTTTCTTTGCGTCATTGAAAAGAATAATTAATGTAAATATAAGTAATGAATCGCGGATTAATAGTTTCCGTCGGGTATGAATTATAATGGACGTGTTTAAAGTTAGCGTGGATGCATTCAGCCTTCACGCCCAATGTAGTTCATACCCAGATGAAAACTATTAACCCACAATTCAATCCTTAGTGGCTCAACTTATGCGAATGAAATAAAATGCCTTTTTTGTAATCCGAATCAAATGAATAAATATTAATTCGGAATAAACGTGTATTCAATTAAAAATTGTTGCAGCTGTTGCTAAAGCGCAGTTCACTATTTCTTGGAATTAAGATGACGGTTTGGTCACTTCATTCCTCGCCTGTAAACTTTCCAGAAATTTGTAGTGAAACCAACAACTAATTTATTGCAACAGCTGTTAGCATAACCAGCCAGCTGTTAGCATAACCAGCCAGCTGTTAGCATAACCAGCTGTTTAAAGTTTTGAACAATTGGACCTGGGACAATGTAATTTATATTGACGTGCTCAAGCAAAGGAATAACCGGTAATGAAGTTCACTGTCCATACTCGCCTACAAGATGACACTGAACATTTCTTCAACTTGCACTGGCCAAACATGCAATCTATACATGGTCTTAGCACAGGTGGCTGCATAGTAAAACAACATATAGGGAATCTTGAAACAGACTGCTTCATACAGGTTGGCTGCTTAATAGAGGTGACCACTAACACAGGTTTGACTATATACGCATTATACGCACTACAAAGTTAGATCTTCGTAACTTATGAAAAGCATGTGCGTGTACAATTGACAAGACTTTTAGTGACGGAGAGAAAATATTCAAACACAGCATCAGTTATTGAATCACATTAACCCTTTCAACACCACATACCTCTAAATTGGCTTACAAAAAAGTGTAGATCCAGATGAGCCGGCTCGTGACGAGCCGTCTCATCAGGATCTGCACTTTTTTCAAGTAATATAACTATTTTTAGAGAGAAAAAATTACCCATTTTGATAAATGAACTGATCCAAATGTAATTTTGTTATTAATTTATTGGTCTAAAAATTACTTGGTGTTGAATGGGTTAATTTTACAGTAATGACTTGCTTTCCTCTTCTTCTATATCATCTAGTGTGTGTGGCATCTGCTTCAAGTTGGTCCATCTATTTTTGATCATCAATCTCAAGTATTAAAAGATGTACCATCCATACTCACCAATAAGACGAGTTTTTTACCACAAGAGTATGGCCTCAAAGTGGCTTCCCGTCTTATAAGCGAGTATATATATATATTAATGTGCTTAATGGTATCCATAATCATGTTTTAGATTAGAATCACTCGGACACTGAACATTTCTTCAACCTGCACTGGCCAAACATGCAATTAATACTTGTGTAATCTGGTGTCCATTTTATCAACCCGTCTTATATGCCAGTGCATGCCAAAACACACAATTTCAGGACCAAAGTAGGGGGGTCTTCTTATAGGTGAGTATGGAGGGTAGTTACAACTGGTCAGTTGTTTTAATTAGTGATGGCAATGAATAGTCGCTCGAATGTCCAGACATCCGAATACTTGTACAGTATTGAAACATTCGGAAAATAAATAATCGAACAAATAACTTTATATATAAATAAAATAATAAAAAATTTAAATAAAGTGTCATTAATCGAATAGTTTATTGCATGTATTGTACGTTTTCATTCGAAATCATCAAACACCTGGCATTCCAAAGAATTCACACAAGTTGGGAATTAACAATTGTGGAAGTTGTGTTAGCGCAGTTAACTTCAGGTCTGGAGTTCGAGCCCCACTGGAGCCGTTACGATTGTGCCCTTAGACAAGGCATTTAAATTCCACTTTGCTTCTTCTCTCTCCCTCGTGGCGATGGATTCCATCGGGGAATGAAGTCTCGAGAGTGATTAATATAAGTTGTAAGAACTTGTTTCGCAATCGAGCTAAAATTAATTTGTATAAACTACACTAATTAACAATGTAATAGTTCATCGTGAATATTGAGGCCATACTACACGTATGTCAGTCAATCGGATAAGTAGGTGCTATGTATGCAATTAAAGTATGAAGTGTTTGAATAATATTCCTTGATTCAAGGAATTGATTGAACTGTTTTTATAATCTCTGGACAAAATGATCGAATATTCAAATACCACAAAATCATGAGCTTTAATTGTGTTATGTATGAATGTTCAAAAGAAATGCCTAATTGTGTTATACATGCCCCTGCAAAATCACTGACAAAATAAATGCTTTTATCTTTGATTACTTAAAGCAGCATTACATCGTAATAAAGGATGTTTTGGGTAAAATATAAATACTAATGTGTGTACAAAAATCGAAATAGCCGCTCAGAAGCGATAGAATTCTAATAAATTAAACCGTCGTATATGCGAATTTGTTTATCAACACACGAAATGTAAACATGCACAGCGCGCATGCGTGAAACAGGATGTAGAAAACAACGTATATATTTTGAACATGAAAGACTATCTATCTATCTTCCTCTAATGTCGAAACCCTCACGGGGATGTAGAAATGTCCCTAAAAGACTTAGCTAACAGAGGTATGTATCAACATATCAAGTAATTTAATTAAAAAAGACAACGTGGGACAAATGGGGACGATGCATTCCGAATGCAAACAAGTGCGGACGATGCGTTCCGGTTGTAAACAAGTGCGTGACCGATCGACTCGGAAAGTCCTACTTTTCGCCAAAAAAACACTGTTTTGAATGAACATAAGCATACAAAGTATAATGTTAGAATGTGTAGCAGCATTGCTACCCATACCTAAAAATTGAATTTTTCAAATATCTTTTATTTCATACGATGTAATGCTGCTTTAACCCTTTCAACACCACAGACCTCTAAATAGGCTTACAGAAAGTGTAGATCCAGATGAGCCGGCTCGTGACGAGCCGTCTCATCAGGATCTGCACTTTTTGCCAGTGATATGACTATTTTTAGACATAATTACCCATTTTGATAAATGAACTTGTCCAAATGTGATTTTCTGATTCATTTATTGGTTTATGAATATCATGGACCAGTCCATGTGAGTTACTTGGTGTTGAAAGGGTTAAGTGATCGTGACCTAATCAACCTGGCAGACTGTTTACAGTGTACCAATATTTATACAATATAAAGTGACTTTTAATGAACTATCTTGATTAGTCAGTCTCCGTGGCCGAGCAGTTACAGTCGTTGACTTCAAATCACTTGCCCCTCACCGCTGTAGGTTCAGATCCCACTGGGTATGTTGAATTATTTCATGTGAGAATGCCATTCAGCTGGCTTGCGGTAGGTTGGTGGATCTACCCAGGTACCCACCTGTCCCTGCAATACTGCTTCTACCCAGGTACCCACCTGTCCCTGCAATACTGCTTCTACCCAGGTACCCACCTGTCCCTGCAATACTGCTCGGTGGGTCTACCCAGGTACCCACCTGTCCCTGCAATACTGCTGGGTGGATCTACCCAGGTACCCACCTGTCCCTGCAATACTGCTGGGTGGATCTACCCAGGTACCCACCTGTCCCTGCAATACTGCCCGGTGGGTCTACCCAGGTACCCGCCTGTCCCTGCAATACTGCTGGGTGGTTCTACCCAGGTACCCACCTGTCCCTGCAATACTGCCCGGTGGGTCTTCCTCCACCATTGCTGAAGAGTCGACATATGCCCTAAGCTGAACAGTAACAAAACACAATTAACTCTTTCAACACCAAGTAACTGACATGGACTGGTCCATGATATTCTTAAGACCAATAAATGAATAAGAAAATTACATTCGGACCAGTTCATTTATCAAGATGGGTAATTTTGTCTAAAATTAGTAATACTACTTGCAAAAAGTGCAGATCGAGCCGGCTCATCTGGATCTACACTTTTTGTAAGCCTATAAATAGGTCTGTGGTGTTGAAAGGGTTAACAACTCGTTTACTTGAGAAAATACCAAAATCTTGTTTTAGTTTCGTGTAGTATTTACATATTTATAGAACATGGTGTAAAATATGGCTTTATATCAAATAGGTTATTAACCCTTTCAACACCACAGACCTCTAAATAGGCTTACAAAAAGTGTAGATCCAGATGAGCCGGCTCATCAGGATCTGTACTTTTTGCCAGTAATATAACTATTGTTAGACAAAATTACCCATTTTGATAAATGAACTGGTCCAAATGTAATTTTCTTATTATTTTAAAAATATCAAGTCCATGTCAATTACTTGGTGTTGAATGGTGCACCAGTCCATGTCAGTTACTTGATGTTGAATGGTGCACCAGTCCATGTCAGTTACTAGGAAACTGTTATTAGTGTATGCAGAATCTGTATTTTCTTTGTATTAAAAATGGAAATAAAAGGGCCGGTGGCCGAATGGGTATGGTCGTTGATTTGAAAGCACTTGCTACTCACCACTGTAGGTTTGAATCCCACTATCGGGAAGCTATCCAGCTGGCTATCGGAAGGTAGGTGGTTCTGCCCGGATACCCGTCCATGCGTGGAATGTTATACTGCTCTGGCATCCGGGTTCTACCTCCACCAATAATAGCTGGAGTCACCATGTGACCCAAGCTGTTGGTGCACCCTGGTTCTACCTCCACCAATAATAGCTGGAGTCACCATATGACTGTTGGTGCGAGTTTAAACCCCAAAACCAACAAAAGGGCCATAACTCATTGGAAATTTGGAAGAGTATCTAGGCTAAATCATCTATATGTGAAGGTGCGTCAAAAGTTCTTAAATTTGAGATTTCCATCACTGACAGACTCGGGGATCACTCTAGAGGGCTATGTGGGCGAAATTGTCGCCCTAGGGACCCTGACTTCGCCCTCTGGGGGACCCACTTCTCCCAAAAAAAAATTATTTTTTGGTTTTTATGATTTTCAAACAAAATTTTGTCTAGTAAGATACACTGGCCCATTATAAAGCACACCTTCTATTCAAATGTTGTATTTAATGGTTGTACTGTGCATTTTAACACTATTTTGCAGAAGTATATTAAAGAACACCATTTAAGAAAGCGATCACGCGCTTTCTCCCAAAAATTCTGACCTAGAATGAACCCTGCAGACTATTAAAGTAAAATTTTGTTTCCGCATGAGCGATTTTAATGAACTATTAGTCCACTGCAGCCGGTATTTGAACTCTATAATAATCAGCATCATTAGACGATGATGCAATTGAAATGCTTCCCAGTTTGCAAGCTACATTCTACACGATTTGTTTGGGAATTGAGAACTGAAGACGATTCTATACGATTCTTAAATTTACATGTTTCGCTATAAAATATAGCAAATATTCTACTGATCTGTATCGATATATAAATTTGCTGCTGCTGGAATTCACTTATATAATGCCAAATATTACAAATTATGGAAAAGCGTATGCAGGTAAATGGTCTATTGCCCAAAATTAGTCCATAAGTCATTAAATGGTCATGCTTAGTGAAGAGCATGAATCCCGCGTAATATCACAACCAAAATGTATTCAATTGAAAAACCAAATAGTGAATGATGAAATGAGTTTTTACGTTTATTTATCGTCGCTACCGGTTGCAATGCCTCCTGAAGAGTTAGTCATTTTAGAGGATAGTGCAATAATACAGAGAGTCTCCTCTGGTGTAAATCACCGAGACAAGACCTCGATTTAAAGTCCCATCTGAAACTGTTATTAGGGTCAGACGGGGGATCGAACCTGCGATCCCTGGATTCCCAGTCCATCGTGTTAACCACTGAACTACAGATCCGTATGTAATGATCGGCTGGACACACAAGTTTCCTTATATATTACAATAAAAGAAAATTATATCTTGTGAAAATATCCAAATCGGGGCTATAAAGTAGGCGAGCAATGCTACAGAATCCAATTGGTCACATAGTTAACAAGGAGTTGGAACATGAAAGATAAATAACGAGCCCCCCCCCCCCCGATACAAGAAAAATGCTTTATACCGATACATTACATAGAAAGGAAACGAACCATAACTCTTGTTATAATTCCGGAACCAACGTTCCAAATCGGGTCATCAACTATATACCAAGGACAGTCGCCATGCCAAATTAGAATCCAATTTGTGAATTAGGACACACAAGATTATATCAACAGCAGAATATTAGATAGAATGGAGAGGTACAAAGAGCCATAACTCCGACGATAATCCTTCTACATATCAATCCAAAAATACAACCTGCCAAATATGATGCCATTTTTGCCACAAAGTGAATGAGGACTTGGTGCACAGCTGTCTGCAATAATCAAGTTATTGAATACATAACAAAGTGATCCACCATTCCAAATTAGAATCCAAGTGACCCGATAGTGAAGAAGGGGTTACACATGCAAACTTGTGTCTGGCAGGATATTAGTGTTGAGCCATATCTCGTGGAAAAAGCGTCCAGACTACATACCAACGTATGTCATTGAGCCAAATATGAATCCAGCAGCACCATATATGGAATGAGTTGGCCACAGCAGGACAGACACACACCTATAGAGGGATACTTCTGCGATTATTGTCACATATAATCCTATACCACTAGATCTATCAGTACCGTAACCAGAAGCTCATGTCAACCGAGGAAATCTAGGGTGTCCGGCGGCACGTTCCCCTTTAAAATTGTTGGGGGGTATAGAAGCGATTAGACGTATAATTATGTACTGACCTAGCAGTCAACATTTTATACAGCAAAGAGATATTTTTGGATTTTATTTATTTGTTTTGGAAATGTTAACCGAGGTAGCTGCCTCAGTGTGGCTACAGGCATGTCTATTGCTCTCGTAGTCGCGTAAATATACAATCGGAAAACCTCAAACCTATATAACCCACTATATTTAACGTATGCATTAGACCGTATACAATTCTTTCATAGGTGTTTGGGGGAACAGTCGAAATTATTGGGGATCAATGGCCTCGAGTAACGGTTCCAAATGCCGTCGCCAGTACTGAGGGAATTATAAAATAATGGGTTTATTACCCGACAATACTACAGAAATACGATTTTGCAATTCGTTGCTTTTTTACTGTTTTGGCTAGTTTGGGGAGCATTTATAATAGTAATGGACAGTAAAATGTAATTTGTTTTGGAAAACACAATTAAGCAACATGAATAATATCTGTAATAAACATTGTTACAATTGAGTTACTTATAACTGGCTTTTTTGGTTTACATAGTATGTGTCTGGTAATGATACTAACAGGCCGACAAGATGGGGATATTTCATCTTAATTTTAATGTCGAGAACAGATTTACGATTATTTAGGCACGAGCCAGAAATTAACCAAAATATTAGAAACACCAGAAGTGATTACGTAGACGAGAGGATCATGACGTATGTTCAACATTTTACGACATTCAAGAACATTTTGGCAACAATTTTTTTATTTTAAGTTTTTATTATTTATCAAAACTGTTGCATTTTATAGGGGGAACATAAAGTAACACAACCAATTAAATTGCACAAACTTTATTTTTTGTAAAATATACATTATACCGTACTTACTGGCTTATAAGGTGTAGATCTTTCTTCTCAATTTTAATGTCAAGAACAGATTATATATGACAAGCATAAGCCAGGTATTAACCAAAATATGAGAAACATACACGAGCCACCACCTTATAAGCATGTAAATCTAGCAATGAAGCAGCAACCTGTACATAAAACCAAGCTACCTTAGTGTACCCATCTGATGAAATTCCATATTAACCCTTTCAACACTACAGGCCTCTAAAAAACATACAAAAGGTGTAGATCCAGACTTGTGACAGGCTCGGAATCTGCACTTTTTGCCAGTAATTTTACTATTTTTAGATAAAATTACCCATTTTGATAAATGAACTGGTCCAAAGGTAATTTTCTTATTAATTTATTGGTCTAAAAATATCATGCACCAGTCCATGTCAGCTACTTGGGGTTGAATGGGTTAAATATAAAAGCAAGCCAAATGAAGATAATTTGTGGAAAGCATTTAACATCATTCCACACAACCTACCAAATCCTCCTGACCATGAATGACACGTACATATCGTTTATCATATGGAGACATCAGTTCTCCGATTTGTAAGATGAAAAAAGTGGAGACAAAAATGAACCAGGTCTTTCGGGGTTTAATAGAGCCAGTGGAGACGGTATTAACCAGACCAGTTGTGGTTCAACCAGAGCCCCGACACTGTATTTATTCCTCCAGAATGTCATTTACTACTGACATAAAAAGATTAAAGTTGACATGAAGGTGAATGATGACCGAGTTATGATTAACAATATGACTGAATGTACAAATGGTCGGAACTATTTATGGTAAATATTTGTATCATCCTAGCTATCTTACTCTCACATTGTATGTATTATTTTGTAAAACAGTCGACCAACTTTACCAAATAACAAAAACACTAGACTTGAAATTTGGACCGATTTGATAACGACAGAAACATACAACCATATGTATGTACATGCATGTTGACAATGATATCTTTACTGGCAGCTGCATGATGCAATTTTTCATTACTTTGTTGAATCCATCTCACCCGGCGACAATAACGAATAGACGAGAAGGACTCGATAGACCCTGTCAACTATTAATTTACAAGTCTCAGATATTAATTTCATAATTTGTTTCATTAATTACTTTGTAAACAAGAGTTATCTTCTAAACTACAGACTGGGGCGAATAAACATTTACACATGATGATTCTAGATCGTTGACACATTATACACAAGATGCGGTTAGATTCTGCAGACATTATCTGTTCATCATACGTGGCGGTCCGCCGCCCATCATGGGAGGTCCACCACGAAACTGCATGCCCATTGGTGGTCCCATACCCATACCACCCATCGGTACCATCTGCGGTCGCATTCCTGCAAGCATACATATAATAAATAACGTGTACAGTACAATGAGGAGCTCTAGCAGGATAACAGTTTATACAAATGTATTTTAGCTTGATTGCGAAACAAGTTCTTACAACTTATATTAATTACTCTTGAGACCTCATTCCTGATGGAATCCATCACCATGAGGGAGAGAGAGAAGAGGCGAAGTGGAATTTAAATGCCTTACCTAAGGGCACAATCGTAACGGCTCCAGCGAGGATTCGAAAATGACAGGGTGCTGACGAAAATTAGGGCATTAGTGTTATAAATAGATGCTCTATCAGACTATCACACAGTGTTATGAAAGGTACATGTAATTTAGTAAGAAGTGAAAATAAAAACAACTGTTTTATAGTTATACACATTTATTTAGCTAGATTGCGAAACAAGTTCTTACAACTTATATTAATCACTCTTGAGACCTCATTCCCGATGGAATACACTGCCACGGGGGAGAGAGAAGAGGCAACGTGAAATTATAAATGCATTGCCTAAGGGCACAATCGTAACGGCTCCAGCGGGGTTCGAACTCTGGACCTTTTGCACTTGAAGCGAATGCACATCCACTGCACTATCAATAATTCCAACTGTTTTGACCCCACCATGGCTCTCATTACTCACACCATTGTTCTTGTCACACAACATAGTACAGGTTAAGGCCAGCACCCTCCTAAAAGACTCAATGCGACCAGACAAATCTTTTAATCATCCCAATTTATGCAAAGAAATCAGTTAATTTCCTGTTATTTGTCTTTCCCATATTAGATGACGAGCGGTGCAGACTGTTCACATAAATTATAAAACATCTAAATCAATAATATTTTTTGTCTATTTCTGAAAACAGGACAGGGTGCTAAGGAAACGGGCAGGGCGATTAGGATTACGGACAAGGCACCCTTCTAAAACGACATATTTCATCTCGTATTTTCAATCCCAATAATATTTCCAGAAAAATCAACTTGGCTATGGTAAATGTTCACTTGTTTTTGCTAACTATTCTATGTTTATGTGTGTGTTTGGATATTTCGGCTCTCCGATTAGAGCAGTGGTTTGCATGCATGCTTCTCACAAACGCAACCCAGTTCGAGTCTCAGACCTGGGAGTATGTGAGATGGTATGGTGGTCGCTAAATCGGACAGATGCGTTTTCTCCAGTTTCCTCCCACACCAATGAGCACTATACGATAGTGTTTAATGTAACTTGTTAAAGCTTGTTTCGCAATCGTTGTAAGTTAATTCAACTTTATATCCAAAAATAATGGAGCAGAGCATATAATAACAAAATTCATCCGTCACAGACTACCGGTACCCTGTCCACAGACGCAACCAAATAGACAATAACCCACATTCCTACAGTGGGGGATTATGGGATTAGTCAGATCGTATATTACAGTATTACCTGGCATCATCATTGGTCTAGGACCAGGTGGACCGGGGCCCATCAGTGGCATTGGAGATGGCATGGGTCCTCCCATAGGACCTGCTGGCATACCACCTCCAGGTGGGCCACCAGGCATCGAACCTGGGGCTGGTGGCTTTGGGGTCCCTGTTACGCCAGCCTTGAAAGCAGCAGCTGAAATGCATACAGGCAATAATAATGCAACTGTGTTAACTAAAGAGTGTAACGACTAAAGGTGCTAGCAAACTATGTGCACCCAATAATTGTTATAAAGAACATGAAGATTGGTTAATCAGTATGACTAAATGTCACTCAATGACCTACATGTACAGTGACCTACTTCATTTGCGGAGAGCAGTCTTATCTGATTGCAAAGTTTGATGGTAAATGTACATTACAGCATTACCTGGCATCTTCATTAATCTAGGAAAAGGTTGACCGAGGCCGCCCATAAGTGGCATTGGAAATGACTAGGTTTTACCATTTACCTGCTAACATAGCCCCTCAATCCAGGTGGGCAACCAGGCATTAAACGAAACAAAAATGTCTGATAGTATCAATGCGAGATAACATTGCCACATATCACCCACACACATCATACAGAATATATGCATATCTATCCGTGGTACTGAAAATATCTGCAATTTTTTTGTGAAAATCTACATATAGGTGTTCTGGAGATAAAGCAGACAAATTCTGTTCTATCAATTTTTCAAAGGATCAGAACATAAAAATTAACAAAGTGGAACAAAAAAAGATGACATACATACATAGACACACCATGTTCTATGAAGACCAAGCACAGACACATTGTGCCGCAGACAGACATGCGTACAATCAGTGGAGGCTAAATTAGTAGACATGTGGGGAGACACTGAAACAGTGCACTTACTTGTGTCATCCACAAGTTTTTGCACTTGTTCCTCGAGCCATTTCTGGTAATACAACCTCACATTCTCTTTATGTTTACGTCCACTACAATGGGTTTTTCTCACAGATGGCTGAAGCAAGAGATAGAGGTCTATTAGAGGATATTTATGTTTAAGTACTAGTGTTTTAAGTAATAATTACAAATGTTGTCAAGATTTTGATTAAAATCCAAACAGGAGTAATAAGTATTAATATAATAATCCTACGACTCATTCTAGAGTGTGATGTAGTAGCCCTTGGGACCGACTTCGCACCCTGGGGGCAACACTTCTCCACAGAAAATAATTTAACATTTATTTTTACAATTTTCAGTCAAAGTATTGTCCTTCTATTCAGAGCTTGTATTGTGTATTTTACCCGATTATGTTGAAATTTATTAAATAATATCATTAGATGACGCAATCATGTGCTTCTCACTTGTCCCAAAAATGTGGGTCTAGCTTGAGCCCTGGTCAATCGTACTTTAATATGGGTCATATACTATACTTACAGAGTCGTGTGTGAGGTATGTATCGCAGTAGTCACAGTAATATCTACAATAGAAAATCAGAACAATGAATGAATGTTTCATAAACAGCACAAGGTCTCATGATTAACTTGACAGTCAGCCATTCTTCCAGAAAGAGCTAATGGGTCCACATGACGGTCTGGAAGCGTTCTTATGATTAAATAATAAATGTATACCGTGTGGAAGCAAACAGCAAACTCTTTGACAGTCGAATAAAATCAACAAATGCAATATTATGGTGCAGTATAAACATTTTTCGGCTAATAAATTAAAATGCATGCCAATTGAACGAGTGTATTACCACATCGTTGGAAATAATCTATTTTCAATAAATACCATGTAAATTTTGAATGAGAAGAAAACTGAGTGCCGGTTTTTATTCTGTTTACAAGAACACGCGCAAATATATACATGTGTCAGTGTTCTCCGGAAGCACCGGCAGCAGGCGATTTCGCCGACTACACGCCGACTGAGCGCCGGTTACTTTCCAGTATAATAAATATATTATTTCGAAACAAAACAGCGAATATTTAGGACGAAATCGTCAAATAAATCGATCCGGAAGTGATTCTGTGGGCGCATCCATTTTATCGGATGTTTTTGTTACAATGCGCATAAGAGACGCGCATCTAGTACAAATGCAAATGATCAGCGCTATCTACCAATCAAATCGCTGGAAAAATCTGGATTTTCCGTGAGTTTCTAAATTTAGACTTTTTTTTTTTGAAAATGAAGGCAAAAAAGAAAAGAAAACTTTCCAATAATCAAAGAGTTATGTCAGATTTTTGTCACACAGGTAATGATCAGTGATGGTACAGGTAGTAGGGCAGTGCACATTTACCATGTGTGTATGGGTCTGTGTGTTTATTAAGAGTTGTGGAACCTATGCTCGGCGTATATCCACATATAATAATGACCAGTATAAAATGTTAATTGCACTTGCCGTGTATATTATTATTTTCTTAAGTCGTGAAAACAACTTTCAAAACACTCTTGTTGAATTTTTTAGCTTCATCACGTGACCTTGCTGCTCAATATCGCTATCGCAACGGTGTCGGTCGGCACCGGTTTATATGCCTGAATACTTCAGGGCACCTATGGCTATGCACTGTGTACTTGTTGTTTTTTTTATTTATCCACCATAACTTATTGAATATCTTATTTTGATATAGTACATCATTGAGTAAAAACATTTATTGGTCTTAATCAGAAATGGTATAGAAACTATTTTTCGTGTTAGGTGTAGATTTTTTAAATTCGGATAGCTACCCGAATTGCTCATACACCGTAACAGTTTCGGTGGAAACATTAATGTCAGAGACTGCCTTTAGAAGAAGATAGTGTCGAGTGTGTTGCATACATAACTGGTATATAGTTGTACAAGTGGAAAGAACGGGTCAACAATAGTAAAACAAAGTACATGTACATGCTTGAAACTCCATGACACCAAGATCTAACATTTGTTATATAGTCTCAATCTGTGTTTAACAATTTATTTTTTTCTGTGAAAATAAAATGTGTAAAAATGATCAAAAAATTGGTGTAAATATTGCCTTAAAAATGCACCAGGTTGCACGAAATGAGACCAATTTTGGAAAATTTTCTGGGGGAGGCCCCCCAAACCCCCCCAGCAGGAGGGGAAACCCCTCCCGCACTCTCCCCCTCGGTAGCGAGTGAATGCCGGTTACTTATAAATTAAAACCGGCTACTTCATATTCTACGGAGAGCACTGATGTATATGTAATTTACCATATTATTTAGATGCAATGGAAGATTTAGTGTAATGGATAGAACATTGGCCTTTAGATCCAGAGAACAAAGGATTGAACCCCAGTATAGGCACCCCCAAAATGGCCCCAATATATTTTGAATATTTCAGAATTCTAATTTTTTTATCAAGAAATCAAGTGTACAATTACATAATTCTATGAATTTTTTTTAACTTCATACTGCAAAATCTTTGCAAGGAGTTCATAAGTTTGGTTGAATTTTTATAATAAATAAATGTACAATATCATAATCCTTGCTGTAATACACAAGCAGCAGTAACAGTATCACTAAAAACATCTTTTTCCATAACGAAAGATATTAATACGTGGATGATACTTGAACTGATAGGTAACAATTTTTGTCTAAAATAGGAATGACAACGTATCATAATTATTCAAATATAAAAATAGCAATTTCATTGTATTTTTTCCCAAATAAAATGTTAACAATATATTTCATATAACTTTGTTTAGTTTTCAATCAAGTAGTATTCAAATACAAAGGAATGGTTCCGTGCAGGCTCGGAGATGTACATGTAGTCCTGAGAGAGATATTACGTGAAAATCAACATTCACAAATGATCCAGATACTTAGCGAAATTAAATTCATTTTGCGTGTTGTTGCATGAAAATAATAAATCTGTCTTTGATCCGTTTCATTTATAGCGGAATTAATGACTAACGAAATACAACCAAACAACATGCGAGGGTTATGTCTGTCGTGTACTAATCTTCATAAGGAAGGAGTGCTGTATACACGAAGAAGAATGGCCAATGGCTGAAATTACTAGGAAGTCTTGATGGTGTGTTCGCTTTAGGCCCAGAGTTCGGGCCCAGCTGTAGCCACTGTGTCCATATGCATTTAAATTCAACATTACCTCTTATCTCTCCTTCAAGGCGATGGATTTCCATCAGAAATGAGGTATCGAAGGCGAAATATAACGTTGTAAAAACATGTTTCCCAATCCAGCTAAAATAAATTTGTATAAACTAAAATATACCAGTGAAGTACACACATGTTATACATCGTACATTATAAAGTTGAAACGTCAGCATATGCAACAAATACCTTTTCTATAGGTCTACTTACTTAGGCATTTTGTCAAGAAATACAAACAAAATTAAGAAAAAAATGGATAAAAGTTCACGGCACGCAAATTTTGCTCAAACGGTGCAGTATTAAAATCACTTATTGTGTTAATTGCAAACTTGTGCGATTAGTTCACATACCACTATAATTTCTTTTTGTCCATCGTCCTTTTAATGTGTACTTAGTTATATTTCTGATGTACACGTTTTCGAGATAATCTAGTCCTATATATCAATAAGACCTCTATCATAACCCAAATGAACGATAGTTGATCCTAAATAATTACTACTAAATTGTTCAAACAGTGTCATATTATTATTGACTTGTGATAATGATTGTTAATTACTAGAACATATGATGTGTAGAGTGGTGGAACCTATGTTCGGCGTATTCCTATGCTCGGCGTATTTGTCAATTTGCATCCGTATTAGAAATATTTATATAGTTATCTTATGCTAATTTCGCTGACAGGGCTGAAGCATGGTTCAATAGCATGCCGTTACGTGTATCGGTAGCCCGATGCAACCGTCACGTGACTGGTCCAGCAGACGAATATAAACAACAAATCATTGGGAGAATATTTCCACCGAAACTGATACGGTGTATGAGTAATTCATATACATGTAGTTATTCGAATTAAAAAAATCTACCACTAACCCGAAAAATAGTTTCTATACCATTTCTGATTCAATGATGTACTATATCAAAATAAGATATTCAACAAGTTATCGTGGATAAAATAAAAAAATTAACAAGTACGTCGTGCATATGTGCCCTGAAGTATTGAGTTCCCCATATAAACGGGTGCCACCCAACCTAACGGAAAGCCCAGCGAGCCTGCTGATCAACCCATGACAATCATATATCGGACATGCTGAAAGAGGACCATACAAACCCTAACGTATTCTGGAATTACATCAAGTCCAGGAAAAAGAATAGCCTTGGTGTGTCCTCCCTGAAGAAGGATGGCCTGACATATTGTGACACCAAACAGAAAGCTCAGTATTCACCAACGAAGATACAGTCAATCAGCCAACCTTACCGCCAAGTCACACTCCAAGCGTTAACCCCATAACGGTCACAGTAAATAGTGTCCAGAAACTCCTCTCCAACCTGAAGCCACACAAGGCTGCCGGCCCTGACAAGATACCCACCAGGCTCTTTAAACTTGCTGCTGACGAATTAGTCCCAGGCCTCGCCAACATGTTCCAGCTCTCCATAGACCTAGGGAAAATACCACTAGACTGGAAATCAGCCGTAGACTCTCCCGTCTTCAAGAAAGGGAACAGATTAACCCCTTCCAACTACCGCCCCATCTCATTGACATTTGTATCCTGTAAACTCCTAGAACACATTATCTTCAGCAACATCATATCCCATTTCGATTCTCATCATATCATCACTGATAAACAGGATGGCTTCCGGAAAAAACGACCATGTGACACACAGCTTATCATTACCATAAACGACATAAAAAGGCATAGACAACAACCATCAGATCGACGCCGTCATACTTGATTTTCCCAAAGCGTTCGATAAAGACCCTCACTCACGCCTTCTACCGAAACTAGATCACTATGGCATTCATATCCTGTCTTTGATATAGGACTTTCTGGGATCTCGTACCCAGCAAGTTTTAATTGACGGCTCATATTCAGCCACGTCGCCCGTCATCTTTGGCGTCCCACAAGGTAGCGTTCTTGGCCCCTTACTCTTCCTAGCCTACATCAATGACCTTCCCTCTAAGGTCAAGTCTACGGCCGCTCGTCTTTTTGTTGATTATTGTCTGCTATACAGAATCATCAAATCTGCTGAAGACTCGTCTGATCCACGCCAGCTCCAAGAGGACCGTGACAACCTCCAATACTGGGATGCGATTGGCAGATGGCCTTCAACCCAGACAGATGCGAGGTAGTTCATATCACAACAAAGAAGCACCCTGTCATTACATCATACATCATCTACGGATCTCCTTTACAAGCAACTGACCGTGCAAAATATATTGGCGTCACTATATCACAAGATCTATCCTGGAATATGCACATCAACAACGTCACGAAGAAAGCCAATTCGATCATGTCCTTCATCAGAAGAAACATTCGCTCAAGCCCACCATCAGCCAAAGCCAATGCCTTTAATACCTATGTCCGTCCGTGTGTAGGGTATACTTCTTCTGTCTGGTCGCCCCACTCAGAAATTCTCATCAAGCAACTGGAAATGGTCCAGCGGAGAGCTGCTAGGTTTGTCAAGAACGACTACTCCACAACCAGCAGTGTAACAAACATGATGAACGACCTGGCATGGACCACCTTACAACAACGCCGCGAAAACACACGTCTAACCATGCTATAAAAGACCCCCATAACCTAGTGGACATCAATCCAACCCTACATTTAGTTACTGCCCGGACCAACCGAGGCAACAACCAACGCTACTGCCAAATCAGAGCCCATACAAACATATACCAGAACAGCTTCTTTCCTGCATCCATAGTACTCTGGAACAAGCTACCCCAAAACGCTATTGACCAGACCACATTGGGGCTTTACAATTGGTACTGGCCAATTGCGATGTTCACAAAACACACATGGACTCTTTTATTCGTTTTTAAGAATTACTTGTAAATATTTGAGAAACGCCTACCTTGACTGTTGCAGGTGTTGACTTTTTAACGACATTGCGAGTATACTCTATGCAGAGTAACGCACTCACAATAGATGATGATGATGATGATGATGATGATGACAACGACACCGCTGCGATAGCTGAATGGAGCAGCAAGGTCAAATGATGCAACTAAAACCGTCAACAAGAGTTTTTTGAAAGTTGTTTTCAAGACTTAAGAAAATAGAAATATACGACAAGTGCAATTAACATTTTATATGTGGGATGTACGCTGAGCATAGGTTCCACAACTCCACGTGTATTGAGTTTTGACAAGGTCAACCGTCCAGTTTTCTTTTCTTTTTATTGGCATGTATGATGACAATGCTTGTCTTCTGACCGCTAAGGTGCGTTTGTGAATAACTTCTAGACTGCCTATTCTATATACAGTAAAATCGGAGATGAAATCATATTATCATGACCGTATGGTGAAGGTGTTGACTTTGACGTTATCCAGAAACTGGTGGTTTAGTACCTAAGTAAGGAAACCATAAATTAAGCGACGTCGTCAATTAAACAATATTAAGGGAAACAACTCAATATAATTTGAGGTGAAGGTCACATGCAAATTTCTCTTGTTTTTAACCCAATTTTGATACAAAGATAACCCAGTTTCTGTTTGTTGACAGTTGGTTCCATCGTTTGCAAAGTGTATATCGATATAGTTCGTTGAGCTACGTTCAGCACATGAACACGATCAATTAGCATGCGATTGTAATTCGGTTTGGATGTTGTCTGCAAAACTGCTGATCAGTAGATTTTACTCAGTAGTCTGAGAGACAGATTTCTGATTGAAGCAAATGAAAATGGGTTCTAAAGATCCATTTGTGTTCACTCTGAGAGGAGGTCTAAAGATGCCGGCTTTGGGATTGGGTACATATGCACCAAAAGAGGTAGTTTTTGATGTTGTGTTACATCTCATTATGCTGTTCGTATACTGTAATCATGTCCGTGAATATTAAATACAAATCTAAATAAGCCAGAGATAATTGTTTTATGCATATTTCTTTAAACGTACAAAGTTTTGAAGTGTAATGCATGTCGTAGCTCATCATCAAAGCCTGGAGAACACCCACCTGTCCGGTCTAGTGATCACCATACCATCTTACACACTTCCCAGACCGAGGATTGAAACCAATGTAACTGAATGTTACATCAGTGAGAAGCAAACATAAAAACCACTGCGTTATCTGAAGCAAAAACTCAATACCCAACTATCATAAAGCTTCAGATGATTTTATACGAGTCTTGCGTCCAGCTGTCCAATGATGGAACTACATGTATCTTAGAGTTGGTATAGTGTCATTATGAACTGAGCGTTTGTGTTCTTGTTGATATTGTAGTCAGAGGAGCATGTGTTCAATGCTGTACGTATTGCTGTGAAGGCTGGCTACCGACATCTCGACTGTGCCGCCATATACAGGAATGAGAGAGCTGTCGGCAGTGCAATCAGGAAGCTTGTTGTGGAAGGCACAGTCCAGAGAGAAGATTTGTTCATTATAAGCAAGGTTAGGCAATCATAACCAATCCCTACATAGCAGCCCTTCTCACTGTCATTACCTGTATACTACATACATTACCTAGATACTACATGCATTACCTAAATACTACATACATTACCTAAATACTACATACATTACCTGTATACTACATACATTACCTGTATACTACATACATTACCTGTATACTATGTACATTACCTGTATACTACGTACATTACCTGTATACTACGTACATTACCTGTATACTACATACATTACCTGGACACTACATACATTACCTGGACACTACATACATTACCTGTATACTACATCCTGTATACTACATACATTACCTGTATACTACATACATTACCTGTATACTACATACATTACCTGTATACTACATACATTACCTGTATACTACGTACATTACCTGTATACTACGTACATTACCTGTATACTACGTACATTACCTGTATACTACGTACATTACCTGTATACTACATACATTACCTGTATACTACATACATTACCTGTATACTACATACATTACCTGTATACTACATACATTACCTGGATATTACATACATTACCTGTATACTACATACATTACCTGTATACTACATACATTACCTGGATATTACATACATTACCTGTATACTACATACATTACCTGGATATTACATACATTACCTGTATACTACGTACATTACCTGGATATTACATACATTACCTGTATACTACATACATTACCTGGATATTACATACATTACCTGTATACTACATACATTACCTGTATACTACATACATTACCTGGATATTACATACATTACCTGTATACTACATACATTACCTGTATACTACATACATTACCTGTATACTACGTACATTACCTGTATACTACATACATTACCTGTATACTACGTACATTACCTGTATACTACATACATTACCTGGACACTACATACATTACCTGGACACTACATACATTACCTGTATACTACATCCTGTATACTACATACATTACCTGTATACTACATACATTACCTGTATACTACATACATTACCTGTATACTACATACATTACCTGTATACTACATACATTACCTGTATACTACTACATTACCTGTATACTACGTACATTACCTGTATACTACGTACATTACCTGTATACTACGTACATTACCTGGATATTACATACATTACCTGTATACTACATACATTACCTGGATATTACATACATTACCTGTATACTACATACATTACCTGTATACTACATACATTACCTGTATACTACATACATTACCTGTATACTACATACATTACCTGTATACTACATACATTACCTGGATATTACATACATTACCTGTATACTATGTACATTACCTGGATATTACATACATTACCTGTATACTACATACATTACCTGGATATTACATACATTACCTGTATACTACATACATTACCTGTATACTACATACATTACCTGTATACTACATACATTACCTGTATACTACATACATTACCTGTATACTACATACATTACCTGGATATTACATACATTACCTGTATACTATGTACATTACCTGGATATTACATACATTACCTGTATACTACATACATTACCTGGATATTACATACATTACCTGTATACTACATACATTACCTGTATACTACATACATTACCTGTATACTACATACATTACCTGGATATTACATACATTACCTGTATACTACATACATTACCTGTATACTACATACATTACCTGTATACTACATACATTACCTACATATATTACCTGTATACTACATACATTACCTGTATACTACATACATTACCTGTATACTACATACATTACCTGTATACTACATACATTACCTGTATACTACATACATTACCTACATACATTACCTGTATACTACATACATTACCTGTATACTACATACATTACCTACATACATTACCGATACTACATACATTACCTGTATACTACATACATTACCAACTACATACATTACCTGTATACTACATACATTACCTGTATACTACATACATTACCTGTATACTACATACATTACCTGTATACTACATACATTACCTGTATACTACATACATTACCTGTATACTACATACATTACCTACATACATTACCTGTATACTACATACATTACCTGTATACTACATACATTACCTGTATACTACGTACATTACCTGGATATTACATACATTACCTGTATACTACATGCATTACCTGGATATTACATACATTACCTGTATACTACATACATTACCTGGATATTACATACATTACCTGTATACTACATACATTACCTGTATACTACATACATTACCTGTATACTACATACATTACCCGGATACTACATACCTTACCTGTATAGTTACCTTGGAGTTACCATGGTGAAGGCATACAATGTAGATGATTAGATTAACACTTGGAATATATTTCTATTGTAGTTACCATGGTGAAAGTATTCAATGTAGATAATTAGATTAACACTTGGAATATATTTCTATTGTAGTTGCCATGGTGAAGGCATACAATGTAGATGATTAGATTAACGCTTGGAATATATTTCTATTGTAGTTACCATGGTATATAATGTAGATGATTAGATTAACACTTGGAATATATTTCTAATGTAGAATATACATGTATTTCAATTGTAGTTACCATGGTGAAGGCATACAATGTAGATGATTAGATTAACACTTGGAATATATTTCTATTGTAGTTACCATGGTGAAGGCATACAATGTAGATGATTAGATTAACACTTGGAATATATTTCTATTGTAGTTACCATGGTGAAGGCATACAATGTAGATGATTAGATTAACACTTGGAATATACATTTATTTCTATTGTAGTTACCATGGTGAAGGCATACAATGTAGATGATTAGATTAACACTTGGAATATACATTTATTTCAATTGTAGTTACCATGGTGAAAGTATTCAATGTAGATGATTAGATTAACACTTGGAATATATTTCTATTGTAGTTGCCATGGTGAAGGCATACAATGTAGATGATTAGATTAACACTTGGAATATATTTCTATCGTAGTTACCATGGTGAAGGCATACAATATTGATGATTAGATTAACACTTGGAATATATTTCTATCGTAGTTACCATGGTGAAGGCATACAATGTAGATGATTAGATTAACACTTGGAATATATTTCTATCGTAGTTACCATGGTGAAGGCATACAATGTAGATGATTAGATTAACACATGGAATATATTTCTATCATAGTTACCATAGTGAAGGCATACAATGTAGATGATTAGATTAACACTTGGAATATACATGTATTTCAATTGTAGTTACCATGGTGAAGGCATACAATGTAGATGATTAGATTAACACTTGCAATATACATGTATTTCAATTGTAGTTACCATGGTGAAGGCATACAATGTATATGATTAGATTAACACTTGCAATATACATGTATTTCAATTGTAGTTACCATGGTGAAGGCATACAATGAAGATGATTAGATTAACACTTGCAATATACATGTATTTCAATTGTAGTTACCATGATCTTAGGAGACTGTTTAAATTTTCAGCTATGGAACACATGTCATCGTGCAGACCTTGTGCGAACCAGCTTAAAGAAGTCGCTGGACGATCTAGGCCTGAAATATCTTGATATGTACCTGATACACTGGCCTATGGCTTATAAGGTATGTGCATCTATTATTCCCGACAACTCTACAGACAAATAGCATTATTTGCTCATCTGTCTCTGGTATTGTGAGGGGGCACAGTGTCTTGTCAACACTTGCATTGAAATGACATTACCATACACACTCGCCTATACGACTTTAGTCTTAACCATTTCCCTCATAGAAGCACCTCTTGACGACATTATTAATACGACATACATTATCAGTGACTGTGTAGTAGTCAAACCAATGTTCATAATAAAGGCCGGAGTCTCGTGTGTGCATGCGTGCGTGCGTGCGTGCGTGCGTGCGTGCGTGCGTGCGTGCGTGCGTGCGTGTGTGTGTGATTACTGATTACCGATTGACCTGTGTGTGATTACCGATTGACCTGTGTGTGATTACCGATTGACCTGTGTGTGATTACTGATTGACCTGTGTGTGATTACTGATTGACCTGTGTGTGATTACCGATTGACCTGTGTGTGTGATTACTGATTACCGATTGACCTGTGTGTGATTACTGATTGACCTGTGTGTGATTACTGATTGACCTGTGTGTGATTACCGATTGACCTGTGTGTGTGATTACTGATTACCGATTGACCTGTGTGTGATTACTGATTGACCTGTGTGTGATTACTGATTGACCTCTGTGTGATTACCGATTGACCTGTGTGTGATTACTGATTGACCTGTGTGTGATTACTGATTGACCTGTGTGTGATTACTGATTGACCTCTGTGTGATTACTGATTGACCTCTGTGTGATTACTGATTGACCTGTTATAATCTGTAATATTTCAGGAGGGTGAAGAGTTTCATCCCAAAGATGAGCATGGTAGAGTTATATTTTCAGACGTGGATTATGTCGACACATGGAAGGTAAGTAGTCGGTCAGTCCAGAAACTACAGTTCAACGGATTGAGATTTTATTGTTGACTAATTGAATATCCTCGTGCCTCATATTGCATTAAAAGTTTAAAACACTTTGTCTGCAGCAAAATATACTATGGCTAAATGTGTTATCAACAATAAACAAATGGCTATTAACCCTTTCAACACTACAGGCCCCTAAATAGACTTACAAAAAGTGTAGATCCAGATGAACCGGCTCGTGACGAGTCGTCTCATCATGATCTGCACTTTTTGCCAGTAATAATGATTACGGTACTATTTTTAGATAAAATTACCCATTTTGATAAATGAACTAGTCCAAAGGTAATTTTCTTATTAATTTATTGGCCTAAAAATATCATACACCAGTCCATGTAAGTTACTTGGGGTTGAATGGGTTAAGTCTATCGGTTATCTACTTCCACCCATTTATTGTGGCAATCACTTTAATTAGCTGAACATGGTCAGGTATTGTAATAATAATAATAATAATAATAATAAAGACTTTATTTTACGAGGGAGTTAGCATAACACATGGCTAATACAAATAAGGCCCTCAACATATATACAATGACATAGAAACATATTAATTAAAGAAACACTACATGTTAAGTACAGTATTCAGCAATACGTGGAAGCTCATCTATTATGTATAATAATAATAATAATAATAATAAAAAGACTTTATTTTACGAGGGAGTTTACATAACACATGGCTAATACAAATAAGGCCCTCAACATATATACAATGACATAGAAAACATATTATGATTGTGTTTTGTCCTTTGTCGTGCAACCTATTTTTTCATTGGATTTAGTTCAAACATGGTCAGAGCATTTCTATGAACAGTTTAATTCCATTCAATTTTTGGCAATTTCAGTCCAAAAACTAGGTAACGCTGTCCGATTGAAAATGTCTTGTAAACACTGCAGCTACTCTAGTTTAAACAATATTTGTTTCTTTGAATAACCAAGTGTACATAATATGTACAGACATGTAGGATTGTGGAGAAAGTAACCTGTTTCTATGGTTACCTCTTTCCACCGAGGCAAGATTTATCACTATAGCAAAACTCCATCATAGCTACTCTTATTTCTGTCGTTAATTGACTATTTCCTTTGAAACAGTAGATGGTTTTACAATTCAATTTAAACTTTATTTAGTTTTTACAATATATCTATATAATTGTATGCAAATCACACGTAAGAAAGACAATGGATATGATAGCGAATCCCCAGCAAAATAAAGTACAATTTAACCCTTAAAATACTGAATAAATTTGAAGGAACGTGCAAAGAATATAGATCCAGATCAGTCGCGGCGTAGCGCTGCATTTGATCAGTATCTAGGTTGCATGTTATTCAGCCAAGAGTTTTAGCTCCACTATCCGAATAGCAAACATTATAGAGCCTGATCAGATGGCACGTTGTCTGTACCATCTGATCTGGCTCTATGCTGTTTGCAAAAACGAATATAAAATGGAACATAAATATCGAACTGTGTCTGTGCTCAATCAGGATTAAGACTGCAAATGAACACATTTTATTTAATTATTACCTATATTTTAATTGTTATAATTTTAGATCCTAATATTTTATAGCATATTTAGAATCCATTGTAATTGTGTTTGCTAATTTTGTCTTGTTTTATCTCATTGTATGTGGACGTTTTTATCAATATTTGTGATATTTTAGGCTGTAAAGCGCTTTTGAACGTTTTATTTTTAAATGAAAAGAGCGCTATATAAGTTTGGTATATAATAATAATAATATACTCCAGCACAGTAAGGGATAACGTCGGTCATTACAATGTGATTAATATGTGAATGTTTTAATTTTGTTGTAGGCCCTTGAGGACTGTGTGGATGAAGGTCTTGTTAGAAATATTGGTGTATCAAACTTTAGTAGTAAACAACTGCAGCGTGTCCTCGATATTGCCAGAATCAAACCGCAGATTAACCAGGTATTTGTGTGTACTGGCTGTCATTTATGATCGCTACCTGTTTCCTCTCGGGCCCCCCTCCTGAAGTGATTACTAGTAGTCATTATATCTCCACAGAGAAGTGGGAGGCACAGGTCCTGCCCCCTCCTGATTACTGATAGTCATTATGTCTCCACAGAGAAGTGGGAGGCACAGGTCCTGCCCCCTCCTGATTACTGATAGTCATTATATCTCCACAGAGAAGTGGGAGGCACAGGTCCTGCCCCCTCCTGATTACTGATAGTCATTATGTCTCCACAGAGAAGTGGGAGGCACAGGTCCTGCCCCCTCCTGATTACTAGTGGTTATTATATCTCCACAGAGAAGTGGGAGGCACAGGGCCTGCCCCCTCCTGATTACTGATAGTCATTATATCTCCACAGAGAAGTGGGAGGCACAGGGCCTGCCCCTCCTGATTACTAGTAGTCATTATATTCCACAGAGAAGTGGGAGGCACAGGGCCTGCCCTCCTGATTACTAGTGGTCATTATATCTCCACAGAGAAGTGGGAGGCACAGGTCCTGCCCCTCCTGATTACTAGTAGTCATTATATCTCCACAGAGAAGTGGGAGGCACAGGGCCTGCCCCTCCTGATTACTGATAGTCATGTCTCCACAGAGAAGTGGGAGGCACAGGTCCTGCCCCCTCCTGATTACTAGTAGTCATTATATCTCCACAGAGAAGTGGGAGGCACAGGTCCTGCCCCCTCCTGATTACTAGAGTAGTCATTATGTCTCCACAGAGAAGTGGGAGGCACAGGTCCTGCCCCCTCCTGATTACTAGTAGTCATTATATCTCCACAGAGAAGTGGGAGGCACAGGGCCTGCCCCCTCCTGATTACTGATAGTCATTATATCTCCACAGAGAAGTGGGAGGCACAGGGCCTGCCCCCTCCTGATTACTGATAGTCATTATATCTCCACAGAGAAGTGGGACGCACAGGTCCTGCCCCCTCCTGATTACTAGTAGTCAGTATTATATCTCCACAGAGAAGTGGGGGGGGGGGGGCGACATATTGATTTTGTACTTTCTGTCCATCTGACCGTCTGTCTGTCCAGATAAGACCTAGTTTATTGTAGATAAAGACAAAGCAAAAGATTTCACCATTGTGTTTACGTATAAGTTCTTCTTAACTATTTTCAGTGCCAAATAAATTCAAAGCAATGTACAAACAACATAGATCCAGATTAGCCGCAGTGTAGCCCTTTGTATGATCAGGATCTATGTTGTTTGCTATTCGTACAGGTGCTTCAGCTCCACTGTCTGAAGAGCAATCAGCATATATCCTGATCTGTTCTGTCTGATCAGGTTCTTGGCTTATTTTGAAAATGAGCTTTTATACGACATTGATGGTGATAGAGTTAAGATACAGTCTACATCTGTTATGTCGAATTCCGTCGGACCGAACAAAATACTTCGACATAACCTAAGCCCAGTTATATGTACAATCATAGTGTCTGAAACGGGACTTTGATCCGACTTCGATAAAACCGGAGAATTCAACATAACCGACTTTGACATAGCGGATGTAGACTGTACCTGTTCATATTACAGTCAAACCTGTGTTTGTAGTCACCTCTATTAAGCAGCCAACCTGCATTAAGCAGCCCGTTTCCAGATTCCCAATATGTTGTTTTGCTATACATTTGACCTCTATTAAACAGCCACCTGTGCTAAGCAGCCACTTTCTGTGATTCTCTAGGCTGGCTGCTTAAGACAGGTTTGACTGTAGTATGTAAATATATTGCATATGAACTATTTACATTGAGAGAGGGGATATTGACAAAATGGTGCAGGGCAACGTTAAGAAAGTTACGATTGAATTATTATGAGTCATGGTCTTTCTATTGTCCATTCACCAGGTTGAGTGCCATCTACATTTAGCCAATACAAAGTTATTTAATTATTGTCACAAGAACGGTGTGGTACTACAGGCATATGCTCCGCTCGGATCTGCCGGTAACAAAACGTAAGTTAAATATTAACTGTAGTATAATATTGCAAAAAATACTCTATTTGTTACAAAATCAGCAGTTAAGAATATTGTTTTAATTTGACAGGTCTTGCGACATTCCATTATCTCTACTTATAAAATACAGTTATATATGAATTAAATATTTGTGGAAATAGTGCTTAACCCTTTCCCTCATATAAGCACCTCTTGACGCCATTACCAATACAACATACATTAACCCTTTCCCTCATATAAGCACCTCTTGATGCCATTACCAATACAACATACATTAACCCTTTCCCTCATATAAGCACCTCTTGACGCCATTACCAATACGACATACATTGACAATGTAGTAGCCAAACCAATGTTCATAACTAAGGCCAGAATCTCATGTAGTCCCAGTAATATCTATGGAGGTGGGAGAGATATGGCCACTACTTATGCCACTGCAGGATAGCTAAATGGCTGTCATTTGTATGGAAATATAATAGTATATTAAACTAAATCTCTATGAAGGAAAGGGTTAACATTGGCTTAATAAAATTATGAGTATTGGGGATAGGTACAGGAGTGTATTCATAGTTTCATTCAAATACAATATATGTATATTTCAATGCATTTCTAAGCATCTGTAGGTGATCTACTGTGGACACGTTTTGCTATGTTTGTCCATTTGTTTCATACATTTTTATTTTAGCGAGCCATCACCAACTTGTCTAGAGGAACCTGTGTTGTTAGAGATCGCAAAAGTCAAAAATAAAACCGCTGCGCAGGTAAGCTAATATTTCTACAATATGTTACCGGTATTTATAATTTTTATTTCTAAGTGCACTTTCCAGTATTGTGATCAACACATTGCCAGCTTGTGATCAACACATTGCCAGCTTGTGATCAACACATTGCCAGCTTGTGATCAACACATTGTCAGCTTGTGATTAACACATTGCCAGCTTGTGATCAACACATTGCCAGCTTGTGATTAACACATTGCCAGCTTGTGATTAACACATTGCCAGCTTGTGATCAACACATTGCCAGCTTGTGATCAACACATTGCCAGCTTGTGATTAACACACCACAAACACACCACACAACACACCACACAACACATTGCCAGCTTGTGATTAACACATTGCCAGCTTGTGATCAACACATTGCCAGCTTGTGATCAACACATTGCCAGCTTGTGCTAACACATAGATACTGCTGTGCTACTGTCGCTGACCCGCTCAGCCGCACCAGCTTCTATATATATGAGCAAGATATCTGGGGTCCAAGATTGACAGACAGATCTGTAGTCCAGTGGTAACATGCTGGACTGGTAATCCATGGATCGCAGGTTCGATCCCCCGTCTGACCCTAATACAATTAACAGTCTTTCAGATGGGACTTTAAATCGAGGCCTTGTGTCGGTGCTGTACATCGTGCACGTAAAAGAACCAGAGGAGACTCAGGAATGAGCAACCGGTAGTGACGATAAATAAACGTAAAACACACACACACAACATCAACTCTTTGCATGCTGGGTAAAACAAAGACTATAAATAGTTCAAATAATTGTAGCAGACGACAATTCATTACCGGTAATGTGGTTTTCTTATTTGTAAGACTCGGAATGAAATTGCATGACATATTAAAATGGCTATTTTCACCGCTAGCATATAAAGAGTTAAGCCTGCCCCCCCCCCCTATCCTGCTCTTCCCACCCCTTAACATTGCTATAAAAATGTCAGTTTTACAGTAGTATATGATCACCGCCTCCGTGGTCGAGTTGTTACGATCGCTGTCTTGTATACCACTGTAATCTATCATCACTGATTGTCACGGGTTTGAGCTCCGATCTTTCTATGTGAAAAAGTTGGCAGTTTCTTACAGAGGTTGGTGCACCAAGTACTGGTTAACTGCTGGAGCCTGCCCAGGAAAGGTGTTGTTAGGTAAACTGCCCGCCGGCGATACAGCCCAAAATGGTGCTGATGCAGGCGTAAAACCCGAAATATAAAATATAACATATAACCGCTGGAGCCTGCCCAGGAAAGGTGTTGTTAGGTTAAACAGCCCGTCTCTCAAATGGGCAACCGGTAGCGACGTTAAATAAAAACAAAAATAGTACATGTATATAATCCTCTTATAAGAAGACGCCCTGATTCAGAGTTACATGAAATCATTTCAAGTAAATGTTGCTGCTCAAAGTGTTGTCAAGGAAAACCTGTAAAACAACATTGTCTGAGGAAGCATTGGTAACCATGTTGCCTAGTTTGGTCTGTTAGTTTATACTCATTTATTTTAGCTCGATTGCGAAACAAGTTCTTACAACTTATATTAATCACTTTGAGACCTCATTCCTGATGGAATCCATCGCCATGAGGGAGAGAGAAGAGGCATGTGGAATTTAAATTCTTTGCCTACGGGCACAAACGTAACGGCTCCAGCGGGGTTTGAACCCCGGGCCTTTCACACCTGAAGCGACCGCGCTACCACTGCATTATCACGACTTCCTTAGTTTGGTCTGTTACATACGTACAGCTTCTACCACCTTAACTAGTGAAGTTAGGTGAGCGATTCTGGCCCTTGTTTACTGTTGTCGTTATCTTTCTTCAGATTACGCTGCGATTTCATCTTCAGAGAGGCATTTCTGTGGTGGCAAAGAGTGTGAGTGCAGGCAGGATACAAGAAAACTTTGAGGTATAGCACATTGAAAAAAACATACGAGGGTCATTCAATAAGTAACGCGAGCAGAAGTCACACAATGAGTATCTATGCATAATTCTTGAGTTATTATGGGAGCCCACCCAGTACTGTGGAAACTCACTCAGTACTGTGGAAACTCACTCAGTACTGTGGAAACTCACTCAGTACTGTGGAAACCCACTCAGCATTGTGGAAACCCACTCAGCACTACAGAAACCCACTCAGCACTGTGGAAACCCACTGTGGAAACCCACTCAGCACTGTGGAAACCCACTCAGCACTGTGGAAGCCCTCTGTGGAAACCCACTCAGCACTGTGGAAACCCACTCAGTACTGTGGAAACCCACTCAGCACTGTGGAAACCCATTGTAGAAACCCACTCAGCACTGTGGAAGCCCACTCAGCATTGTAGAAACCCACTCAGCCCTGTGGAAACCCACTCAGACCTGTGGAAACCCACTCAGCACTGTGGAAACCCACTCAGCCCTGTGGAAAAACCCACTCAGCACTGTGGAAGCCCTCTGTGGAAACCCACTCAGCACTGTGGAAACCCACTCAGCACTGTGGAAACCCACTCAGCACTGTTCAAACCCACTCAGCACTGTGGAAACCCACTCAGCCCTGTGGAAACCCACTCAGCACTGTGGAAACCCACTCAGCACTGTGGAAACCCACTCAGCACTGTGGAAACCCACTGGAAACCCACTCAGCACTGTGGAAACCCACCCAGTACTGTGGAAACCCACTCAGCACTGTGGAAACCCACTGTGGAAACCCACTCAGTACTGTGGAAACTCACTCAGCACTGCAGAAACCCACTCAGCACTGTGGAAACCCACTCAGCACTGTAGAAACCCACTCAGCCCTGTGGAAACCAACTCAGCACTGTGGAAACCAACTCAGCACTGTGGAAACCCACTCAGCACTGTGGAAACCCACTCAGCTCTGTGGAAACCCACTCAGTACTGTGGAAACCCACTCAGCACTGTGGAAACCCACTCAGTACTGTGGAAACCCACTCAGCACTGTGGAAACCCACTCAGTACTGTGGAAACCCACTCAGTACTGTGGAAACCCACTCAGCACTGTGGAAACCCACTCAGTACTGTGGAAACCCACTCAGCACTGTGGAAACGTTTTGTCAGCAAAGCAGAAGCTAGACACCTGTTCCTAAATCAATGATACATGTTTGTTACCGGTAATAAAATGTATGTAGACACAGATGTCTAAGGAAGAGATATTGTACACACGTGTGTAAAATAGGGACATTGGAAACAAGTGCATAAAAAGATATGGTACTATTTGTACAGAATGAGTATTGGTTATAAGGGATAAACAATTTGTACATGAAGGGCATATGAGTTTTCCGTTGCAGGTATTCGATTTTGAGTTGTCATCTGATGAAATGACAAAATTGCTGAATGTTAACAAAGACTGCCGAATGAATGTAGAGAATATGTAAGTGCTAAGCTACGCTGCCAGAGAATGCAAGCTTGTGCTCACTTAGAAAGTCTGTACTCTTTGTATGGTGCAGGATTTCAGCTGGTTTTCTTCGCTTCTTTGTGTACTTTATATATCATACTCCTGCTTTTTCTTTATGACCTATATGCACTTACCTTTATGACCTATATGCACTTACCTTTATGCACTTACCTTTATGACCTATATGCACTTACCATTATGACCTATATGCACTTACCTTTATGACCTATATGCACTTACCATTATGACCTATATGCACTTACCTTTATGACCTATATGCACTTACCTTTTTGACCTATATGGCATTTCCAGTAAATATTTACATGGCATTTCCCAGTAAATCTTTACATGGCATTTCCCAGTAAATCTTTACATGGCATTTCCCAGTAAATCTTTACATGGCATTTCCCAGTAAATCTTTACATGGCATTTCCCAGTAAATCTTTACATGGCATTTCCCAGTAAATCTTTACATGACATTTCCCAGTAAATCTTTACATGGCATTTCCCAGTAAATCTTTACATGGCATTTCCCAGTAAATCTTTACATGGCATTTCCCAGTAAATCTTTACATGGCATTTCCCAGTTTTATTCTTGTTATCTGGCATATTTAAGTTTATTCAGTGTTATTTGGTGTTTCCCAGTTAATCCTTTTTATTGGGCGTATCCTAGTTTTTCATCTTAACATCTGGATAAACCTTGATATCTGACTTTTCCCATTTTATTCTTGTTTTATCCTTGTTATCTGGTTGGTCCTAGTTGGTACGGTATTTAGCATTTCCCATTTTTTCTGGCATATTTCATTTTATCACTGCTCTAGTCTTGCTGTTGCACTGCACATGTAGTATTATCATATTTCAGATTCATGGTGAAACATTGTCCAAATTCCATGGTAAACCATAGTCCTGAACCTGTTATAAACCATAGTCCTGAACCTGTTATAAACCATAGTCCAGAACCTGTTATAAACCATAGTCCAGAACCTGTTATAAACTATAGTCCTGAACCTGTTATAAACTATAGTCCTGAACCTGTTATAAACCATAGTCCTGAACCTGTTATAAACCATAGACCAGAACCTGTTATAAACCATAGTCCTGAACCTGTTATAAACCATAGTCCTGAACCTGTTATAAACCATAGACCAGAACCTGTTATAAACCATAGTCCAGAACCTGTTATAAACCATAGTCCAGAACCTGTTATAAACCATAGTCCTAAACCTGTTATAAACCATAGTCCATGAATGAATCGTGTATTCCAAAGGCAATGATCCACAAGATACTTAAACCTTTAGCACACTGTAGGCGAAATGAGCAGACAACAAATGTGTAATATTTGTCTTATATTTCCTAGAAAGTAGGGCTGGACATTTCATTCAAATTGTCCCAATACACATTTCTTATCTGCTCATTTCGCCTACAGCGATAAGTATACCATAATACAAAATCTATTAGCCATGAACCTAATACGATCACAAACCACAATGACAGCAAAGAACCACAATGACAGCCAAGAACCACAATGACAGCAAAGAATCCACAGTCTCTTAAATCAACAGTACATAAAGTATTTCTAGACTTTCCTCTCCAGATATTCGATTTTGAGTTATCTTCACAAGAAATGAAACAATTGCTTGATCTAAACAAAGACTACAGATTAGTTTTTCCAAAATTGTAAGTTTTTTAATCTGCAAGCTTGCATGCACTTGTGCTATATATGTATACTACGAATCTCTCTTTATTTGTGCGAGTTTTATTTTCACATCACGCACGATCAGATTGCAAATGTGGCTGTACACACACGCATGATCAGATTGCAAATGTGGGTGTACACACACGCACGATCAGATTACAAATGTGGGTGTACACACACGCACTATCAGATTGCGAATGTACACACACGCATGATCAGATTGCAAATGTGGGTATACACACATGCATGATCAGATTGCGAATGTGGGTGTACACATGCACAATCAGATTGCGAATGTGGGTGTACACAGACGCACGATCAGATTGCGAATGTGGATGTACACACATGCACGATCAGATTGCGAATGTGGGTGTACACACATGCACGATCAGATTGCGAATGTAGGTATACACACATGCACGATCAGATTGCGAATGTGGATGTACACACATGCACGATCAGATTGCGAATGTGGGTGTACACAGACGCACGATCAGATTGCGAATGTGGGTGTACACATGCATGGTCAGATTGCGAATGTGGGTGTACACGCGTGCACTATCAGATTGCAAATGTGGGTGTACACACGCACGATCAGATTGCAAATGTGGGTGTACACACACGCACGATCAGATTGCGAATGTGGGTGTACACGCGTGCACTATCAGATTGCAAATGTGGGTGTACACACGCACGATCAGATTGCAAATGTGGGTGTACACACATGCACGATCAGATTGTGAATGTGGGTGTACACATGCACGGTCAGATTGCGAAATGTGGGTGTACACACACGCACGATCAGATTGCAAATGTGGGTGTACACATGCACGATCAGATTGCAAATGTGGGTGTACACATGCACAATCAGATTGCAAATGTGGGTGTACACATGCACGATCAGATTGCAAATGTGGGTGTACACACATGCACGATCAGATTGCAAATGTGGGTGTACACACATGCAAACACAAGATATTTGTGAAAATTCTGACCTTGGAAAAATATCGAAAACGAACCGCACACGAATATTGAGTAATTTATAATCAGTAGAGTAGATTAGTTTGTGTCTACAAATGTTGGTAATTGTGCGGGTGTTGAGCTGATGAGGAGAACAGTCCAAAGGTTTCAAGATCAGGAGGTAGAAAAATATTAGCTTAACCTTGTCAACACCACAGACCTCTAAATAGGGTTACAAAAAGTGTAGATCCAGATGAGCCTGCTCATCAGGATCTGCACTTTTTGCCAGTAATATTACTATTTTTAGACAAAATTACCCATTTTGATAAATGAACTGGTCCAAATGTAATTTTCTTATTAATTCCATTGGTCTAAAAATATCATGCACCAGTCCATGTCAGTTACTTGGTGTTGAATGGGTTAAGTCCATTATCTTCGATAGCTAATACATGTAGTAGATTGTACAGTATTGTTTGAATCGTCGAATATTTCTGTTTATTATTATGTACAAGCATGAGCGATTCTATTTATATGTCCAAGTATTCACCTTCAATACAGGAGAACTGTTTGCATGCAAATTATCTTCCATCGCAATCAAGACTTGCAAATTTTAATAACTGCATTAAGGTCCCAACCAATCAGGCATCTAATTAGTAAAGTACCAATAAAACCTGCACGTGCGTAAAACAATGGAAAAGAGCACCAATAAAACGTGCGTGTACATATAGCATTTCGCTTCTCACCAATGCATCTCGGGTTCGATCCTCAGACCGGGAAGTATATGAGATGATACGGTAGTCGCCAGATCGGACAGGTGGGTTTTCTCCGGTTTTCTCCCACACGAATGACCACATGTACGCTTTCATCCGCGCCAACGAGAGTGATTAATATAAGTTGTTAAAACTTGCTTCGCAATCGTTGTAAAATAAATAAAGTTTAAACTTATATAGCATTTCCGATAAAACAGATCTGATCATATACTGTTGTAAATATATAGTTGTTTTATTGATTTAATATTGTTTTAACCCTTTCAACACCACAGGCCTCTAAATAGGCTTATGAAAAGTGTAGATCCAGATGAGCCGGCTCGTGACGAGCCGTCTCATCAGGATCTGCACTTTTTTGCCAGTAATAATTATTACTATTTTTAGATAAAATTACCCATTTTGATAAATGAACTGGTCCAACGGTAATTTTGTTATTAATTTATTGGTCTAAAAATATCATGGACCAGTCCATGTCAGTTACTTGGGGTTGAACGGGTTAATCATTGTTTTTGCATGTTTTGTTGGGACTTCATTACCGGTAATGTTAACTCATGTTGTCTAGGGACCGTGTTTAGCTTTTTTATGTATACTTAGAATGTGCCGCACAATGAGAACGGGACACTTGCATAGAGTGCAATTTCACTTTTCTGACCAATAGACAGTATCACTATAAAACTGGCTTTTCGATTAGCACGCACTTGCTTCGGACCGGGAAGTATGTGAGATGGTACGGTGGTCACCAGATCGGACAGGTGGGTTTTTCTCCAGGTGCTCCGGTTTCTTCCCACACGAATGACCACATTTACGCTTTCATCCGCACCAACGAGAGTGATTAATATAAGTTGCTAAAACTTGCTTCGCAATCATTGTAAAATAAATAAAGTTTATCTATGTACGTAAAAATGCATGGCTTAACCTAGGTCAGAATTTGTGGGCCCTTATATATTATTAATTAATAAGTTACAACAAAATAAAAAACACAATACAACATTTGAATAGAAGAAAATGTAATGCTTTACACAGTGTAGATTACTAGATTATTGCCTCATAGTGGCTTCACGTCTTATAAGTGAGTGTGTTAAATGGTATCCAGATGGACCGTAGTAACGTTTTATTAGATACATGCTTTATTTAGTTTATACAAATTTATTTTAGCTTGATTGCCAAACAAGTTCTTACAACTTATATTAATCACTCTCGAGACCTCATTCCTGATGGAATCCATCGCCACGAGGGAGAGAGAAGAGGCATGTGGAATTTAAATGCCTTGCCTAAGGACACAATCGTAACGGCTCCAACGGGGCTCGAACTCCGGGCCTTTCGCAGAAGCGAATGCTCTACCCCTGCGCTATCATGATTTCCACTTTATTTGAATCGTAGTAATGTTACATGCATGTTTAATGGGGACCTTTGTAATGTTTAATTATTTGTCTATTTTATTGGGACCATAGTAAGTAATGTTTCAATAAAAGGCATGTTTTACTGGCATATTTGTAATGTTATAATAAAATGGTTGCTTATTTGGACTTTGGTAAAGTCTTCTTTAATTAGATGCAGGATTTATTAGATCGTTGGTAATGATGTATGTTTATTGGTAATATTTTAAACACAGTTTTTTGGAACTTTAGTAATAAGTACATGTTTGTTTAATAATATACTTAAATGTATTTTAATTGGCTACAGATGGATCTGTAGTCCAGTGGTAACATGCTGGACTGGTAATCCAGGGATCGCAGGTTCGATCCCCCTTCTGACCCTAATACAATTAACAGTCTTTCAGATGGGTCCTTAAACCGAGGTCTCGTGTCGGTAAAAGAACCAGAGGAGACTCTGGAATGGATCTCTGTCTGTATCATTGCACTATCCTCCAAAATCTAAAATGACTAATATCTTCAGGCGTCGCTCATATGGGCAACCACTAGCGACGATAAATAAACGTAAAACACACAATATTTTAATTAGACCGTAGTAATATTTGAATTAGCTGCATGTTTCTAAAGATGTGCAATTATGACATAATTTGATCTGCAGATTGTTGGGTAATTTCGCCATTGCACATTTTTCGTATTACACTAGTGTAATAACTATGCAAATTAGCACAGTATGTATTCATACGCCCTCCCTATAAACAAAAATAAACAACTGACACAGCGTCGGAAATCTGGTGTCGCTGAAAATCATCATGGAGCTATAAACACTATATATCCTGCACGACAGGCTATTAACACTACACATCCTGCCATATCGCGGAATTCTTCAACAGTCATGTCCAGCTACAGTAGCAATCGAAATATAAAAACTTGCTAAAAGTTGTGCAAATAACCGGTATTTAAACGTTTACACATTTTGACCTGACTTAGTACTACATAGTAAAGTACTTGTGACGTCATAGCCGCGCGTTCATACAATTGACCAAATAATATACATGCAGAATGGACACTGTTGTTTATATACATTTACTAGTGTGCTTTATTTGATAATAGTTTCATGAATTTAAAAAAGCTGATTATCACGTAGGCAAAGTAGTTAATATGAGAATTGTAAAGAACTACGTTTTGCCACGTTTACTATTCATTTATAACCGACCGCATTACGCACTTCATTGATAATAACTGCAGCACAGGTACATGAAAATTTGCAATTTGGTGAATTTACAGTCTTCTCGACGATTATGTTATAAAAAGGATCTTACCTACCGGTATATTTATATATTACGCAAATTTAGTAAGAAATTAATTTTTTTTAGACACCACAACCATCTATGCTCTTCTGAAAATGTATCCATGTCTTTCCATTGTACTTTGTTTATATATGTATTCTTTGCTATAAGTATGTTGTCATATTTAATGCAATAAATATATTGAATTAAATTGAATTGAATATATTCGTGTTCATTTGTTTTTGAATTTATTTAACTCGTCTTCTATTTTTAGTTTTTATCGTTTTTAGAAGACAAGCTAAATAAATTCAATAACAAATGACCACTCATTTAATATCCTATATTGTATGTTTATTGGGTCATAGTAATATTTTAAGTACATGCGTAATATGTTGACTAAATAAACATGACATTAATTATGCTTTATTATAAGCATATTAAATTTTTTTATTTCTTCAATTATTCAACATTTATTTTTCAGAGCATCAGATCATAAATATTACACATTCAACGACCAGTTCTAGAGGGAGATGTTCTAGAGGGAATCATTCTAGAGGGAATCATTCTGTAGAGAGTGCCATTCTAGAGGGAGATGTTCTAGAGGGAATCATTCTAGAGGGAGATGTTCTAGAGGGAATCGTTCTAGAGGGAGACGTTCTAGAGGGAATCGTTCTAGAGGGAGACGTTCTAGAGGGAATCATTCTAGAGGGAATCGTTCTGTAGAGAGTGCCGTTCTAGAGGGAATCATTCTAGAGGGAATCATTCTAGAGGGAATCATTCTAGAGGGAATCGTTCTAGAGGGAATCATTCTAGAGGGAGACGTTCTACAGGGAGTCATTCTAGAGGGAATCGTTCTAGAGGGAGACATTCTAGAGGGAATCATTCTAGAGGGAATCGTTCTGTAGAGAGTGCCGTTCTAGAGGGAATCGTTCTGTAGAGAGTGCCGTTCTAGAGGGAATCATTCTAGAGGGAATTGTTCTGTAGAGAGTGCCGTTCTAGAGGGAATCATTCTAGAGGGAATCGTTCTAGAGGGAGATGTTCTACAGGGAGACGTTCTAGAGGGAGACGTTCTACAGGGAGTCATTCTAGAGGGAATCGTTCTAGAGGGAGACGTTCTACAGGGAGTCATTCTAGAGGGAGAGGTTCTAGAGAGAGTCATTCTAGAGGGAATCGTTCTGTATAGAGTGCCATTCTAGAGGGAGTCATTCTAGAGGGAATCATTCTGTATAGAGTGCCGTTCTAGAGGGAGATGTTCTAGAGGGAATCGTTCTGTAGAGAGTGACGTTCTAGAGGGAGACGTTCTAGAGGGAATCATTCTAGAGGGAATCTTTCTGTAGAGAGTGCCGTTCTAGAGGGAATCATTCTAGAGGGAATCGTTCTGTAGAGAGTGCCGTTCTAGAGGGAGATGTTCTAGAGGGAATCATTCTAGAGGGAATCATTCTAGAGGGAATCGTTCTGTAGAGAGTGCCGTTCTAGAGGGAATCATTCTAGAGGGAATCGTTCTGTAGAGAGTGCCGTTCTAGAGGGAATCGTTCTAGAGGGAGACGTTCTAGAGGGAATCATTCTAGAGGGAATCATTCTAGAGGGAGTCATTCTAGAGGGAATCATTCTAGAGGGAATCATTCTAGAGGGAATCATTCTAGAGGGAATCATTCTAGAGGGAGACATTCTAGAGGGAATCATTCTAGAGGGAATCGTTCTAGAGGGAATCTTTCTAGAGGGAGATGTTCTAGAGGGAGATGTTCTAGAGGGAGACATTCTAGAGGGAATCATTCTAGAGGGAATCTTTCTAGAGGGAAACATTCTAGAGGGAGACATTCTAGAGGGAATCGGTCTGTATAGAGTGCCGTTCTAGAGGGAGTCATTCTAGAGGGAATCGTTCTGTATAGAGTGCCGTTCTAGAGGGAGATGTTCTAGAGGGAATCATTCTAGAGGGAATCATTCTGTAGAGAGTGCCGTTCTAGAGGGAGACGTTCTAGAGGGAATCATTCTAGAGGGAATCATTCTGTAGAGAGTGCCGTTCTAGAGGGAATCATTCTAGAGGGAATCGTTCTGTAGAGAGTGCCGTTCTAGGGGGAATCGTTCTAGGGGGAATCGTTCTAGAGGGAATCGTTCTAGAGGGAGACATTCTAGAAGGAGATGTTCTAGAGGGAGATGTTCTAGAGGGAGATGTTTTAGAGGGAATCATTCTAGAGGGAATCGTTCTGTAGAGAGTGCCGTTCTAGAGGGAGATGTTCTAGTGGGAATCATTCTAGAGGGAATCTTTCTAGAGGGAGATGTTCTAGAGGGAGACATTCTAGAGGGAATCATTCTAGAGGGAATCTTTCTAGAGGGAAACATTCTAGAGGGAGACATTCTAGAGGGAGACATTCTAGAGGGAATCATTCTAGAGGGAATGTCATTCTACAGGGAGTCGGTCTAGAGGAACTGTCTGTCAGTATGAAACTGAGGATACTGCTGTCCCACAACATACCCAAATATTGTGCCTTATTACAGTCATGTGACACTTTACATATCTCACAACATGCTTCAAGCAATAAACAACCTCTTGTGGCATTCTTACTGTTAATAAGCAAAACCTAGGGATATTTTGGACAAGATGATGGTGAAAGATTGCCTAGTTTGCCTCTCTTAAAATAGAATAGATGAGTTTTTTAATGCATTTCTTTGCATACTTTTTAATGACAGATATAACAATTTTTTTTTATAGTTTTCTGCCAAAGCAAATCCATTTTCCCAATTTAATCAAAATCATTAACCGATTCAACACCATGTAACAGACATGGACTGATGCATGATATTTTTAGATCGATAAATTAATAAGAAAATTACATTTGGACCAGTTCATTTATCAAAATGGGTAATTTTGTCTAAAAATAGTAATATTACTAGCAAAAAGTGCAGATCCCGACGAGACGGCTCCTCATGAGCCGGTTCATCTGGATCTACACTTTTTAGTAGTGTTGAAAGGGTTAACAGCTCACAAATGTCTTATTCATTCATAGATTATCATTGCAGTCACAATCATCACTACCGGTATCCTTTTTTCATACGATATGCACTTTGGTGACCTTCGCCTAATATCAAGGTCACATTTTTCTATTGCTTGAGGGATCATCTTCATATTTGGAGGCATTGAGATAATTAAGCATTGGCCTCTCATTGACATGCAATTCAATTAAGCATTAGCCTCTCATTGACATGCAATTCAATTAAGCATTGGCCTCTCATTGACATGCAATTCAATTAAGCATTGGCCTCTCATTGACATGCAATTCAATTAAGCATTAGCCTCTCATTGACATGCAATTCAATTAAGCATTAGCCTCTCATTGACATGCAATTCAATTAAGCATTAGCCTCTCATTGACATGCAATTCAATTAAGCATTAGCCTCTCATTGACATGCAATTCAATTAAGCATTAGCCTCTCATTGACATGCAATTCAATTAAGCATTAGCCTCTCATTGACATGCAATTCAATTAAGCATTAGCCTCTCATTGACATGCAATTCAATTAAGCATTAGCCTCTCATTGACATGCAATTCAATTAAGCATTAGCCTCTCATTGACATGCAATTCAATTAAGCATTAGCCTCTCATTGACATGCAATTCAATTAAGCATTAGCCTCTCATTGACATGCAATTCAATTAAGCATTAGCCTCTCATTGACATGCAATTCAATTAAGCATTAGCCTCTCATTGACATGCAATTCAATTAAGCATTAGCCTCTCATTGACATGCAATTCAATTAAGCATTAGCCTCTCATTGACATGCAATTCAATTAAGCATTAGCCTCTCATTGACATGCAATATAGTAACCTTGACTGTTACATCTTTATACAACATATACATTTTAATTGTGTTAAAATATTAATTGTCAATTCCCAAGTGTGTTCAGCTTGCCATGACGCGTGTGCGAGGAGCTATCGCGTTACCGTTGGCGTCATGTAGACGAAATGTTTAATAGTTTTTTTGTCCGATCTACTTACGGACGTCGAGGTGCACATGTGCGAAGAAAATTTCCATCAGATCCAAGATGGCCAACTTGTTACCATAAATAGATTATGATCAATGTTTAATTTATGGAGATAATCACGTAAGATATCATCATGAAATTCATAGTTTATGCTTCGGACATCAAGAACATCATGGTTGAAAATACATTAATTGAATCCAAAATGGCCACTTTTATTACTATTAATAGATTGTGTTTAATATTTCGTTATTTTGCGTGTAATGTTTCGTTTTTGGCTTAAGCGCCGAGATATCTTCATGAAATTCATTCTAGGTAGTTTAGGGTAGTCACACCTTCATGCAAGCGAATAATTCTGCGCAATTCAAGACTGCCAAATTGTTACTATAAATAGATCATGAACAGTGTTTACTTTGTGGGAATATCACGTAAGAGTTCATCATGAAATTCATCATATGTACTTAGGGCATTGGCGAAAATATCCAGGTTGAAAATAAATTCATTGCAATCAAAATGGCAGCATTTATTACTACCGGTAGTAATAGATTGTGTGTAATTTTCTGTTCTTTTGCTGGTTATGTTCAATTTATGGCTAAACCACTTCCGATATCTTTACGGTATCATCGCAGTACTTTAAGATATCAAGGCGCCTGTTCATGCAGGAATAAAATCTTTGCTAGATGGTCATCTTGTTATAAATAGTTGAACGTTTGTATGTGGATAAGCTACTGGTTCTTCACACAGGACTCAGGAGAGGTACTGATGCACATGTCTCTATGCAGAATGTTTGATCCAAGATGGTTACTATATTTTGCGTTTATCGATTTCCTTTCTTGTTTACCTGCTACACATCTTAATGGAATTCAACACGATACTTCCATCTTGAAGCTTATGTCCATGCTAATATTGCATCATTACATCTATTGCAACATGTTACTATAAATAGATTGCATTTAGCAATTAGTGTATACACATTTATTTTAGCGCGATTGCAAAACAAGTTCTTACATCCTGATGGAATCCATTGTCACGAGGGAGAGAAGAGGCGTGTGAAATTTAAATGCCTTGTCCAAGTGCACAATCTTAACGGCTCCAGCGGGGCGCGACCTCTAGTTAGCAATCGAGACAATTTGATAACATATAGTGTGATGAGGTGTTTGGTCATAATTCTTCATCTTAGTGTGTCCGTCCTGTTTAATATCTTGATTAGATACACATCTGTTTAACCATGCGTCCCTTTGTTTATATTTAACAAAACATACCATTTAATATAAATATATGTACTGTACAATATGTGTAAATATGTATATATAGACTTTGTAACTCACACGTACATGCTATTATAATTAAGACATTAAACATTTTATACAGCTACCTAACACGCTGTGCCAAGTACACCACCAGATGTATAACACCATTTGATAGATTAATTTCAATTTAATCCACTTTACATAACATTTAATTAAAATAAGAGATGCTGAGGTTATACAAATTTATTTTAGCTCGATTGCGAAACAAGTTCTTATAACTTATATTAATCACTCTCGGGACCTCATTCCTGATGGAATCCATCGCCACGAGGGAGAGAGAAGAGGCAACGTGGAAATTAATTGCCCGATGCTGAGATATTTCCTATCTCTAATAACACTCTCATATTGGTAACATTTTAATCAACATGTATATTTACCATATATTTATGACTTTCATTTTTTTCATTGCATGCAATTGTATTTTGTTTTATTATGATGATGAGCTATGTAATACTTAAGTCTTATATTTATGTTATATTTCGGGTTGTACGCCTGCATCAGCACCATTTTGGGCTATATTGCCGACGGGCAGTTTACCTAACAACATCTTTCCTGGACAGGCTCCAGCAGTTAACCAGTACTTGGGTGCACCAACCTCCGTAAGAAACTGCCAACGGTTAACCAGTACTTGGGTGCACCAACCTCCGTAAGAAACTGCCAACTTTTTCATATAAATGAGACACGGCCTGAGCGGGGCTCGAACCCTAATGTTTAAGTCTAATAAACCATATGTTCTGTTCTATTCCTAAACCGTTTCCATCTCCAAGCTCAGATGTCTTCTGACATCTCTTGCACTGTAATAATGGCTTGGTGTGAGTTCTTGTCACAAACTTGTAAGTTGCCGATTATGAAACGTTTCTCCATTCTCAAACACTGCTAGCTATACGATTGATATGGAGCCGAGTGCAAATCTCGCACTCGACCAACAAAATTTCTTGAACACGAGTTTTGTGCGTGTGTTTTATGCTTATTTATCGTCGCTACCGGTTGCCCATATGAGCGATGCCTCCTGAAGAGATTAGTCATTTTAGATTTTTGGAGTGCAAAATTACATGTCCTCATTTACAATATACAATAAAAACATGTACATTTAATTTGTTTTATTTCCTAGCTTTCTGTATTATATGAGTCTGTTCAAATTCATCCAGCAGAATGTGTAAATGTTCTAGATTTGCCACCTCCTGAAGCTGACTTATCATGTTTCCTAGACTGTCACCACCCGACATGAATACGTCAAGGTTATAAAAATTGTGTCCCAGTCTATGATCAGTTATTCTATCCTGAGGGAAATTATATGTTCTAATCTTTTCGGATCGATCTTTATTGCCAATTTGAATTTTTCTTTGGTTTCTTGTTTTCGATTTTTGATCTTGTAGTTGCAGTTCATAAATCCTGAAAGATAAATGTTGGTAAATATAATTAATATAATAATGGTAAATTATTTCTTTCTCAACTATATACATTGACAAATACCATGACTACAAAGAAATACAGTCTACATCTGTTATGTCGAATTCCGCTGGTCCGAACAAAATACCTCGAAATAACTGAAGTTTGACGTAACGAAATTTGATATAAACGGAGCCGGTTATATGTACAATAATAGTGTCTGAAACGGGAATTTGATCTGACTTCGAGATAACCGGAGAATTCGACATAACCGACTTTGACATAACGGTTGTAGACTGTACTAGATCATGTTTGTTTGGTCAATGTTTACACATTTTCGTATTATGGTACAGTCAAACCTGTGTTAGCGGTCACCGCCATTAAGCAGCCAACCTGTATTAGGCAGCCAGTTTCCAGAGTCCCATTAAACATTTGACCTGTATTAAGCAGCCACTTGTGCTAACTGCCACTTTCTGTGATTCCCTTGGTTGGCTGCTTAACACATTTTCGTATTATGATACAGTCTAACCTGTGTTAGCGGTCACATCCGTTGAGCAGTCAACCTGTATTAGGCAGCTAGTTTCCATACTCCCATTATGTTGTTTTATTATACATTTGACCTGTATTAAGCAGCCACCTGTGCTAAGCTGCCAATTTCTGCTATTCCCTTGGTTGGCTGCTTAACACAGGTTCGAGTGTACATTGATATCTTGAGTCGTTACATTGATGTACATTAACAGTTGTTTTGCGTGCGAGACACATTAGATTCCAGTATTATGTTGTAATTTTCAAAGTTATTCACCTTAGTTAAACACATTGTATTTCCTCAATATTATACAGTTTGAACAATGCATACAATACACATGTACAAATGTATATCATAATACAGAAAAAGGATTATAATGAAAGACAGTCTTATATATTTCTTCTCTTATTCACCTTGGCCTGTTACGAGAACTACTTTTTGTGCAACATCACAAACGGTACATGTATATTAATCCTCATACTATTGTATTGCTGTTCTCGTACTCTCATTGGCTGTGATATTCCCATGTTTTCACAGAGTCCGGGGGCTTAAAGCGACACTACATCGGTAAAACGAAAATTTCTACAGAATGTAATTTGCTCTTATTTGGTATAATTTCCCCCCAAATATTTGTATTTCAACAAATAAACAAACATCGTATACGCGGTTTATTGACATAACAAAATAATGTAAATAGTGTCGACATTCAACGCGTTTATCCTGAATAACACGAGATATGGTATATATTTACCGTGATATCTCATATTTGTGGCTACATATTTATTTGTAGACTAAGCATATTTATGTGTAGACTAATCTTAGTTAAATTATCTGTAAACGAAAGTATCGCGTGTGTTTAGTATTGACTCCCAATGACAAACATACAACCAATTCAGGAGCGTGGATGACCGTTATATGAAATCCTACTTTCACTTTTGAAAGTTTGTATACCACGAAAACACTGTTTATTGATTCAATGTCAAGTGTTCGAATAGATTCAGAATAATTTGTAGTAGCAATGCATCTATACGTGAAAAATGCATTTTATTTGCTTTTTGCGATGTAATGTCGCTTTAAACTATACCTTCAAAATATGGAGATCCAGAAGTTGGTTGTCACAACTATCTGCTATTGATTCTATATTGTAAAAACTTCTCTTGAGTCTAAATCCTTGCTATAATGTACTACTGTATTGAGTGAGAGATGGTTGATTACTGTTTATCAATTCAAGGATTTCCTTTATCTTGACCTAGGACCTGGTATTTTATTGGAAATGGCCAATTATCGAAAGAAATGAGATTTCATCCAAGCAGATTTTAACAAAATCCAATGAGAAATAGATTTGCTAGTGTTTTACACGGCAACTGTTGATAGGCAGATGATGGATAAAATAGTACAATTATTCAAATTGGCTTACAAAAAATGTAGATCCAGATGAGCCGGCTCGTGACGAGCCGTCTCATCAGTCTTATCAGGATCTGCACTTTTTGCCAGTAACCTGACTAGTTTTAGACAAAATTATCCATTTTGGTAAATGAACTGGTCTAAATGTAATTTTCTTATTAATTTATAGGACTAAAACTATCATGCACCAGTCCATGTCAGTTACTTGACTGGTTCTGCTATTTTTTTAAAAAGTTTCTCAGTAAATCATTCCAACTTCAATAGATAGTTGTAAAACACTATGTAATGTAATATACTCTCACCTTGTTCTCAGAAATACGAGTGCCGTTTCCTTGTTTTTGATTTGTGACCGGGTCATCTGGCATTCTGCCACAACACCTGCATAAAGCAATGTGCAATTTGTCAACCACATGGAGATTTAGGTTAATATACTACTATATCTCCATACATGTAGAGACCAAGGTGCAATTTGTCAACCACATAGGGATTTAGGTTAATATACTACCATATCTCCATACATGTAGAGACCAATTTGTCAACCACATAGAGATTTAGGTTCATATACTACTATATCTCCATACATGCAGAGACCAATGTATAATTTGTCAACCACATAGAGATTTAGGTTAATATACTACTATATCTCCATACATGCAGAGACCAAAATTTGTCAACCACATAGAGATTTAGGTTCATATAATACTATATCTCCATACATGCAGAGACCAATTTGTCAACCACATAGAGATTTAGGTTAATATACTACTATATCTCCATACATGTAGAGACCAATGTGCAATTTGTCAACCACATAGAGATTTAGGTTAATATACTACTATATCTCCATACATGTAGAGACCAATTTGTCAACCACATAGAGATTTAGGTTAATATACTACTATATCTCCATACATGTAGAGACCAATTTGTCAACCACATAGAGATTTAGGTTAATATACTACTATATCTCCATACATGTAGAGACCAATTTGTCAACCACATAGAGATTTAGGTTAATATACTACTATATCTCCATACATGTAGAGACCAATGTGCAATTTCAGCTTTTCTTTTTATCCGGAGAAGTCGCTGTTTGGGATTTATTTTAATTTAGCCATATTTTATTGCCTATGTAATACATTAGACAATACAATTTTACATACGAGCATTAATTAGATGAGAGAATAGGCAACAAATGATAAAGCACATACAGTATACATCTGTTATGTCAAAGTCGGTTATGTAGAATTCTCCGGTTATCTTGAGGTCGGATCAAAGTCCCGTTTCAGACACTATCATTTTACATATAACTGGATCTGTTTATATCGAATTTCGTTAAATCAAACTTCGGTTATGACAAAGTATTTTGTTCGGTCTGACAGAATTCGAACAGTACCTATTAACCTAAGCCAATGCACAAGGTACCAGTAACATACTACAGGCCAGTAGCAGGTCTTCTTTCCTAATCAGACAATATTATAAGTACACAAGCCAGTAACAGGCCTTCTTTCCTAATCAGACTGAATTACGAGTACACAAGCCAGTAGCAGGCCTTTCCTAATCAGACTGAATTATAAGTACACAAGCCAGTAGCAGGCCTTCTTTCCTAATCAGACTGAATTATGAGTACACAAGCCAGTAGCAGGCCTTTCCTAATCAGACTGAATTATAAGTACACAAGCCAGTAACAGGCCTTCTTTCCTAATCAGACTGAATTATGAGTACACAAGCCAGTAGCAGGACTTTCCTAATCAGACTGAATTATAAGTACACAAGCCAGTAGCAGGCCTTTCCTAATCAGACTGAATTATAAGTACACAAGCCAGTAGCAGGCCTTCTTTCCTAATCAGACTGAATTATAAGTACACAAGCCAGTAGCAGGCCTTCTTTCCTAATCAGATTGAATTATACGTACACAAGCCAGTAGCAGGCTATCTTTCCTAATCAGACTGAATTATGAGTACACAAGCCAGTAGCAGGCCTTCTTTCCAAATCAGACTGAATTATAAGTACACAAGCCAGTAGCAGGCCTTCTTTCCTAATCAGACTGAATTATAAGTACACAAGCCAGTAGCAGGACTTTCCTAATCAGACTGAATTTTAAGTACACAAGCCAGTAGCAGGCCTTCTTTCCTAATCAGACTGAATTATACGTACACAAGCCAGTAGCAGGCCTTCTTTCCTAATCAGACTGAATTATGAGTACACAAGCAGTAGCAGGCCTTCTTTCCTAATCCGATTGAATTATAAGTATACAAGCCAGTAGCAGGCCTTCTTTCCTAATCAGACTGAATTATAAGTACACAAGCCAGTAGCAGGACTTCTTTCCTAATCAGACTGAATTATGAGTACACAAGCCAGTAGCAGGACTTTCCTAATCATACTGAATTATAAGTACACAAGCCAGTAGCAGGACTTTCCTAATCAGACTGAATTATAAGTACACAAGCCAGTAGCAGGCCTTCTTTCCTAATCAGACTGAATTATAAGTACACAAGCCAGTAGCAGGACTTTCCTAATCAGACTGAATTATGAGTACACAAGCCAGTAACAGGACTTTCCTAATCAGACTGAATTGTAAGTACACAAGCCAGTAGCAGGACTTTCCAAATCAGACTGAATTGTAAGTACACAAGCCAGTAGCAGGACTTTCCTAATCAGACTGAATTGTAAGTACACAAGCCAGTAGCAGGACTTTCCAAATCAGACTGAATTATAAGTACACAAGCCAGTAGCAGGCCTTCTTTCCTAATCAGACTGAATTATGAGTACACAAGCCAGTAGCAGGCCTTTCCTAATCAGACTGAATTATAAGTACACAAGCCAGTAACAGGCCTTCTTTCCTAATCAGACTGAATTATGAGTACACAAGCCAGTAGCAGGCCTTTCCTAATCAGACTGAATTATAAGTACACAAGCCAGTAACAGGCCTTCTTTCCTAATCAGACTGAATTATGAGTACACAAGCCAGTAGCAGGACTTTCCTAATCAGACTGAATTATAAGTACACAAGCCAGTAGCAGGCCTTTCCTAATCAGACTGAATTATAAGTACACAAGCCAGTAGCAGGCCTTCTTTCCTAATCAGACTGAATTATAAGTACACAAGCCAGTAGCAGGCCTTCTTTCCTAATCAGATTGAATTATACGTACACAAGCCAGTAGCAGGCCTTCTTTCCTAATCAGACTGAATTATGAGTACACAAGCCAGTAGCAGGCCTTCTTTCCAAATCAGACTGAATTATAAGTACACAAGCCAGTAGCAGGCCTTCTTTCCTAATCAGACTGAATTATAAGTACACAAGCCAGTAGCAGGACTTTCCTAATCAGACTGAATTTTAAGTACACAAGCCAGTAGCAGGCCTTCTTTCCTAATCATTTTGAATTATACGTACACAAGCCAGTAGCAGGCCTTCTTTCCTAATCAGACTGAATTATGAGTACACAAGCCAGTAGCAGGCCTTCTTTCCAAATCAGACTGAATTATAAGTACACAAGCCAGTAGCAGGCCTTCTTTCATAATCAGACTGAATTATGAGTACACAAGCCAGTAGCAGGACTTTCCTAATCAGACTGAATTTTAAGTACACAAGCCAGTAGCAGGCCTTCTTTCCTAATCATTTTGAATTATACGTACACAAGCCAGTAGCAGGCCTTCTTTCCTAATCAGACTGAATTATGAGTACACAAGCCAGTAGCAGGCCTTCTTTCCAAATCAGACTGAATTATAAGTACACAAGCCAGTAGCAGGCCTTCTTTCCTAATCAGACTGAATTATGAGTACACAAGGACTTGGGTGCACATTTGATGTCGCGTAAGTTATAAACAGTGCCACGACAGCAACTACAAAATATTTTGTTTCTTTGATTTTGGGGTTTGGGTAATACTGTGACTCTCCAGTTATTATTGGTTGCCGGAAGACCCCGGACTCCCCTCCAAGCAGTATTGCAGGCATGGATGGGCACCTGGGTAGAAACGCCGACCTGCAAGCCAGCCGGATAGCTTCCTCACATGAAATAATTTTGACTCCCCAAGTGGGATTTGAACCTACAGCATTTAGGGGCAAGTGATTTGAAGTCGACGACCGTAACCACTAGCTTCCTCACATTTTGACTCCCCAAGTGGGATTTGAACCTACAGCATTTAGGGGCAAGTGATTTGAAGTGGACGACCGTAACCACTCGGGGCTGCTACATGTAACTTGGCTCTATATTGGTTGTATGTGTGTAAGGGGGAAGGGTTACCTGTAGGTAGATGTTTGACTCTCACTGCACTGTCTGTTGTATTAACATGCTGGCCCCCGGCTCCACTTGCTTTGTATGTGTCAAACTGTAAATCTTTCGGGTTCAAAACGATGTCAATCTGAAACAAGAAGGTCATTATGACCACAGTTGCTAGGTCAATTCCTTACACCCATTAAAAGCACTTCTTTTTGAAGAATTAGTAGGTGGGGTAACAAGGGGCAGACGGGATGGTAGACATTCGAGCAACTTTTCATCGTCTAGTCAGTCCGATGTCACAGGAATTTTGGTTCTGTAAGAGAAGTCAAAAATGGATTATGGACATTAGATCATTTTGGACGTTAGATCCTTGGTCTAATTATACCAATGCTACAGATCAAATTTCATCAAGTTTGAACAAGCATACAACAACATTGCAGGGATCATTCTAGGTGGCGAAATAGTCGCCCTAGGGACCCGACTGCTCCACTTTACCCTAAAAAATATTTGTTTAATATAATTTTCATACAAAATCATGTAGGAAGCACTGGCCCATTATAAAACACTCCTATTTAACCCATTCAACCCCAAGTAACTGACATGGACTGGTGCGTGATATTTTCAGACCAATAAATTACAAAGAAAATTATCTTTGGACCAGTTCATTTATCAAAATGGGTAATTTTATCTAAAAATAGTAATAATTATTACTGGCAAAAAAGTGCAGATCCTGATGAGATGGCTCGTTACGAGCCGGCTCATCTGGATCTACACTTTTCATAAGCCTATTTAGAGGCCTGTGGGGGTTAGTTTAAACATTATTTATTTCAGTATTTGTACATGTAATCAAGAAATGAACATTTTACATATAATTTAACAGCAGTAGACTGAAAGGGATTAGAATGAAAGAAAAATGGGGTTGAAAGGGTTAATGGTTAAACTGTGCATTTTAACCATATTTTGTTTAACCCTCTACTTCATAGAGATTTAGGTTAATAGACTATTATATCTCCATACAAACGACAGCCATTTAACCCTTTCCTTCATAGAGATTTAGGTTAATAGACTATTATATCTCCATACAAACGACAGCCATTTAACTCTTTCCTCCATAGAGATTTAGGTTAATATACTATTATATCTCCTTACAAACGACAGCCATTTAACCCTTTCCTTCATAGAGATTTAGGTTAATATACTATTATATCTCCTTACAAACGACAGCCATTTAACCCTTTCCTTCATAGAGATTTAGGATAATATACTATTATATCTCCATACAAACCACAGCCATTTAACCCTTTCCTTCATAGAGATTTAGGTTAATATACTATTATATCTCCATACAAACGACAGCCATTTAACTCTTTCCTCCATAGAGATTTAGGTTAATATACTATTATATCTCCATACAAACGACAGCCATTTAGCTATCATGCAGTGGATAAGTAGTCGCCATATCTATCTCACCTCCATAGATATTACTGAAACTACATGAGATTCTGGCCTTTATTATGAACATTGGTTTGGCTACTACATTGTCAATGTATGTCATATTGGTAATGGCGTCAAGAGGTGCTTCTATGAGGGAAAGGGTTTATGAACATTGGTTTGGCTACTACATTGTCAATGTATGTCATATTGGTAATGGCGTCAAGAAGTGCTTCCATGAGGGAAAGGGTTTATGAACATTGGTTTGGCTACTACATTGTCAATGTATGTCGTATTGGTAATGGCGTCAAGAAGTGCTTCCATGGGGGAAAGGGTTAAGGATTTGATCGCGTGTTTTCTCACTCCTAAATATTCTGACCTAGAATGAGCCATGCAACATTGTAGCAACTGTTTGTTTTTATTCAATCTTGTTGCTCGTTATGCAGAAATAAGAGATAATGCGCTTAAAATTTTATCTCACAAATACAAGACCTCATGAGGATCATACTTGCATATTGTCCCTAACTACCACCGAGAACAAACTGTTACCACAGATGGCTGTGGTAGAACTACCACTGAGAAAAAACTGTTACCTCAGACGGCTGCGGTAGAACTACCACCGAGAACAAACTGTTACCACAGATGGCTGTGGTAGAACTACCACCGAGAAAAAACTGTTACCTCAGACGGCTGCGGTAGAACTACCACCGAGAACAAACTGTTACCTCAGACGGCTGTGGTAGAACTACCACCGAGAACAAACTGTTACCTCAGATGGCTGTGGTAGAACTGCCACCGAGAACAAACTATTACCTCAGACGGCTGTGGTAGAACTACCACCGAGAACAAACTGTTACCTCAGACGGCTGCGGTAGAACTACCATCGAGAACAAACTATTACCTCAGATGGCTGCGGTAGAACTGCCACCGAGAACAAACTATTACCTCAGACGGCTGTGGTAGAACTACCACCGAGAACAAACTGTTACCTCAGACGGCTGCGGTAGAACTACCATCGAGAACAAACTATTACCTCAGACGGCTGTGGTAGAACTACCACCGAGAACAAACTGTTACCTCAGACAGCTGTGGTAGAACTACCACCGAGAACAAACTGTTACCTCAGACGGCTGTGGTAGAACTACAACCGAGAACAAACTGTTACCTCAGACGGCTGCGGTAGAACTACCACCGAGAACAAACTGTTACCTCAGACGGCTGTGGTAGAACTACCACCGAGAACAAACTGTTACCTCAGACGGCTGCGGTAGAACTACCATCGAGAACAAACTATTACCTCTCAGACGGCTGTGGTAGAACTACCACCGAGAACAAACTGTTACCTCAGACGGCTGCGGTAGAACTACCATCGAGAACAAACTATTACCTCAGATGGCTGCGGTAGAACTGCCACCGAGAACAAACTATTACCTCAGATGGCTGTGGTAGAACTGCCACCGAGAACAAACTGTTACCTCAGACGGCTGTGGTAGAACTGCCACAGAGATGGTACTTGTATGCACACGACCTTTAGATTCCGTCCTGGGTATCCGCTGTACCCGATGTACGCCACCTTCATATTTCATCTCGCCAAACGCTCCCTGCCCGCTTATCGTGGCTGACGCTTTACGTATCCCTCCGGCACCCACGCCAATTCCTGAGAAAAGTTGGTTTGAGCAATACATTAAGTCTTGCCGAGATTATGTATAACATAGATGCTGAGGAATTTTGTCTCCACAGAATCTGTTGCACAAATAGCACAAATCATGTCTACTACTTGTACTTTTAATTCTTCTAATGGGTAATATTAGCGATAGATGGTAGAGATAGATGGTAGATATAGATGGTAGAGATGGTATAGACAGATAATAGAGATAGATGGTATAGATAGATGGTATAGATAGATGGTATAGATAGAGATAGTTGGTAGAGATAGATGGTAGAGATATATGGTATAGATAGATGGTAGAGATAGATAGATGGTATAGATGGTAGATATAGATGGTGTAGAGATAGATGATATAGATAGATGGTAGAGATAGATGGTATAGATAGATGGTAGAGATAGATGGTATAGATAGATGGTAGAGATAGATGGTAGAGATAGATGGTATAGATAGATAGATGGTATAGATGGTATAGATGGTAGATATAGATGGTGTAGAGATAGATGATATAGATAGATGGTAGAGATAGATGGTAGAGATAGATGGTAGAGATAGATGGTATAGATAGATGGTAGAGATAGATGATATAGACAGATGGTAGAGACAGATGGTAGAGATAGATGATATAGATAGATGGTAGAGACAGATGGTAGAGACAGATGGTAGAGATAGATGATATAGACAGATGGTAGAGATATATGGTAGAGATAGATGGTAGAGATAGATGGTATAGATAGATGGTAGAGATAGATGGTAGATATATGGTATAGATAGATGGTAGAGATAGATGGTAGAGATAGATGGTATAGATAGATGGTAGAGATAGATGGTAGAGATAGATGGTATAGATATATGGTATAGACAGATGGTAGAGATAGATGATATAGACAGATGGTATAGACAGATGGTAGAGACAGATGGTAGAGATAGATGATATAGATAGATGATATAGACAGATGGTAGAGATATATGGTATAGATAGATGGTAGAGATAGATGGTAGAGATAGATGGTATAGATAGATGGTATAGATAGATGGTAGAGATAGATGGTATAGATAGATGGTAGAGATAGATGGTAGAGATAGATGACATAGATAGATGGTAGAGATAGATGGTAGAGATAGATGGTATAGATAGATGGTAGAGATAGATGGTATAGATAGATGGTAGAGATAGATGGTAGAGATAGATGGTATAGATAGATGGTAGAGATAGATGGTAGAGATAGATGGTAGAGACAGATGGTAGAGATAGATGGTAGAGATAGATGGTAGAGATAGATGGTAGAGATAGATAGATGGTATAGATGGTAGATATAGATGGTGTAGAGATAGATGATATAGATAGATGGTAGAGATAGATGGTAGAGATAGATGGTATAGATAGATGGTAGAGATAGATGATATAGACAGATGGTAGAGACAGATGGTAGAGATAGATGATATAGATAGATGGTAGAGAAAGATGATATAGACAGATGGTAGAGATAGATGATATAGACAGATGGTAGAGATATATGGTAGAGATAGATGGTAGAGATAGATGGTATAGATAGATGGTAGAGATAGATGGTATAGATAGATGGTAGAGATAGATGGTAGAGATAGATGGTATAGATAGATGGTAGAGATAGATGGTAGAGATAGATGGTATAGATAGATGGTATAGATAGATGGTAGAGATAGATGATATAGATAGATGGTAGAGACAGATGGTAGAGACAGATGGTAGAGATAGATGATATAGACAGATGGTAGAGATATATGGTATAGATAGATGGTAGAGATAGATGGTAGAGATAGATGGTATAGATAGATAGATGGTATAGATGGTAGAGATAGATGGTATAGATAGATGGTAGAGATAGATGGTAGAGATAGATGGTATAGATAGATGGTAGAGATAGATGGTAGAGATAGATGGTATAGATAGATGGGATAGATGGTATAGATAGATGGTAGAGATATATGGTAGAGACAGATGGTAGAGATAGATGGTAGAGATAGATGGTAGAGATATATGGTATAGACAGATGGTATAGATGGTAGATATAGATGGTGTAGAGATAGATGATATAGATAGATGGTAGAGATATATGGTAGAGACAGATGGTAGATATAGATGGTAGAGATATATGGTAGAGATAGATGGTAGAGACAGATGGTATAGATAGATGGTAGAGATATATGGTAGAGATAGATGATAGAGACAGATGATAGAGATAGATGGTAGAGATAGATGGTATAGATAGATGGTATAGATAGATGGTAGAGATAGATGGTATAGATAGATGGTAGAGACAGATGGTATAGATAGATGGTATAGACAGATGGCATAGACAGATGGTATAGACAGATGGTATAGATAGATGATATAGACAGATGGTATAGATAGATGGTATAGACAGATGATAGAGATAGATGGTATAGACATATGGTAGAGACAGATGGTATAGACAGATGGTATAGACAGATGATAGAGATATATGGTATAGACAGATGGTATAGACAGATGATAGAGATAGATGGTATAGATAGATGGTATAGATAGATGGTAGAGATAGATGGTATAGACAGATGATAGAGATAGATGGTAGAGATAGATGGTATAGATAGATGGTATAGATATATGGTATAGACAGATGGTATAGACAGATGATAGAGATAGATGGTATAGATAGATGGTATAGACAGATGGTAGAGATAGATGGTAGAGATAGATGGTAGAGATAGATGGTATAGATAGATGGTAGAGATAGATGGTAGAGATAGATGGTATAGATAGATGGTATAGATATATGGTATAGACAGATGGTATAGACAGATGATAGAGATAGATGGTATAGACAGATGATAGAGATAGATGGTATAGACAGATGGTAGAGACAGATGGTATAGACAGATGGTAGAGATAGATGGTAGAGATAGATGGTATAGACAGATGGTATAGATATATGGTATAGACAGATGGTATAGATAGATGGTATAGACAGGTGATAGAGATAGATGGTATAGATAGATGATAGAGATAGATGGTATAGACAGGTGATAGAGATAGATGGTGTATAGATAGATGATAGAGATAGATGGTATAGATAGATGATAGAGATAGATGGTATAGACAGATGGTATAGATAGATGGTATAGACAGATGATAGAGATAGATGGTATAGACAGATGGTAGAGATAGATGGTATAGACAGATGGTAGAGACAGATGGTATAGACAGTATGTTACAGGGTTCATTCTAGGTCAGAATTTTTGGGAGAAGTGAGAAAGCGTGTGATCGCTTCCTTAAATGGTGTTCTTTAATATACTTCTGCAAAATAGGGTTAAAATGCACAGTACAACCATTAAATACAACATTTGAATAGAAGGAGTGCTTTATAATGGACCAGTGTATCTTACTAGACACAATTTTGTTTGAAAATCGTAAAAACCTCTAAACTGATCCCTGTGTTATCATTTACCTTGTCTGCCTCTACATAAACACTGCTATCAAGTTACTTAACAATTCAGCAATATTTACTTCAGTTAGAGAGATGACATTGCTACATTTGACAATTACACAATTCATGGTGGTGCATTCACTTCAGATACGAAAGGTCAGGAGTTTGCGCCCATATGTAGCCGTTACGATTGTGCCCTAAAGCAAGGCATTTAAATTCCACTTTGCCTTTTCTCTCTCCCTCGTGGCGATGGATTCCACCAGGAATGAGGTCTCGAGAGTGATTAATGTAGGTTGTATGAACTTGTTTTGCAATCGAGTTTGAATAATCGAATTTGTATAAAATAAAAAATAAGAGCCATAGATCTACTTTTTAGCAACAGGAGTTGACGTTTCTATCCATAAACATCGTTACCAAGATTCATAATCATAATGCGTGGCTAGCATTTGCTCATTAATATAAGATGGGTCAGTGGTTAACACGTTGGACTGCCAATCCAGGTATCTCAGGTTCGATACCCGTCTGACGATAATATTAACAGACTTTCAGACTATAAACCCATATCTCAGCAGAGCATGTAAAAGAAACAAGGATGTATTAGAGCATCCTCTTTATTCACAGTCAAACCATGTCTTAAGCAGCCATCCAAGGAAATCACAGAAAGTGGCTGCTTAGCACAGATGGCTGTTTAATAGAGGTCAAATGTTTAATAAAACAAACATATTGGGAATCTGGATGCTTAATACAGGTTGGCTGCTTAATAGAGGCGACCACTAACACAGGTTTGACTGTATATAAATATACTTGAGGCATTGCCCCACTTAATCATACAATGATTATGTTATATTTCGGGTTTTACGCCTGCATCAGCACCATTTTGGGCTATATCGCCGGCGGGCAGTTTACCTAACAACACCTTTCCTGGGCAGGCTCCAGCGGTTAACCAGTACTTGGGTGCACCAACCTCCGTAAGAAACTGCTAACTTTTTCATATAAATGAGACACGGTCTGAGCGGGGCTCGAACCCGTGACCATCAGTGATGATAGGTTACAGTGGTATACAAGTCAGCGACCTTAAACACTCGACCACGGAGGCGAACCAATCATACAATGAATAATCGTATCCAAAACTAGAAACCACTCGCTCAGGAGATAGAGAGATTACCAATAAGTCCTAACATTTCCACAACTCAAAGGACATATTTTTGGTGTTGTTTTTTTTTTATTTAACCATATTTTATTGCAAATCAATAGTAGTGGAAGTCGTGATAGCGCAGTGGATGAGCGTTCGCTTCAGGTGCGAAAGGTCCGGAGTTCGAGCCCTGCTGGAGCCATTACGATTGTGCCCTTAGACAAGGCATTTAAATTTCACGTTGCCTCTTCTCTCTCCCTCGTGGCGATGGATTCCATCAGGAATGAGGTCTCGAGAGTGATTTATATAAGTTGAAATAACTTGTTTCGCAATCGAGCTAAAATAAATGTGTATAAACTAATAGTACATATGTCATACACATAAAGATACAATACATAGTATGAAAATACAAATGGTTTGGGCCACAAGTTTTAACAACATTAGACAAATGTTACAAATAAGGCGGTTTTAAAAACTGAGTTTGTGTATCAAGATTGTTACCAAGTTACATAATTACCAAGTTACACAATGACCAAGTTACACAATGACCAAGTTACATAATGATGGAGAACATTTGTTTCAGCCGCAATAGTCAGGGTGGTCAACTCAAATAGCTGAGGTATTGCTTTGACTATTGGACGATTGGGGGGGGGGGGGCTGATTAATAGAAAAGCCAGTGGTAACACGCTGGACTGGTAATCCAGGGATCGTAGGTTTGATCCCCCGTCTGACCCTAATAAAATTAACAGTCTTTCAGATGGGACGTTAAACCGAGGTCTCGTGTCGGTGTTTTACACTGTGCACGTAAAAGAACCAGAGGAGACTCTGGAATGGGTCTCTGTCTGTATCATTGCACTATCCTCCAAAACTCTAAAATGACTAATCTCTTCAGGAGGCGTCGCTCATATGGGCAACCGGTAGCGACGATAAACAAACGTAAAACACACATCTTTGGCAAAAATCTGGGGAAAAGCTCCTTTAAATTGCACTTACTGTCCTCTTGTATAACATGAAATGGCCATCCCCTGCCTCGAGCATAGTTCTCGTACATTTCAAACATTTCCTTGGCAAATAGCATTGCCTCCTGACCTCCAGCTCCTGACTCAACCTCCAACACAACATCGCACTCATCAACTGTCTCCCTGGGACATATGATATCTACAAGCTACAATAAATGCACGATATTTCCTCGTTTCCATGTATGATTAAATTGTATTTTATCGCACGAAAACAGACGGCAATGATTCCACTTTCAGGCGAAACGCAATTCATTCATACACTTAAACAAACAAATTTTCTTTTTATTTTATAATAAGTACATTTTTTAGTAGTGATAGAAAACGGTGCTTGAAAAGCTTTACTATGTGTGTTTTATGTTTATTTATCATCGCTACCGGTTGCCCATATGAGCGACGCCTCCTGAAGAGATTAGTCATTTTAGATTTTTGGAGGATAGTACAATGATGAAACTTGAAAATCTGCTTAAGTGTGTTCTACGTTTATTTATCGTCTCTACTGGTTGCCCATATGAGCGACGCCTCCTGAAGAGATTAGTCATTTCAGATTTTTGGAGGATAGTACAATGATGAAATTTGAAAATCTGCTTAAGTGTGTTTTACGTTTATTTATTGTTTCTACTGGTTGCCCATATGAGCGATGCCTCCTGAAGAGATTAGTCATTTTAGATTTTTGGAGGATAGTGTAATGATACAGACAGAGACACATTTCAGAGTCTTCTCTGGTTCTTTTACGTGCATGGTGTAAAGCACCGACACGAGACCTTGGTTTAAAGTCCCATCTGAAAGACTGTTAATTTTATTAGTGTCAGACTGGGGATCGAACCTGCGATCCCTGGATTACCAGTCCAGCGTGTTACCACTGGACTACATATCCGTCTGTATTGCTTTACTCGTATACTGACAACATTTTAGTGGCTGAGAAAAATAACAGTTCACCATTTCCAAACATATCAAATTGTCCGATTAGCACAGTGGTTAGCGCGCGCTCTCTTCTCACCAATGCAACCTGGGTTCGATCCTCGGACCGGGAAGTATGTGAGATGGTACGGTGGTCGCCAGATCGGATAGGTTTGTTTTCTCCCACACGAATGACCACATATACGCTTTCATCCGCGCCAACGAGAGTGATTAATATAAGATGTTAAAACTTGTTTCGCAATCGTTGTAAAATAAATAAAGCTTAAATTTGTTTTACAGATAATATCAACGGAAAGCATAACATAAAACAACATTGTTACAACAAGAAATGTCAGAGAGCAACGGCTATAAAGATATCTGAAGCAGTTTAGCTCATTTAAATGTAGGAGCTTGCCAGTATAATGAGTGGGATAGATGGAAAACTGTTGGAAAATCTATATTGCAAGTTAATTGGGTTTTCCGGGAGAAAGTGCATGTTTCTGCAAACTGAATAGGTATTAAGATTGTATGAAATAACTACCATCATTTTCTATGTATAACACGCACACTGCATTAAACTACTGGTCCACTTAATATACAGCATTATGTAAATGCACAGAATAGGATGCATTTTTTCTGACAACAATCGTCGAAGATTTGATAGAGTTTGATGGATTGGAGAACTTAGACATCCGACAATAAACAGATGCAATAGTACAAGGAAGTTTTAAGCACTTTCAAGGCTATCAATTGTCCAGTTAGGACTTCATCTATTGGCCTTTTTAACCCATTCAACACCAAGTAACTCACATGGACAGGTCCATGATATTCATAAACCAATAAATGAATCAGAAAATCACATTTGGACAAGTTCATTTATCAAAATGGGTAATTATGTCTAAAAATAGTCATATCACTGGCATAAAGGTCAGATCCTGATGAGACGGCTCGTCACGAGCCGGCTCATCTGGATCTACACTTTTTGTAAGCCTATTTAGGTCTGTGGTGTTGAAAGGGTTAATGAGGGAAAGAGGAAGAGGCATTGTGAATTTAAGTGTCTTGCTTAGGGACACCGCAACCGTGGTTCTGGTGAGGTTCAAACCCACAACACCTTGGTTACGAGGCGGACACTGTATCTATGACAACAGGGTTCATTCTAGGTCAGAATTGTTGGGAGAAGTGAGAAAGCACGCGATCGCGTCCTTAAACCGTGTTATTTAAAAAATTTCAACAAATTATGGTTAAAATACACAGTATGACCATTAAATACAACATTTGAATAGAAGGAGTGTTTTATAATGGGCCAGTGTATCTTACTGGACACAATTTTGTAAGAAAATTGTAAAAATATTTAGGGCGAAGTCAGGGTCCCTAGGGCGACTATTTCGCCCACTAGAATGATCCCTGTGACAACCACGGAGGATCCACTGAAGATGTGCAGAATTCTTACATTTTGTTCCAACTCCTTGATTTCTATAAGACAGGACTCTTTTTCCTCTGCAGCGAGATCCTTCATCCCCTCTTCTGAAAGAATCAAATTCAAATATGTCTTTTCTTGCTGGGACTGCAAGTACATAATTATGGTATACCTACATTTTATTTGTTGGCTTCAATGAATTATCATGAAATTCCATCATAGATGGTTTCTGTAATCGGAAAATAAACATTAACCAATCACCAATACAGACATCCTTTTCTAAAATACCATTTTATCGATTAACTGTAATAAAGATAGGTTTAAACAGGTTTTTGTGTAAATATATCACAGAATTTCCAAGAGGTTGGGTTGGTGCATTGGTTTGTAGTTCTGGGCTCCACAAATACCATTTTATCGATTAACTGTAATAAAGATAGGTTTAAACAGGTTTTTGTGTAAACATATCACAGAATTTCCAAGAGGTTGGGTTGGTGCATTGGTTTGTAGTTCTTTTGTGTCATCATACTGGGTCATACAAATAACTGGGCTCCACAAATATAATGTTCCTCAATACCAGCGCAGTGGTTAGCACTCTCGCTTCTCACTAATGCACCCCGGGATTGATGATCGAACCGGGAAGTATGTGAGACAGTATGGTGGTCGCGAGATAGGACAGTTTGATTTTCTCCGAGTACTCTGGTTTCCTCCCACACAAATAATCACATGTACGCTTTCATCCGCTCCAACGAAAGTGATTAATATAAGTTGTTGAAGCTTGTTTCACGATCGTTGTAAAATAAATAAAGTTGAAAAACATTATTATTATTATATTTCGGGTTTTACGCCTGCATCAGCACCATTTTGGGCTATATCGCCGGCGGGCAGTTTACTTAACAACACCTTTCCTGGGCAGGCTCCAGCAGTAACCAGTACTTGGGTGCACCAACCTCCGTAAGAAACTGCCAACTTTTTAAAGTTAAAAAACAAAAATAAATACTGGCTCCATTAAGCTCTCCTAGTCTTCAACCAACTCATTTACTGTTTTGAACTTACCATTTTGCATTTCTTTTAGCTCTTCTATCTCTTCACATTTGATCTTTAGTGCCTCAAACATATCCACAATCATCCTTAATACCAGCAATCTACGTCCTTTATCCCCTCCGAGTGGTCGACCAACCATTTGTGCATCATTCATCTCCCTACATTCACTTTCGAGAGAATTCAGGTATTCTCTATAAACTTCATTGTTTAATGTAAACTGGGAGTTCTTTGTTGAATTCCATCTGATGTGGTTGTAAATGTGTTCATCTTTTGTACATGAAAACAGCCCTGATGCTTTAAAGGGAATAGGTTTTCTAACAATCACTGTTGACAATTGTGCTCGTTGTGTGTTGTAACAGAATCTACGAGCATGAATTATCCTGTATGTAGAGGTATGTAAATATTGTCTCCTTAGATAACTGAATGTCGTTTTTGACAAGCAAGAAATCCAACAATAGCTTTTCACAGACTTATAATTCAAAGCTGCCATTGCTCGTGTCAACTATAGTAACAGTATTAAGTGTTTCTTTACAGGCTGTTCAGATGTTATCTTCTTGCTGAGTTTATCTGAAAGCATACAAGGTATTGAAAGAAAATATTTTCATTAAAATTAAATTCTCTGCCAAAATGTATGGGGTAATGTAATAACCAGAATGTTAAGGCAAACCAGCAGAGTTGATCTGTGACAACTAAAAGTAACCAACAGTGTACATTACAAGAGTAACAAGAGTTTGCATTAGCATGTAGAATTTTAAACTAGTAAGTGAAACAAAACTTTGTAACAATTTGTTGCAGTAAAGAATGCGTAGGTATTTTTTATTATATTTATAGTTTATAATTTCTTTTAAAAATTGCCAATAATCGATATGAATTAAGCTTTCATCAAAATATAATTCTGAATAATTAATTGAGGTGCACATGTGAAGCTACAACTCAATTCCTTCATGTGTAAGACGTGATAGCACAGTGGTAGCGAGTTCGCTTCAGGTGTAAGACGTGATAGCACAGTGGTAGCGAGTTCGCTTCAGGTGTAAGACGTGATAGCACAGTGGTAGCGAGTTCGCTTCATGTGTAAGACGTGATAGCACAGTGGTAGCGAGTTCGCTTCAGGTGTAAGGTGTGATAGCACAATGGTAGCGAGTTCGCTTCATGTGTAAGACGTGATAGCACAGTGGTAGCGAGTTCACTTCAGGTGTGAAAGGCCAGGATTTCGAATCCCACTGGAGCTGTTACAATTGTGCCCTTAGGCAAGGCATTTAAATTCCATGTTTTCTCTTCTGCCTCCCTCGTGGCGATGGATTTCATCATGAATGATGTCTCGAGAGTGATTAATATAAATTATAAAAACTTGTTTCGCAATTGAGCTTAAATAAATTTGTATAAGCAATTCCTTCATGATATTCAGATATATTGTGAAAAAAATACATCGTTGGAACCTGTAAAGTAAATGCGATGAACATTTGACCAAGCTTTCATGAAAATACTGTAAGGAGTTTTGGAGATAATTATATGTTTAGCCTGGACTATGGACGGAACACAAGTACAGTTTGTTGGCATACGGTATATGAATGTGGCATACGGTATATGAATGCGGCATATGGTATATGAATGCGGCATACGGTATATGAATGCGGTATACGGTATATGAATGTGGCATACGGTATATGAATGTGGCATACGGTATATGAATGTGGCATACGGTATATGAATGTGGCATACGGTATATGAATGTGGCATACGGTATATGAATGCGGTATACGGTATATGAATGTGGCATACGGTATATGAATGTGGCATACGGTATATGAATGCGGCATACGGTATATGAATGTGGCATACGGTATATGAATGCGGCATACGGTATATGAATGTGGCATACGGTATATGAATGTGGCATACGGTATATGAATGTGGCATACGGTATATGAATGTGGCATACGGTATATGAATGTGGCATACGGTATATGAATGTGGCATACGGTATATGAATGCGGCATACGGTATATGAATGCGGCATACGGTATATGAATGCGGTATACGGTATATGAATGTGGCATACGGTATATGAATGCGGCATACGGTATATGAATGCGGCATGGTTGTAACATGGGTTCTTGGAACCAAGTTTCATAAGCTGCAATAGTAAGCCGGGAACCAACTCCAATACACGTGTGTGTGTGTGCATAGTAGACCATAGGATAAATTTCCTTTGGCAAAAGACACTCTCTTGTCATGTTTTAAGCAAATTGACCAAACACCACCTGCTGTGCGTGAAACTGTGCAGTTCAAGTTGATACCAATGTGGACCCCAATTTGTCCGAAACAGCAGAGTATGCTGCCAAGTCCATTATTGATGACGTATTGACTAGTTTTGGAGCTATATGTGTAGCCTATGGTGTATGGACGGAACTCAAGTACAGTTTGTTGGCATACAAAAAGTGTTTAGGTAAAGTGTTTTGTTTATTATAGTGTCACCCCTATTTAAAGGGCCAGCCATTTCTGACTTATGAGACATCTCTTTTTATGAACATCAGTACTTCCCGAATCCTATGCTTGTATGCCAGGCTGGTAGGCAATCGGTAACCATTATTTAACTAGCTGGCGGCTCACCAATCGGCCATATCAGATAGGACCCCTGACGAGATTCGAACATTCGACATCCTGCTCTGTAGGCAGACGCCTTAACCACTAGGCCACGGAGACGTATGGTATATGAATGCAATATCGATCTGATGTGGATTTAATGGGTTCTGTATACATTGGACCCAAGTTTCATAAGCTGCAATATTGTAAGCCAGGAACCAAGTTTCTTAAAAATCCTCAAGGGGTTTACGAGATATGGACCGAAATTCACCGAATACACAATAATTCATATAGACATTTGAACGTTAAATGTTTAAAGTGTTACAAGTGTATATTTGACCCAAGTTTCATGAATATCCTTTTAGGATATAAGGACGAAATATAATTACTTGACCTTGACTCGTGAGGCCGACCTTAACCGACATGGGTGCTACGTGTTGTTTTGACATGGTGTACATCTAAACCCAATACATATGGCAAATCAGATCATATCAATACCTGCTATCTCTGTAGATACAGATCAATAATCGATAAATATCAAGGTCTACGTGACTGATAGACACACTGTACATGTAATAATGAACAGTAACCAAATGTTGATAAAATCCTTAGTAGTTTAGCCGATATGGATTGGAAACAAAATGTTTGAAACAAACATTTAGAAATCATTCATATTATATTTCTCCACCCCGCCTCACAGTGTGTGACCGGGTGAATAAAAAACAGTTACAGGTCTATCATAAGTTTTTTTTACATTTCTAGTGCTGCAACAGACATTGTTCTAGGTAGTTCAATACCTATATAGCTCACTGTATACCTAACCATGCAGTTATAATAATAATAATATATGTCAAACATTGTCGCGAGAATTACTAAACAGTAAACTACAAGTGTACAGTTTGCATCCGAAATTGAGCTATTCGGAGACTATGACACATTTTCCATAACCAATAAATCACATAATATTATATTATCCATAATTATAGTAAAATAAATTATGCAATTGGAGCATATGACTGAAATAATGGCAAACGTAAAGTGAAATCACAATAGGGTAGAGTGCAGTTACTTTTTATACATCGAAAATGTGTCAGATTTTTCGCAAGGGCGCGGCCATATTGTTTTGGGTTGTAGACCACTAAAACCAGTTTGGCATCAGTTGAATATGGAATCGAGGGTCGGCTAAACTTGTCCATAAATCATGTCTAGGTTCCCGCAAGAGGTTTGGCATAAATTAAATATACATACAACTTAACTTAGCGAAGAGAGATCTGTATGTATTGGACACGTTGTGTTAGCGTACACGCTATATAACCGGCACCGGCTACCTAGATTGTTGTCTATATAGCCGGTGCCTGTTACGCAGCCACTGTGAAAACATTAAAATGCGCATACGTCAACATCAAACAGTATATACTATATGTTCCATTAATGTCAAACCCATTGAGGGACCTAGACAGCCCATAGCATTTTATGTCTATGCATAATGTACTTGTTTGTAATCATCATCATCATCATCATCATCATCATCATCATCATCATCATCATCATCATCATCATCATCATCATCATCATCATCATCATCATCATCATCATCATCATCATCATCATCATCATCATCATCATCATCATCATCATCATCATCATCATCATCATCATCATCATCATCATCATCATCATCATCATCATCATCATCATCATCATCATCATCATCATCATCATCATCATCATCATCATCATCATCATCATCATCATCATCATCATCATCATCATCATCATCATCATCATCATCATCATCATCATCATCATCGCCTTGTTAACATTGTTGATACTTCTTCGACATAGAGAGCAGGGTTTTTTTACGTTTATTTATCGTCGCTACCGGTTGCCCATATGAGCGACGCCTCCTGAAGAGATTAGTTATTTTAGATTTTTGGAGGATAGTGCATAATATAGACAGAGACCCATTCCAGAATCTCCTCTGGTTCTTTTACGTGCACGGTGTAAAGCACCAACACGAGACCTCGGTTTAACGTCCCATCTGAAAGACAGTTAATTTTATTAGGGTCAGACGGGGGATATTGTATTGAAGTATATATTGGACCCTACTGAACGTGCTTATGTTTGTCTAAACTTACCATAGACCTACAGGGTCACGCGTTGGCATCAGATTGGTTGAAAACCATATATTGTTATTGACTGAGTAGGTATTATCACCTAATTTGTGAAATTGATTTCTAATAATTAAAATACAATATGAGCTGTATTTTAGAATATTTTCTTTAATGCTTGAATAGTTGTGGTGAGAAATAAACAACATATTATAAATGCAGGTATCAAAGCAATACTATCCACCACCTTCAGAGTAGCCATTAGTGGGAAATATAAAAAAAGCAATATGTCAAACCAATTGAAATTTGTCATATTCTGGTGGCTCAAAAGGTAAGTATGTATGTAAATATGTATGTTCCATATATGTTTTATATATATCAAACACATTCGCGTAGTTTCGCCTCAAAGTCAATATTTTCTCTCCAGAAGTGATAAGCTATGTATATATTGTCAACATGTTCCAGTGTAAATATGATTTTATGTCCACTGCTAATACAGGTGTTATAATTATGTATACTGTAATATTCCAATGTACATGTAATATGTCACTTTATTCGTTTCTCGAACGTATTTTTTTATTATTTTTTTTATTTAAGTTTGTTTAACGTCGCTACCGGTTTCCCATTTGAGCGACGGGCAGTTTACCTAACAACACTTTTCCTGGGCAGGCTCCAGCGGTTAACCAGTACTTGGTGCACCAACCTCCGTAAGAAACTGCCAACTTGTTCATATAAATGAGACACGGTCTGAGCGGGGCTCGAACCCGTGACCATCATAGATGATAGGTTACAATGGTATACAAGTCAGCGACCTTAACCACTCGACCACGGAGGCGGACCCTCGAACGTATGCCAGTCTGTGGAGTTTAAATAATCGTTGAATTATCTACTTAGTAATACTTGTTATAATTATCTGAGTGCATCATGTCATATATGTGTGTTGTTTGCGCTTCCGGTGTCCGACCCTGGCAGCCTGGCATTGAGTGTGATGTGTGTGGCATGTGGACACATCGCAAGTGCGGTACAGGTATGTGTATATGTGTTGAATAACCATGTAGGTATTGACCTTTTTATTTTCGACAAATTATTAAAGACAATTTAAAAGTTTATATAGGACGCATATTATACAATTTTCACACAATCGTAATTAATTTAAGTTTCAACTTTCAGTTTTACTTTACTTTCAGGCATTAACCATAAGTGTACAACATGTAAGATGCGATATTGTTAGTTTGGTATATAATGTCTGTCTAAATATATGATAATGATTGGGATACTGTATGTATCATGTGTACCTGATTAATAATGTAACAATTATGCATACTATTGTTGTTGCTAAAATGTTTGATGCATTAATATAACATTAATTAACGTCCCTAATATAAAGCATGTTTCTACTACGTTTACATGTACACCTATTGGCGGCTCCCTGTGATGAGGTGCATCAATGTAATTCTTGTTTGTATAGTGGTAAAGTAGGCCATAGTACACTGCTTACGTTCCATTTCATGATCCTTAAACATTGTAAATTGCACAAAGATCTTTCTACATTGGTTCCTATCGGTTCTGGCTCCCATACGACGTATCATCTCCAGCTGCAATGCCGTCTGTGAGAGTCGGTGTCATTTCCCGCATACCAATAAAAAAAACTCCCGCAGGTTCTTCTCCCAATCATCTACCACGTGTATATGCTGGAATATGGCTCCGAGATCTGGTCGCCCCATACCCAAACATTGATAGACCAAATTGAAAGTGTCCAGCGAAGAGCAGCCCGTTGGATAAAGGCTGACTTATATCGTACCTCTAGTGTTACAGACATGCTACATTCGCTAAATCTACGCAGACTAGATCAACGGCGTATTGACAATAGGTTATCCCTTATGTATAAAATTCATAATGATCTTGTTGCTATCCCCATTGAAAATTACCTAGTTCCCCTCTCCAGTCCTGCTCACCATTGCCATTCCTTAAGCTATAGGTTAATTACAGCAACTACAGACTACTACATGTTTTCCTATTTTCCAAGAATAATCTCTACCATTGGAATGATCTCCCTCCTGACAGTGTCCATCTCCCTCCTGACATTGTCCATATCCCTACCATAGAGCAGTTCAATACGGCAGTTTGCTTTATTGATCATGCCAGTCCCTAGTTGTTCTGCGCAGCTGCTTTTAAACTTTTACCACAACTTATTTTTCATTACTTTCTTATAATTATGCTTTTAACTACTCATACTTTTAACTTATTTGCGGTTTTTGACGCGCAATATGTCTACATCCCCGCGAGGGGTTCGACATTAGAGGAAGATAGATATATAGTGTATATGTCGGGGCCTCAGTAATATTAGTTCCTCTTCGATTGCGATGGAACATAAACAACTTCATCTATATCTGGAGATATTGATCTTATGACCTTATTGTAAAAGTAAATGCAGATTAAGTGGGACAGACTTATATGTGCTATTGTTTGTTTAATACTCTAAACCGTTGGAAAGTAGAATGTGTTAATATTGTATTAATAATAACCGTAGCGACGAACATATAGACGCTGTACATTTTAGTAAAGGGGTTAGTAATGTAGTTCTTTAAACATGCCGCATTCATTTAATCTAATGACATACGAGTTAATATATTCAATTAGACATAATATAACGATAAAAATGGATTGAATTGGAAAATATCCGAAATTGGACATTTAGTTTTACGAATTTTAACATGTGTATTACCTGTTATCATTGTGTTGAAAAATGGAACGTCCCAACTCACTATATAAGAAAACTACTGGCATGTTTTCGTTGGTTATAGATATTTGATACACTTAGGGCCACTTACCGACACTAATATAATTCGGTATAAATGCATTATTTGAGAAAGGATTGTGTTCACATTTGGACCATGAATCACTCAACATATTATACGCACATACTAGAAATGTCATTGCAATTAATCAACAATAAGGTATAAAACTTAACAAATAACAAACATCAAATCAAAATTCACAAAAATGATGACACAACGAAAATCCGAACAATGTGAAAAGTCACCGAATCCCAATACAATCTGTATGTCCGAGAAACTAATATCTGGTGTGTCCTCCCATGTCTCTTACGACGTGCACATACCTCTGTATCACAGGTGAACGGATTTAACATTTGTGTACAGCTAATGTAGCAGCCGAATAACATCATAATATAAATTCAAATTAATATCTTGAACCATGCTCGAGACAATCCAATTTGAAAAGTGTCGGGTCTTGCATTGTGTTATTTTGTGAAATTTGATTTTCCAATGTTGTTTAATATATGTTAAATGTTATACCTTTTTGTTTATCATTTGAAACATAATTTCTTGTATGTACGTATGGTGTGTTGATTTATACATAATCCAAAGGAGAACGAAATCCTTTCACAAATAATCCAATTAAACCGAATTATATAAGTGTCGGGTTAGAAGTGGCACTAAGTGTATATTTATAACCTCCAACGTCTTATTTGCATCTCGATAGTTATACAAAGTATCAGATCATGTTTGGACGTATTCGACGATGTCTTTTGGCAGCGATCTTTCCCTGCGTGTATGGTAAGTAATCTGTTTTATTTACTTTAGGGACTGTTGACATTATTTATCGTCGCGGATATGGGGGGGGGGGAGGGTTGCGTAGGGGATCGGTCATTGGACCTCTGCTTTTCCTCATTTACATCAATGATCTTCCTGAACATGTTACTTCCTCCAAAGTCTGTCTCTTTGCCGACGACACTGCCCTATACCTATCCCTTACTTGTGCCTCCCAGTCTGCCCACTTGCAACACGACCTCCATGAACTTGAGAAATGGGAATCCCTATGGGACATGAGCTTCAATCCATCAACATGCCAATGCATCCATATCACAAAACGCAGAAACGTCATCAATTCTCAATACTCCCTTCACAACACCCAACTGGAATCTGTTACATCTGCCAAATATCTAGGCGCATCAATATCAAACGACCTAACATGGAATAATCACATTGACAATATCACCAAAAAGGCAAATCAAACTTTAGGCTTCTTGAGGAGAAATATCAAAGTGAAATCAGAACCACTAAAATCAACAGCTTACAAGACACTTGTCCGTCCCCAGCTCGAGTACTGTTCCCCAGTCTGGTCACCGTATACTGAAACAGCCATACACCAGATTGAGAGTGTACAAAGAAGATCTGTAACAGAATGTACGTTTGGGCATGTCTGTATATGAGTTACTTCCCTTGATTGATTAAACTTCTATTTTTAAGTTCCCTCCAAAAGTGTCACATGACTCAGTTCAATCAATCAGAACTCAGTTGCTTGTTTGGTGTCTTGAGCAGGAGTCATGTTTTTTTACCAAATTTTAATAGTATAAAATAAATGGATATCTTGGATGGTTAGTACCTATTTATCTATTGAGGTTGATAAACAATAAGTTGTATGTTTCAGTTAGCTGGTTGCTGATTTATTTATTTAAGTAACTTTTGTTTGAATATGGTTTAAATCTGGCGGTGTTATGCACATAGTTTTGACTCTAATAAAACTACACACTATATATTCTCTAAACTTTACACACTGTTTAATATGCATTGTTACTAACTTCCAGCACCAGCTTATCACTGTGTATGTGGAGACTGTATGGTGAAGTGGAGGTACACTCAATCCCTTAGACTGGTAAGTTGGTCATGCATATGTAATTGTGATGTTTTATTTGTATACACATTATTAAGTATCGATACTAGCCACAAGACACATCCACAGGTAAGCCTTTTTTCTCAACCACCCAACTGAATAATGACACCAACCACGCGTTTTGACCCTAACCCTGAGCGGAGCAAGTGATGGAGGCGTTCTTTATGCGTGGTTGATACTATATTCTGATCGGCTGGTTGAGATAAAGATTTTACGCACATCCACATGTATAATAATTTACGATGAAAGTAATGTTGACTGTGTTTATCAGTACATAATTGATGACATGTATAGTATATAATGCGAGTGTTGATATATATCTATGGTACATATATATATCCAGTAAATGCAGATATGATTGTTTTTATAAGTATTGTATATCTAAAGTATCGCATACTCAATGTGTACTTTCATAGTGACTCAGCGAGTCAGTTTGGAATATGACTGGTGAATACACTGAACAATAAACATAGATTTGAACGGGTGTCAGTGGTTTCGTATAGCTACTTCTTCGTATACAAGGCAATATAGAGTGAAACATTGTGCTGGATTCGTCTAATAGTATATTATCACACCTACGCCAATTATGAGATGGGCTGTTGACAAATTAATCAATTACTGGAGAATATATTATTTGTCACACCTTGATTGGTCGGCTCAAACATTTGTGATGCTGGCTTGTATGCCCGTGTTTTATCAGCTTTAGAGCCGAGCCGTGCCATATGTCCAAGCCCTTGAATCATGTATACATATCATGCTCTTCACATCAATTTCATTACAAACATGGCATCTATATTTCCATGCGTTTTTTGCTTATTATATAATACAAATACAATAAAAAATAGATAAACACTTATTTATTCATTCTCCCCCATTCACTTTAATTAATCTTGATTAGTGGCCTGAAACCTAGATAGATAATCACTCCTGGTATGGCAAACACACGGCTACATAGTCCCATTCATAACTGTGTCTAATTACCTAAATAGCTAATAATAGCATAATAATGCCCATAATCAATTATACGAACCTGTGATTATACGAATGCACTACTATACGAAACTACCATTAGACGAACAAGGGATAATACGAAACCACCTGAATTCATTTGAACCCTCGAACAATAGTTGGGTGTTATTTTGTAGCATTGAGGCGAAAGACACCCCGGTAACAGATCAGCTCGCTGGGTAAAACGGGATTATGCTAGAACATATAGTGTAACATCTATGATATCATCCCTTCATTGGAGACGCCTTGACCTACGTCGAATTGACCAAAGACTAATCATGTTCTATAAAATTACAAATTCCCTAGTTGCCATTCCTGTTCCCGAGTATGTAACCCTAAATCCACGCCCAAGTAGATCATCACACCAAATGGCCTATCATACTATACAATCCACCTCAGACTACTATAAGTATTCCTTTTACCCCAGAACCATAATACACTGGAACTCCCTTCACGCTTCTGCAGTAGTACTACCTCTCCCCGAGTTCAGCCTGGTGGTTAGCCAGGCTGAACATGTCTCCCCATAGAAAGTCTGCCCTGTTTTTATCTGATTTTAACATTCTGTATATATTTCCTGTTCTTTTAACTTTTACTCCACTAACAGTCTTGTCGGTGACACGCAAAAGTCTAGATCCCCAGCAGGGGTTTGACTATCAGGAAGATAGATAGATAGATAGTGGGGTGTATTTTTCCAAGACTTATGTTGCATGATGATTTTCCATGATACGTGTAGATGTAGTTTTTGTCTTCTCCTACCCATCAATCATTTTCTGATTATTATTGAGATCAGTGTGTTATGGCGGAGAGTAGACCACCAACATTTCCTCAGTACAAACCAGCACTCAACTCTCCAATCTTGATGCCGGTCAAAAGCTATACACAGCTTATAATAATTGTATGTACCATGCTGACAGTAAATAAAATTGGTTTGATTTGATTTGTAAGCGACTGACAACTTGCTCACATAGGCCTATCGCCATTTATCAATTGTCCCTGGTATGGAGCAAACCTGCAGTCCTGATGACAGCGTTGAAATGCGAGTTTGAGCGACGGCGCTTGAGACCACTCGGCCACGAAGGCTCTAGTTCTGTAATTTTATAGAAATTTATTGGTGAAATAAAATGTGTTATTACACTGGTTGAAAGCAATGGAATAACACATTTTATTTCTCACTGGTTTGTATGTGTGGTACCTAGCTGCTGCATGTTGAAATGTTGTCCACGAGAACGTTTTCAGACTCAATCTGTCAGTGACATCATTAATGACGTCTTGTATGACATCATTTAATGTCGTCTAAGAACGAGTTCTCGCGGCAATAGCGCACGGTTACATAATGTTTCAAAACTTTTAAGGAACATGTGATAGCGCGTTAGCTTCATGTGAGTTCACGCCCAGCTGTAGCCGTTACAATTGTGCCCTTAGACAAGGCATTTAAATTACACATTGTCTCTCTCTCTCGCTCGCTCTCTCTTAGTGATGGATTCCAGGATTCCATCAGGAATGAGGTCTCGAAAGAGATTAATATATCGTCTGTTGACATGTTTTCCATATGTACATGTTTTCGATACTTTTCGTCTCGTGCATTTAAATTGGACCAGAAGTACAATGATGTCATGTATTGTTATGTAAGGTATTCGCACACTGCATCATTCACTCCACTTCATTTTATAACTAGTATCAAAAAAGAACAGGTTTTACTATTACTTTTTATCAGTTGCATAGCAATTGCATTTTTAAACAAAGTGTATGAAAATGAGGATTTTCAGCTTCAGAAAGTCACATGATTTTCAACTGATAATGATATTTCAGTATGGTACAGGGTGTCTCAAAAACTGCCATACCTTGTATGTTTTTACTAACATTAAGAGAACTTGTGAAGCATATTAATATCTTCAATAGCGTCATTGACATTCATGGGTTATTAATATTATTACTATTACATGCCAGACTAACGCCATGTGTCCCTAAGTGCAGGATGTACTCACCTACTGCCATGACAAATGTCTACTAGGCAGTTAGGGAGCTCAATGAAAATGCTGATCTGTGTTCAAACATTTATTTGATGAATTCATATGTCCTTACCATGACAACTACACTGAGAAATAGACTTAAAATTTGAATACAGATCCAGAATGACCCCATAGCTGTGTTGTTATTTATTAATTACATGTGTTTGGACAGTAACTATATAAGGATACACTTCATTTTAGAGGGTATCGATAACATGTCAATATTTTAAATGGCGGCTGGCTGTAATCTATTGTTCTTAGTTTACTATAATTTGTTGTTTTAATGGTCATTATTTTTTATAATGATATGGATAAATGGAAGATAATGTATGTTTGGGACTACTTTCCAGAGCAACAATGCTTATGTTATTGAAAACCGGTCAATCAATGATAAATTGTAAGAAATTGTTTCGCATTCAAACTAAAATAAATTTCCATAAACTAAGGAACATTTTCTGAAAGAGTGTAACGCTAACCAAGTATAATTGAACATAAAACAACTATTTCTGATTGCTTACATATTGCCGAGAGCAGACAAACACTCGCAATTTATGCAAATGATTGTGAATGGCATGCTTACATATTGCCGAGAGCAGACAAACACTCGCAATTTATGCAAATGATTGTGAATGGCATGCTTACATATTGCCGAGAGCAGACAAACACTCGCAATTTATGCAAATGATTGTGAATGGCATGCTTACATGTTGCCGAGAGCAGACAAACACTCGCAATTTATGCAAATGATTGTGAATGGCATGCTTACATATTGCCGAGAGCAGACAAACACTCGCAATTTATGCAAATGATTGTGAATGGCATGCTTACATGTTGCCGAGAGCAGACAAACACTCGCAATTCTTGCATATGATGGTGAATGACATGCTTACATGTTGCCGAGAGCAGACAAACACTCGCAATTTATGCAAATGATTGTGAATGGCATGCTTACATGTTGCCGAGAGCAGAAAAACACTCACAATTCTTGCAGATGAGTGTGAATGGCATGCTTACATGTTGCCGAGAGCAGACAAACACTCACAATTCTTGCAGATGAGTGTGAATGGCATGCTTACATGTTGCCAAGAGCAGACAAACACGCGCAATTCTTGCAGATGATTGTGAATGGCATGCTTACATGTTGCCGAGAGCAGACAAACACTCGCAATTCTTGCAGATGATTGTGAATGGCATGCTTACATGTTGCCGAGAGCAGACAAACACTCGCAATTTATGCAAATGATTGTGAATGGCATGCTTATATGTTGCCAAGAGCAGACAAACACTCGCAATTTATGCAAATGATTGTGAATGGCATGCTTACATGTTGCCAAGAGCAGACAAACACTCGCAATTCTTGCAGATGATTGTGAATGGCATGCTTACATGTTGCCGAGAGCAGACAAACACTCGCAATTCTTGCAGATGATTGTGAATGGCATGCTTACATGTTGCCGAGAGCAGACAAACACTCACAATTCTTGCAGATGAGTGTGAATGGCATGCTTACATGTTGCCAAGAGCAGACAAACACGCGCAATTCTTGCAGATGATTGTGAATGGCATGCTTACATGTTGCCGAGAGCAGACAAACACTCGCAATTCTTGCAGATGATTGTGAATGGCATGCTTACATGTTGCCGAGAGCAGACAAACACTCGCAATTTATGCAAATGATTGTGAATGGCATGCTTACATGTTGCCGAGAGCAGACAAACACTCGCAATTTATGCAAATGATGGTGAATGGCATGCTTACATGTTGCGTATAATTGAACATAAAACAACTATTTCTGATTGCTTACATGTTGCCGAGAGCAGACAAACACTCGCAATTTATGCAAATGATTGTGAATGGCATGCTTACATGTTGCCGAGAGCAGACAAACACTCGCAATTTATGCAAATGATTGTGAATGGCATGCTTACATGTTGCCGAGAGCAGAAAACACTATTTCTGATTGCTTACATGTTGCCGAGAGCAGACAAACACTCGCAATTTATGCAAATGATTGTGAATGGCATGCTTACATGTTGCCGAGAGCAGACAAACACTCGCAATTTATGCAAATGATTGTGAATGGCATGCTTACATGTTGCAAGAGCAGAAAACACTATTTCTGATTGCTTACATATTGCCGAGAGCAGACAAACACTCGCAATTTATGCAAATGATTGTGAATGGCATGCTTACATGTTGCCGAGAGCAGACAAACACTCGCAATTTATGCAAATGATTGTGAATGGCATGCTTACATGTTGCCGAGAGCAGACAAACACTCACAATTCTTGCAGATGAGTGTGAATGGCATGCTTACATGTTGCCAAGAGCAGACAAACACTCACAATTCTTGCAGATGAGTGTGAATGGCATGCTTACATGTTGCCAAGAGCAGACACACACGCGCAATTCTTGCAGATGATTGTGAATGGCATGCTTACATGTTGCCGAGAGCAGACAAACACTCGCAATTCTTGCAGATGAGTGTGAATGGCATGCTTACATGTTGCCGAGAGCAGACAAACACTCACAATTTATGCAAATGAGTGTGAATGGCCAAGGTGTGAGGAATATATCTTGTTGTATATATGACTAGATTGTGACGAGATGTTTTTATATCATTGTAGGGGTTGACGTGGCAGAGGAGGGAGACCAGTCGTGCAGCGACGTGGTAGTGGTGGACCAGCCTGACAGTGATGTGGTAGTGGTGGATCAGCTTGACAGTGACGTGGTGGTGGACCAGTCGTGCAGCGACATGGTGGTGGTGGACCAGCCTGACAGCATCGTGGTAGTGGTGGACCAGCCTGACGGCGACCTCGTGGTAGACGTACCTGTGGAGGATGTGGATCAGCCAACCGTTGATGATGATGACGTGGATGGTAAGTCTCCCATGTTTAAGATCAGTTCATGAATCTAAAGAATAAATGTTTCCTTTATTAGCAGGATGTACTACACTATGATGCAACAACATCACACTGGAGATAACCATATAACACTATGATGCAACAACATCACACTGGAGATAACCATATAACACTATGATGCAACAACATCACACTGGAGATAACCATATAACACTATGATGCAACAACATCACACTGGAGATAACCATATAACACTATGATGCAACAACATCACACTGGAGATAACCATATAACACTATGATGCAACAACATCACACTGGAGATAACCATATAACACTATGATGCAACAACATCACACTGGAGATAACCATATAACACTATGATGCAACAACATCACACTGGAGATAACCATATAGCACTATGATGCAACAACATCACACTGGAGATAACCATATAACACTATGATGCAACAACATCACACTGGAGAAACCATATATGATGCAACAACATCACACTGGAGATAACCATATAACACTATGATGCAACAACATCACACTGGAGATAACCATATAGCACTATGATGCAACAACATCACACTGGAGATAACCATATAACACTATGATGCAACAACATCACACTGGAGATAACCATATAACACTATGATGCAACAACATCACACTGGAGATAACCATATAACACTATGATGCAACAACATCACACTGAAGATAACCATATAACACTATGATGCAACAACATCACACTGGAGATAACCATATAATACTATGATGCAACAACATCACACTGGAGATAACCATATAACACTATGATGCAACAACATCACACTGGAGATAACCATATAACACTGGAGATAACCACATAACACTATGATGCAACAACATCACACTGGAGATAACCATATAACACTATGATGCAACAACATCACACTGGAGATAACCATATAACACTATGATGCAACACATCACACTGGAGATAACCATATAACACTATGATGCAACAACATCACACTGGAGATAACCATATAACACTATGATGCAACAACATCACACTGGAGATAACCATATAACACTATGATGCAACAACATCACACTGGAGATAACCATATAACACTATGATGCAACAACATCACACTGGAGATAACCATATAATGATGCAACAACATCACACTGGAGATAACCATATAACACTATGATGCAACAACATCACACTGGAGATAACCATATAATGACATTTTTCTCTAAAGAATAATTATTCTTTGCTTAGTGAAGGCAGCTAGCATAGAAATGGGCTATATCAACTTTGGGAGTGCACAAGAATTTATGATTTTATAACACTTGACACTTGACATTTGTTTTCATTGAGTTTCAACCTCGACACTTGATCGTAATTTCAAATGTATAATTATTGTAATAAATTATGCCTGATCAGAGAAGGGGACATTGTTTTAAATTCCAATATGATCCATTTCGATGCCATGAGCCTTAATATATTTGTTTTAACATGCTAGTGGCAGATAAAATCACTTTTGCAAACAACATAGAACCAGATCAGATGGCACAAAACTTTCCGTCTGATCAGGTTCTATGATGTTTGCTATTCGGATAGTGCAGCTAAAACACTTGGCTGAATATCAAACAACATAGATCCTGATCAGACATGGTGTTGCACCACAGCTGATCTGGATCTATGTTGTTTACAAATATGATTTTATTAACTCAGCAGGCAATGGGTTAAAAAGCAATTTGACAATTGTTTAGCATAGATAATAAATAGATATGCATATAGAGAGGGCATCTTCGATGGGTACTTTCCCATTTAATAGATATCTGCCGTAATACCATACATGGCATATCTGACACAATTTGATGCTTCCTCATGTCGTGAGACATTACCTCACACAATTGTAGGCTTCCTCGCAGCATGAGCCATTTCCTCACGCAATTTGATGCTTTCTCATGGCATAAGACATTTCCTCACTCAATTTGATGCTTTCTCATGGCATAAGACATTTCCTCACTCAATTTGATGCTTTCTCATGGCATAAGACATTTCCTCACACAATTTGATGCTTCCTCACAGCATATGACATTTCCTCACACAATTTGATGCTTTCTCATGGCGTAAGACATTTCCTCAAGACATTTCTGGAAGATCATCAAATTTATTGCTTTGAAACTTTGCATACACATCTGAGTGTCTGATTCTCAACATCAACAGTAAGTACACTCACATTCAACTTGGCATTTGGCTGTTCATTAAAAAGCATAAAGCACCTTTTTTATTTCGGTGAAACATCACTCCTAGTCAGTCAGCACTCGTAGTGAACCGTGCATGACAAGACACCCAATGGGGCAGTCGGCACTCATAGTGAACCGTGCATGACAAGACACCCAATGGGGCAGTCAGCACTCGTAGTGAACCGTGCATGACAAGACACCCAATGGGGCAGTCAGCACTCGTAGTGAACCGTGCATGACAAGACACACAATGGGGCAGTCAGCACTCGTAGTGAACCATTCATGGCAAGACACCCATGGGGCAGTCAGCACTCGTAGTGAACCGTTCATGGCAAGACACCCATGGGGCAGTCAGCACTCGTAGTGAATCATGCATGGCGAGAAACCCATGGGGCTGTCGGCACTCATAGTGAACCATGCATGGTGAGATGCTCATGGGGCGGTCAGCACTCGTAGTGAACCATGCATGGTGAGATGCCCATGGGGCAGTCAGCACTCTTAGTGAACCATGCATGGGGAGATGCCCATGGGGCAGTCAGCACTCTTAGTGAACCATGCATGGTGAGATGCCCATGGGGCAGTCAGCACTCTTAGTGAACCATGCATGGGAGATGCCCATGGGGCAGTCAGCACTCTTAGTGAACCATGCATGGTGAGATGCCCATGGGGCAGTCAGCACTCTTAGTGAACCATGCATGGGGAGATGCCCATGGGGCAGTCAGCACTCTTAGTGAACCATGCATGATGAGATGCCCATGGGGTGGTCAGCACTCATAGTGAACCATGCATGGTGAGACACTCATGGGGCGGTCAGCACTCATAGTGAACCATGCATGATGAGATGCCCATGGGGTGGTCAGCACTCATAGTGAACCATGCATGGTGAGACACTCATGGGGTGGTCAGCACTCATAGTGAACCATGCATAATGAGATGCCCATGGGGTGGTCAGCACTCGTAGTGAACCATGCATGATGAGATGCCCATGGGGTGGTCAGCACTCATAGTGAACCATGCATGATGAGATGCCCATGGGGTGGTCAGCACTCGTAGTGAACCATGCATGATGAGATGCCCATGGGTGGTCAGCACTCGTAGTGAACCATGCATGATGAGACACTCATGGGGTGGTCAGCACTCGTAGTGAACCATGCATGGGGAGATGCCCATGGGGCAGTCAGCACTCATAGTGAACCATGCATAGGGAGATGCTCATGGGGCGGTCAGCACTCATAGTGAACCATGCATGGGGAGATGCCCATGGGGCGGTCAGCACTCGTAGTGAACCATGCATGGGGAGATGCCCATGGGGGCGGTCAGCACTCATAGTGAACCATGCATGGGGAGATGCCCATGTGGCGGTCAGCACTCATAGTGAACCATGCATGGGGAGATGCTCATGGGGCGGTCAGCACTCATAGTGAACCATGCATGGCGAGATGCTCATGGGGCGGTCAGCACTCATAGTGAACCATACATGGGGAGATGCCCATGGGGTGGTCAGCACTCATAATGAACCATGCATGGGGAGATGCTCATGGGGCGGTCAGCACTCATAGTGAACCATGCATGGCGAGATGCTCATGGGGCGGTCAGCACTCATAGTGAACCATACATGGGGAGATGCCCATGGGGCGGTTAGCACTCATAGTGAACCATGCATGGGGAGACATAATTTCAAAACTTTGTTCCATATTTGAATTATCTCCCTTTAATGTCCAGTGTTTTATACCAAGGTCTTGGAGAGTTTGTCATGTAAAAGCCACTTGTATGAAAGCAGGTGTCATTTTCATTGTTTAATTATTCTGTTTCTATGCCTCCAGCCTTCAGGTCCAATCCACATTTCTGGAGGTAATCTGTCTATTGTGTAGCATTACATCGTATGAAATAAAAGATATTTGAAAAATTCAATTTTTACATATGGGCAGCAATGCAGCTACACATTATAACATTATACTTTGTATGCTTATGTTCATTTGGTAAACAGTTTTTTTTTTGCGATAAAACAAACTCTAAACCGAAAGTAGGACTTTCCGAGTCGATCGGACACGCACTTGTTTACAACTGGAACGCATCGTCCGCACTTGTTTACATTCGGAATGCATCGTCCCCATTTGTCCCACATGATCTTTTTTAATTAAATTACTTGATATGTTGATTCATACCTCTGTTAGCTAAGTCTTTTAGGGACATTTCTACATCCCCGCGAGGGGTTCGACATTAGAGGAAGATAGATAGATAGTCTTTCATGTTCAAAATATATACGTTGTTTTCTACATCCTCTGTTGTTTCACGCATGCGCGCTGTGCGTGTTTAAATTTTGTGTGTTGATAAACAAATTCGCGTATATGATGGTTACAACAAATACCTTCAGTACTTCACTATGTTACAACAAATACCTTCAGTACTTCACTATGTTACAACAATTGCCTTCAGTACTTCACTATGTTACAACAATTGCCTTCAGTACTTCACTATGTTACAACAAATACCTTCAGTACTTCACTATGTTACAACAATTGCCTTCAGTACTTCACTATGTTACAACAAATACCTTCAGTACTTCACTATGTTACAACAATTGCCTTCAGTACTTCACTATGTTACAACAAATACCTTCAGTACTTCACTATGTTACAACAATTGCCTTCAGTACTTCACTATGTTACAACAATTGCCTTCAGTACTTCACTATGTTACAACAATTGCCTTCAGTACTTCACTATGTTACAACAATTGCCTTCAGTACTTCACTATGTTCCTTTGCACAACATGCTATCTATTTTCTTCCACTTTCTCATTTTATAATTATTATGTTACTATATCTCCACAGATACCCTGCAGTATAATATATAGTATAAATATTATTGATAAATGCGGACTGTCCTATTTGTGGCAAAACCAGTCAAGAATGCTTATTAATTACAATACTATAAAATCACGCATATTAGACATATATTATCAACGCTGGTATACTGCTATCAATAACTCTGCACGTCTAGAGACATACAGTTTGTTTAAAAATGAATTTATCTTTGAAACTTACCTTGATTTTATTAAAGAAAACAAATACAGAATTGCCCTTACACGAGTTAAAACATCATCGCATGATTTAGCTATTGAGCGTGGTCGTTACCTACACTTGCCACGAAACGAAAGATTATGTATTTATTGTAATTCGAGAATTTTGGAAAATGAATATCATTTCATACTAATCTGCCCACATTATGCAACTTTAAGATCGAAATTTATTAAAAGATATTACCATACCTGGCCGACTATACAGAAATTTATTAATCTCTTGTCATGCAAATCCCAAAAAATCACTATCGATCTTTCCAAATTTATATATTTTGGAAATAAACAACGAACCTAACACCTTTTTATATCATATACATGTATTTGAATACTAATAACCTATAATTATGCTCTTTTGTAAAATTCCATGTCACTGCCTGTTTCTACTGTTTAATTGCTATAAACATGTGTCTGTTTTATGCAATAAACTTATTGTATTGTATTGTATAGTATCGAATGGGTAAAAAATATATAACATATTTTTATCAATTAATTAACATGATTTGCATAAAATCACATTTATCATAAAATAGCATCTGGTTAGGGAACAACTGTAAAAACAAAGGATTCCAACTGAAAGGACTGCTATACATTTTGGGATACTCAGACTTATCTACCAAGGGAGGTAATAGAAAAACAAGTGAGGTCCCTCATTGACTGAGACTACTGTATGGTAGCAATATCTGAATTGTACTTAGCCATATTAGAATTATTGACTTGGTAATAGCATTTCTTTGTTAACCAATTACCTGCTGGATCATTTCCGTCACACCTGAGTATTGCCCTTGAATAATGATTTAAATGTTTTCAATATTGTCAATGAATAATTATAATGAAATCTTCCTGATACTTTTACACTGTCCAGTGATATAATATCTAGGTCAAGTTCAATAACTAGCCTAATTGTGTTGGAACACAGGAGTTATGGCTCTTGATTGGTTTGATGATATCCACTCTCTAAGTGGATTAATTGTCATCCAAACTTAATCCAAGTTTATAATGTCAAGGTCAAGTTTGATCGATGTATCATATTGCATAATAACCACACAATTTCACACACAAACTGACATAATGTTAAGGTCAAGTTTGATAGGCATATCTAGTTCCAAAATAACACAATTTCACACAACTGTTCAGTGACATAATGTCAAGGTCAAGGTTGATAGGCATATCTAGTTCCAAAATAACACAATTTCACACAACTGTTCAGTGACATAATGTCAAGGTCAAGTTTGATAGACATATCTAGTTCCAAAATAACACAATTTCACACAACTATTCAGTGACATAATGTCAAGGTCAAGTTTGATAGGCATATCTAGTTCCAAAATAACACAATTTCACACAACTGTTCAGTGACATAATGTCATGGTCAAGGTTGATAAGACAAATCTAATTGCCAAATGACACGCACTTTCAATGGTTACAGTAAATTAGAGTATTTTTTCATTGAAGCTTGACTGTATCGCTATTGAATTCTTTTGTTCAAATGGGGCCACAGTGATCAAATACTAACTAACTAATACGTTTATTTAAAGTCGCCACCGCATAAATGTATTTGGGCGACTGAGTTTTCTAAAAAAATTAAAATACTCATCATCTAAAGTGATGGTTTTGTCGCAATTATTATAACTAGATGTTTAGTGGGCTATGAGGGCTGCTGTAATCTCAGTGTGTGTTCTGTTTTCATATCTCCAACTGTCGCTCACACAAGAATCAAATACTAGATATCTTTTTTAGTTTATACAAATTTATTTTAGCTCGCTTGCGAAACAAGTTCTCACAACTTATATTAATCACTCTCGAGACCTCATTCCTGATGGAATCCATCACCACGAGGGAGAGAGAATAGGCAAGGTTTAATTTGAATACCTTGCCTAAGGGCACAATCGCACAGGCTCCAGTGGGGCTCGAACTCCGGACCTTTTGCACCTGAAGCAAACGCGCTACCAATGCACTGTCACGACTTCTACTATGTCTCTAAATCAACGTACATGATACTTCGATAGTTTTTCTCAGTTTTTCTCAGTATCCAACTGTGGCCAAATATAATCTGTTGTAGTACAACAACTTGTGCATATTGATTCAAATGGATTTAACAGGTTTCATGATCCATGGTGAGCGATTTAGAGAGTTTAGGTCCACAAGTTCATTGAAGGATGGAAGCAAACAATGTGTTGAGTAGTCCCCCAAACTTTCAATGAATGTTCTGCAAGTTTAAATATATATGTTCATGAAACTCAATTATATGTTCCTTGCCACTTAAAGGCAGTCTTTTCTATTTCCAGGTGCTGATCAGTTCCAGGAGTTGTTCAGGAGTAAGGAGGATGCTGACAATGGGGTGGTCATCACAGAGGATGTCCCATCTGTGGATGAGACATAATCTGATTATGAGGTCTGGTGGGGCCTGTTCCAGTGCATGAAGATCAAGCTGTGTTTCTGGAGCAGACTGTGGATGTAGGTATGTTGTGGGAACCTCAGTTGTTCCTGTCGTCGAGGTGGTTGTCCCTGTGTCTGAGGTTGATCTGCCCCTGCCTGATCTTCCTGCAGATACTCTGGAACCGGTTCCAGTACCTGCAGAGTCCGAAGAGGTACCTACCCCTGCTCTTCCACGCAGGTCTCTTCGGGTTCGTAGACGTCCTGATCGGTTACAGATCTCCTGGGACTGAACAGTTATTCAATTCTTGGTTCATGCACTGCCAGGCCCATCGTCGGACTCCTTGAGGTGGAAGATACTATCAAGAGGAAACTGGATTATTTGGTAACTTATTATTAAATGTAGAAAATGAAAATAAATGTACAAGTAATAGTTTAGGTAACTTGAGGATTGAATTTTACAGTGCACATTGTAAAATAGGTATTATAGAGCTTGCTACTATATCTAAGTTCTTTGTTGCTGGGGCTTAAAGTCACATCAACAGCTTACGTCATAATAGCGACTGTCCAGCAATTTATGATAGAGGTATACCATGGGTGATCTCCCTTTGCACTTCTACTGTAGGATAACCTTGTAACATGGGAAATCGCGATCCAGTTAATATAGACATTTAAATATATATCATAATAATTATTCGCAACTTCTGTAACTTTGGACACCGAAGGCAAGGGTTGGTTTTAACAAATTCTAGAGTTTATTGGTTATTCCGTATTATAGATGAATGAATTAGGTATGACATGTCATTAAGGTATGAATTTAAAAAATATGGTCCAGGTTTTCTGCATGTAAATACTACTACTACTGATAGTTAGTATTGATAATCACACACACACAGACGATCGTTCAGCGGGTGAACAAGTATCTCTTGATCAATCTGACATGGTATACCTTCTCCATCAAGCGTTCAGGGCTTTGTGATACTAGTGGGTTATCAGGATAGTGTATTCATTGGAATGTGAAGTCATTTAAAGTACTCAAAGACCCTGGATTGCTTGAGGTACAACATGTCAGACCGTACATAACATGTTTTTTTTCACCCCGTGGCTGCAGGCGTACACATTTTTAATCACAAGTTTATCAATACTACAAATCATGGTATGATTGTTTTTTGCATGGAACCTGGAGCAGAGTCTGACATGATAAAACAACAAATTACAGTAAATAATGAACTAGCTGTATTGTTTTGAATGGCAAGAACAGATTTGTTTTGCACACATTATTAACTTGGGAATAAATCCAAATGCAAGATTCTTTGACATTAAATGTGACTGTTTAAAACATTCAATGTATAACCATAAATTGTAATTAGTCTTTGAGGAATATTTTAATGATTTGCAAGCAACCATTTTTAATAGGTTATTAAGGTTCAAATATATATTATACTAATATTTAATTTCACTCATAAATTAGCATTAATTTTAAAAACACTGAGGACAAACTACTCTTTATGATGGCCTACCAAATAACTCCGGTTTCTGATTGCCTTATTTGAAACCTCGTGCCTTACCTCATGGAGAATCTCCAAGAGAGAACTTGAACCACTCGACCAATGTGTCGCCCAATTCCGTGGTAAGACGGAGTTGGTTTTCACCAGTTCTATTGTAAGATATGGTTAGTTTTTCACCAGTTATATTGTAAGATATAGTTAGTTTTTCACCAGTTCTATTGTAAGATATAGTTAGTTTTTCACCAGTTATATTGTAAGATATAGTTAGTTTTTCACCAGTTCTATTGTAAGATATAGTTAGTTTTTCACCAGTTCTTTTGTAAGATATAGTTCATTTTTCACCCGTTTTAGTTTTTCACCAGTTCTATTGTGAGAAATAGTTAGTTGTTCACCAGTTCTATTGTAATATATAGTTAGTTTTTCACCAGTTCTATTGTAATATATAGTTAGTTTTTCACCAGTTCTATTGTAATATATAGTTAGTTTTTCACCAGTTCTATTGTAAGATATAGTTAGTTTTTCACCAGTTCTATTGTAAGATATAGTTAGTTTTTCACCAGTTCTATTGTAAGATATAGTTAGTTTTTCACCAGTTCTATTGTAATATATAGTTAGTTTTTCACCAGTTCTATTGTAAGATATAGTTAGTTTTTCACCAGTTCTATTGTAATATATAGTTAGTTTTTCACCAGTTCTATTGTAATATATAGTTAGTTGTTCACCAGTTCTATTGTAATATATAGTTAGTTTTTCACCAGTTTTAGTTTTTCACCAGTTCTATTGTAAGATATAGTTAGTTTTTCACCAGTTCTATTGTAAGATATAGTTAGTTTTTCACCAGTTCTATTGTAAGATATAGTTAGTTTTTCACCAGTTTTAGTTTTTCACCAGTTCTATTGTAATATATAGTTAGTTTTTCACCAGTTCTATTGTAAGATATAGTTAGTTTTTCACCAGTAGTTCTATTGTAAGATATAGTTGCAAGGCAGAGGTGGCTTTCACCAATCCCATTGCAAGGAAGGGGTGGGTTTCACCTGTTCTGTTGCCAGGTAGAGGTGGCTTTCACCAATCCCATTGCAAGGAAGGGGTGGGTTTCACCTGTTCTGTTGCCAGGTAGAGGTGGCTTTCACCAATCCCATTGCAAGGAAGGGGTGGGTTTCACCTGTTCTGTTGCCAGGTAGAGGTGGCTTTCACCAATCCCATTGCAAGGAAGGGGTGGGTTTCACCTGTTCTGTTGCCAGGTAGAGGTGGCTTTCACCAGTCATGTTACAAGGCAGAGGTTGTTTTCACAAATTCCGTAGCAAGGAAGAGGTGCTTTTCACCAATCCCGTTGCAAGGCAGATGTGGTTTTCAGTTCTGTCAACAGGTAGAGGTGATCAGTCATGTTGCAAGTAAGAGGTGCTTTTCACCAATACCGTTGCAAGGAAGAGGTGCTTTTCACCAATACCATTGCAAGAAAGAGGTGCTTTTCACCAATACCGTTGCAAGGAAGAGGTGGCTTTCACTAGTCATGTTGTTTCACCAATTTTGTTGCAAGGAAGAGGTGGTTTTCACCAGTTCTGTTGCAAGGAAGAGGTGCTTTTCACCAATTCCGTTGCAAAGCAGAGGTGGTTTTCACCATTCCCAGGTAGAGGTGACTTTCATCAGTCATGTTGCAAGGCAGAGGTGGCTTTCATAAGACCCAATTACAAGGATTTTCACTCGTCCTGTTGACAGGTAGAGGTGCATTCACCAGTCCAGTCATGTTGCAAGGCACATGTGGTTTCCACCAATTCCGTTGCAAAGCAGAGGTGGTTTTCACCAATCCCATTGCAAGGAAGCGGTGAATTTCACCAGTTTTGTTGCCAGGTAGAGGTGACTTTCACCAGTCATTTTGCAAGGCAGGGTGGTTTTCACCAATTCCGTTGCAAGAAAGTGATGCTTTTCACCAATCCCATTGCAAGGAAGAGGTGCTTTTCACCAATCCCTTTGCAAGGCAGAGTTGCTTTTCACCAGTCACTTTGCAAGGCAGAGTTGCTTTTCACCAGTCACTTTGCAAGGAACAGGTAGTTTTCATCAGTCATGTTGTACGGCAAAGGTGGCTTTCACCAGTTCTGTTGTAAGTTTCACTAGTCATGTTGCAAGAAAGAGGTGGGTTTCACCAGTCATGTTGCAAGGCATAGGTGGTTTTCATCAGTCCCGTGGCACCCTTGCCTGTTGTCCATGGCACCCTTGCCTGTTGTCCATGGCACCGTTGCCTGTTGTCCGTTGCACCGTTGCCTGTTGTGCGTGGCACCGTTGCCTGTTGTCCGTGGCACCGTTACCTGTTGTCCTTGGCACAGTTGTCTGTTGTTCATGGCACCGTTGCCTGTTGTCCGTGGCACCGTTGCCTGTTGTCCGTGGCACCGTTGCCTGTTGTCCGTGGCACCGTTGCCTGTAGTCCACCGTTGCCTGTAGTCCGTGGCACCGTTGCCTGTAGTCGTGGCACCGTTGCCTGTAGTCCGTGGCACCGTTGCCTGTAGTCCGTGGCCCGTTGTCCGTGGCACCGTTGTCCGTGGCACCGTTGCCTGTAGTCCGTGGCACCGTTGCCTGTTGTCCGTGGCACCGTTGCCTGTTGTCCTTGGCACCGTTGCCTGTGTCCGTGGCACCGTTGTCCGTGGCACCGTTGCCTGTGGCACCGTTGCCTGTTTTCCGTGGCACCTTTGTCCGTGGCACCGTTGCCTGTAATCCGTGACACCGTTGCCTGTAATCCGTGACACCGTTGCCTGTAGTCCGTGGCACCGTTGCCTGTAGTCCGTGGTACCGTTACCTGTTGTCCTTGGCACCGTTGTCTGTAGTCCGTGGCACCGTTGTTCGTGGCACCGTTGCCTGTTGTTCGTGGCACGGTTGCCTGTTGTCCGTGGCACTGTTGTCCGTGGCACCGTTGTCCGTTGCCTGTAGTCCGTGGTACCGTTACCTGTAATCCGTGACACCGTTGTCTGTAGTCAGTGGCACCGTTGCCTGTAGTCCGTGGCACCGTTGCCTGTAGTCCGTGGCACTGTTGTCCGTGGCACCGTTGCCTGTAGTCCGTGGCACCTTGCCTGTTGTCCGTGGCACCGTTGCCTGTTGTCCGTGGCACCGTTGCCTGTAGTCCGTGGCACCGTTGCCTGTAGTCCGTGGCACCGTTGCCTGTAGTCCGTGGCACCGTTGCCTGTTGTCCGTGGCACCGTTGCCTGTTGTCCGTGGCACCGTTGCCTGTTGTCCGTGGCACCTTGCCTGTTGTCATGGCACCGTTGCCTGTAGTCCGTGGCACCGTTCCTGTAGTCCGTGGCACTGTTGTCCGTGGCACTGTGTCCGTGGCACTGTTGTCCGTGGCACTGTTGTCCGTGGCACCGTTGTCCGTTGCCTGTAGTCCGTGGCACCGTTGCCTGTAGTCCGTGGCACCGTTGCCTGTAGTCCGTGGCACCGTTGCCTGTTGTTCGTGGCACCGTTGCCTGTTGTCCGTGGCACCGTGCCTGTTGTCCGTGGCACCGTTGCCTGTTGTTCATGGTACCGTTGCCTATAGTCCGTGGCACCGTTGCCTGTAGTCCTTGGCACCGTTACCTGTTGTCCTTGGCACCGTTGCCTGTAGTCCGTGGCACCGTTGCCTGTTGTCCATGGCACCGTTGCCTGTTGTCCATGGCACCGTTTTCCGTGGCACCGTTGCCTGTTGTTCATGGCACCGTTGCCTGTAGTCCGTGGCACCGTTGCCTGTGTTTATATGTCGTCTTCACATTTTATTACAACTGAAAAGCATTTGCTAATTATGCTAATCCCAATCTGATTGGAATTGTTATTTGATCTTTTAAAACATTTTTTAGTTTGCGCAGTAGTGCTTATTTTGCGTTCAGTATTTTTCATTCCATTACATCTTAATAATTCTTAAATTTCAATTAGCGACTGCTTTTCAGCTTTATCTCACACATGTACATGGATATACTATAGTAGTTATAGATGAATGATGTATATATGCATAGTCTCTTGTAACTCTGAATTGAGTGGCAATGTACTTTTTAATATGTAAATTATATTCTATGTTTGTTATATGCTGTACATTGATGAGACTGAAATAAAGAATAAAATATATCATCATTTCCTCGTATGTTTATATGACTGGGAATCCAACAAAAAATAACAGTTTTTGAGGAGCTAATATATATGTATCTTCTAAAGATTTGTTGAATTAGGGGGTTGGAATGGTTTGGTTGTTTCAGAGATGTTAAAACCGACAAAGTCGGACAAAATAATAAATTTGTCTTTTTCGTTATAAGGGAGAGAGCTAGATCGATAGCTTTTGTTTCTGCAGAGAAAATTGAACTGTCATCAGGTATTTGATTTAGTTTGGGTAACTGCTACACATGCAACCTTTTCAAGTCTTTTTGAGCCATCTGTATATATATAATCTTTATATTTAGATTTTATTTCTAAAAATTTTGTTTTAAAAATATCTGGACTAGTTTCACTTTTCTTATTCTCATATAAGTGAAGATCTAAAATAATTGTTGGGGTAGTCAATGTGCACGGCTCTTTATTTAACAACTTGTTTTCTTGTATAATTGTTGCATCTATGTTTGCTTCTACTAATAATGGTTTAATACGGAGACATACTCCTAGTGGTTTTGTGGCGGATGGAGTGTTTCCGTAAACTATTTTGTTTTTAGGTTCGAAAACGCAATTGAATGCAGGAATTTTTGGATTTGCAGCTAGTTTGGTTGTATATTGTAACGAGAGTTTCTCTCTCCGGATGTATAAAGATGGTTCTTTTGTTTCAGCATATAAGCTTTCTACGGGAGATGTGCGAAAAGCTCCTAGAGCCATTCGTAGACCTTGATGACTTTTTCAAGTAGGATTTTCTCGCCGATCCATATACAATGGATCCGTAATCCAGTTTGGAACTGTATAGTTTTATAAGAACTTGACAATCGCTTCCCCAATTTGTATTGTAGAGCACTTTCAAAATATTTAGAGCTTTTAGACATTTCGTCCGTAGGTAATTTATATGAGGTATGAATGTTAATTTTTTGTCAAAAATAAGTCCTAGGAATTTTACTTCTACTACAGGAATTTGTGAACCGTAAATTGTTAAATTTGGATCAGGTGGTAATCCTCTCAACTGTGTGAAATGTAGGCATTGAGTTTTAATTTTAGAGAATTTGAAACCATTTTCGTTTGCCCAATCTTCAAGTTTATTTAGACATTGTTGGAGTTTTTGTTCAATGGTTTCCATATTTGTAGATTTGTAGAACATTACAAAATCATCTACATATAAGGAGCAATCTGTTTCGTTCAGGCCTGGTTTCGTTTAAACATTTCACAATGCTATTTATTTTAATATTAAAAAGTGTTGGAGATAAAATACTGCCTTGAGGCAACCCTTGCTCTTGTTTGTAAGTGTCGCACAGCGTTGAGCCAATTCTTACTTTAAAATTTCTGGCAAGTGGCTTTTTAGACCAAAATCGTGTAAATCTTTGAGAATACCATATTTCCATATGCCTTTTCTAAATCGAAAAAAATGCTACCAAATGTTCTTTTTTGATGAAGGCATTACGAATATAAGTTTCTAGTCTTACTAGATGATCTGTTGTACATTTATTTTTTCGAAAATCCGTTTGGTAACTCGTTATCAAATTGTTTGATTCCAAGAACCAAACAAGTCTATCGTTAATCATTCTCTCCATGGTTTTTACATAGACAACTAGTTAGTGCGATGGGACGATAATGTGTGGGGCTTGTATGATCTTTTCCTGGTTTGGGAATAGGAATGATTATGGCTTCATTCCAGTCTTTGGGAAAGTTCTCTTCCCACGTCATATTAAAAATATCTAAAAGAGTTTTCATTGGATTATTTGGTAAATGTTTTATAATTTGATAATGGATTTGATCTGGCCCTGTGCCCGTTTCTTTTGTTCTTTGTAGAGCAGTTACGAGTTCTGACATATTGAAAGGTAGATTATATTTTTCTTCATTTCTAGAATGAAAATTAAGTTTTTCTTTTTCCTTTTTAAATTTCTGAAACTTCATTATAATTTGATGTAGAAGAGTGGTTTTGAAAGTGTTCACCTAAAACATTGGATATGTCTTTTTTGTTAAATGGGTTTTATTATTAGATGAACAATTTTTGAGCTTTTCCTCTTGCCATTTATTTTTGCTACCATGTTCCAAACCTTTTTCATTGATGTATTTATAGTAGATACATATTTTTGTCATGAAGTGCGTTTTGCATTTTTTATAGTTCTTAGAGCTTTTGCTCGTGTAATTTGTGTGTTTAAAAGATTCCCCCTTGTGGGAGTTTTATTAAATTTACGCAATGCATTCTTTCGGTTTTTTTATAACATCTTTACAGTAGTCATTAAACCATGGCCTAATTTTTTTGGAACATGAGGATTTCGGAATGCATTCCGTTGAAATATTTAAAAGTGAATTCGAAAAAAAGGTGAGGATCTTCTGTCCCAATCTTTTATAATGTCAAAAGTTCATTGCATAAAATTTGGAATTTCTCCCAATTAGCTTTTTGTAGGTTCCATTGTGGGTAGAATTCACCTTTTTATTTTTTTATTTCTTCGATTATGGTTGGGAAGTGGTCACTTCCATGGAGGTCATCATGAACGGACCATTCAAAATCTAAGAAAATGTTTGGATGACATATACATAGATCTAAAGCAGAAACATGTCCTGTGGCAGGATGAAGGTATATTGATTTGTTTCCATTTAATAGACAAAGATCATTTTCAGTTATGAAGTCTTCTATTATTTTGCCTTCATTATTAACATCCCCATTGAAATCTCCAACTAACTAAGGGCGAGGTAATTGTTCTACTAGATTTTCTAAATCATTTTGGTTTCATTGAGAGTTTGGAGGTATATAAATGGAACAAATTGTAAATGTTTTTGAAAGTGTAACATTGGCAGCAATGGCCTGTAAATTTGTAGTTAAATCTATTTTTTATATTCTTGTTGATGAGAATGGATGATCCACCAGATGCCTTTATATAAAATTAAACATGGCAAAATATTAAAAATATATAGTGTCAGCAGATTTTAGGAAAGTTTCATGCAGACAAAGGATATTTGGTGAAAGCAGAGATATAAGTATTAATATCTCATTATAGTTTGCTTTTAGTCCCCGACAGTTCCATTGTATTATTTTTATCCATTATTTATGGAGAGAAGATTAAAAACGGTACATAAAAAGATTAAATTTTATTGTTTAAGAGGTGGATCTTGTGAAGAGAATCTATTTGTTTGTTTTATGGGATCCACTGATCCCTTTGGTGGTCTATTTGAGTTCTGTTTCAGGTTGCTTGGTCCATTTGGTTTATTTTGTTTACCTTGTGACGAGTTTGTTTTAACAGATGTTGATCGGGATCTATGAGATATTGATTTAGATGAGGATTGAGATGATATTCGAGTGTTTGGTTTTTCATTGGAACTGTTTTTGGATTCAGATTTTTCGTTGTGGATGCATGTTTCATTGTTGGTTTATTGACTGCCGATTTAACTATTTTTGAGTATGATATTTCTGGTTTGTTTTCTTGGATTAAATTTGCTTCAAAGTAAGAAATATTTTGTGTACATTTTATTTCATTATTTCCTTTTCTTTTAACCATGTTTCGCATTTGTTCGATTTGGCAGTTTACACATTTTGGTTGATTGGGGCAATTTGAGGCAAGGTGATCCTTGTCTCCCATGCCACAATTTTCACAAACATGACGGTACTTTGCAACAAGAAGCATTCCTGGTCAGGTTTGTAGGAAATTAGATAGTAAAACATGACGTTACTTTGCAACAAGAAGAGTTCCTGAGCAGGTTTGTAGGGAATTAGATGGTAAAAACGTTCTGTTTGTATTTCAACTTTTATTTATAGCATCTAATAACAATAACAATATTTGAACAGAAATAAACAATAATATTGACGATAAGCCACGGTAAATGAATGTTATTTATATATGGCAAGTCGTTTGTAGCATAGCTCGTTTCCAAAAAAATGTTGATGAACGACGACTGATGGCGCATCACACAACTCTGCCAAAGGTCGGTCAGGTAATTAAGTCGTATAAACTACCCGATCGACATTTGACAAAGTTATACAAGTTTATTTTAGCTTGATTGCGATTCAAGTTCTTACAACTTATATTAATCACTCTATAGAGATCTCATTTCCTATTGAATAGATCGCCTCGAGGGAGAGAGAAGAGGCAACAGGTAATTTAAATGCCTTGTCTAAGGGCACAATTGTAACGGTTCCGTTCCAGCGGGGCTCTAACTCGTTTTGTACCTGAAGCGAATGCACTACCATTGCGCTGAAGCGAATGCACTACCATTGCGCTATCACGACTTCCACGTCGATCAGGTAATTAAGTCAATGGCCTAGTCTGGTAACTAGTTTGCCTTTGACAATGATAGAACTATGGCAAGTGTAAAATAATTCAAAATGACTGCAGAATGAAAATTAGTGATATAATCGCTAAATGTGTATATTTTCAAAATTCATCTTTTAAAGCTCATATGTCTCAAGATATACCGCCATATGAAACTATTAAACAATGTCTGATTATTGTTCCTGTGTGTTTTACGAATGTTTGGCCGGCCAAATGTCATTCGTATATAAGTATCACCTGCCCCTAAGATAAATCGACATGGGTCAAATTTAACGCACATGTATGCTACTGTTGTATGTGGATGTTTAACATCAGAATTCTACCTCAGATGGGCCGAAACACACGAATCTACTGCATATTCCACTCGCAAGAGTCGAGTCTATGGTCCATCTCGCTTGAGTCCATGCTCGTTCCACTCATCCTAGTCCACAGCTAGTTCCACACCCGATTCTATGTTGTGTTCCACTCACACATTTTACAGCTTGTTTGACACACCCGTCAACACCAGAGATGTCTCGGTCGTGTGCGGCAAAGCACTCAATGCACGGGTATTTGCTATGCATGCTGCATGATTGGTCTGGTACCAAGGCCATGTGGCAGTTTCCCCAAGTCAAACGTCAGACCTTCTTTCATATGGCAGATGACCCTAAGTTGGACATTTGGCCTCATGCAAAGTCTGTGTGATATAATGTCTATCCAGTCTGCTGCCAGTACCATGCAAGACATCTTCACAACAAGATGACTGGCCTCATGATTGAACATTTTGCAAAACGCACTCTCAGCTGTTAAGTGAAGATTCCTGGTCTGTTTAGAGAGGTTTCTTTGTCAACCAATCAACTGGTACAGATTTTAGTTTTTGTCTTGTCAAACTTGGCACCAGACAATTCATCAAGTCTGGAGATAACGCCAAGATAAATATGGAAGCGATCGACTTGTTCAGCTTAGTGTGGATTTCTGGACAAACTTTGCACCAGACAACTTAATCAGTAGCTAGGATTTTCAGACAACCTGGTGCAAAGAGGTTGTTCGAGACTCCTCTCTAACTAGACTAGGCTGCCAAGTTTGTTTTGAATTCCTCTAAACTGGATAAGTAGGAGGCTTCAATAGTTATCTCGAAATAATCTCTGGACTTGACGAAATGGCAAGCTTAACAATAAAACTACTCTAATCTGTACCATTTATTGATAGACAAAGTAACATCTTTAAACAGTCTAGAAATCCGCATCTAAGAGCAGAGAGGGTGGTTTGCAAAATGGTCATTCAATGTGACCACGCATCCGATTGTGAAGATTCTTGTATAGTACTGGCAGCAGACAGGATTGACATTATATACCCACAGATTTGGCACGAGGCCAATTGTCCAACTTAGGGACATTTGCCATATGGAAGAAGTCAGAAGTTTGCCATGGAAAAGTATCACATGGCCTTAACAGCAGACCAATCCTACGGCTTGCATAGGAGATCCTCATACTAGAGTGCTTTGTAACATGCAAGTTGTACCACGACTGCGACATCTCGGGTGTTGACTTGGATGTATGAACCAGGCTGTAGACTCGAGTGAGTGGAACAGCACAAAGAATCCAATGCGGAACATACCGTACAATCAGGGGAGTGGAATAAGCATCGACTTGGGCAAGACACGCTGTAGACTCTGGCAAATTGAACAGACATTAGACTTTTGCCAGTTGATCAGGCCGTAGACGTGGGCGAGTGAAACCGGACATCTAATTGTAGATTCAGGTGAGTGTAATGTCATATGTTTGCACGAGTGAAACAGGCTGCAGACTCAGGTCAGTTGACACAGACAATAGTCAGGAGGAGTGTAAAACATGCTGTAGAATTGACTCGCCTGATGCAAACAGGCTGTACATTAGGGATAGTGAAACAGGATGTATATTAGGGATAGTTAAACGGGCGGCTATTATCAATACTGACATTCTGAAGTCAAGAATGCATACTACAATCTGAAGAAGTCATGATTGCACAGTGGTAGTGCGTTCGGTTCAGGTGTGAGGCCCGGAGTTCATGCCCAGCTATAACCATTATGATTGTGTCCCTAGGCAAGGTACATAAATTCCACATTGCCTCTTCTCTCTCCCTCATGGTGATGGACTCCATCAGGAATGAGGTCATAAGAGCGATTAATCCAACATTGTAAAAACAGTCTGAATATTTTTATAAGTCTTAAGTCTGTAGTCTCCTTTTACAGGAATATTCTAAATATCTTACAGTCTGTAGTCTCCATTAACAGGAATATTCTAAAGATCTTACAG